>JAGFMF010011390.1:7131137-7171392 GCA_019455555.1 Galemys pyrenaicus
TTAAAGTTCCTTTCCATTAAAGGTTTTGTATGTTTGTCTTAATGCGGCGGATGGCAGAACCCATTCAGAGAGGGCAGACTTGGGGGTTCTGGGTGCTCCCCTCCCTGCCCTGTAACAGGCCCACGGACTGCTAAGCACCTAGATACGTCGCTTTCCCTGTTGCAGACAGTGCGTCTGGGGACCACTGTGTGTCCATTTAGGTCTGTGTTTGGACGCAGCGCGGTTGTAGGTCTAACAGTGATTGTGTCCGTGCGTGGACTGCATGTTAAAAGGCTATGGGGAATAGGTTTTGGCCTCTTACCCCGGGGTTATGAGGAAATGTGTCCAGGACAGGAATGTGACTCTCAGTTTCAGCCAAACTCTGTCCTCACCCAGGAACTGGGGTCACGGTCACGTTCCGGGATGCCTTGGCCCAGAGACCCGGCGGGGCGGGGCCTCGGGGCCCTACCTTCAGCCCCTTGGGTGAAGCCTCTCTTCTCCCAGCACAAGCCAGAGGTGCCTGGACGGCTAGGCCACTCGGCCCCGCCCCCCCACTCCAGCCCGCCCATTGGCGGAGTCTGCAGTGACGTCGTGGGGATCGCAGACAGAACCCCCCGAGCCGGGCGCGCGGGCGGTACCGTCCGTCACTCCGGGCTTTGTCTTCTCCTTACCTGGCCGAGGGCGCGTCCCGGCGGCCGCAGCCCGGTGCGGGGTGCTAGCTGTTGCAGCCGCCGCCGCCGCCGCCGCCGCCGCCATGGTTTCCCCAGTCACCGTGGTGAGTGATCGAGCGGCCGAGCCAGCATCCGGGGCGGCCGGACCCCACCGGCCAGGGGACGGGGCTGCGGCAGGCCGAACCGCTGGGAGCCGAGACACCGGGCAGGGAACCGTCTGCGGCCGGCATTCCCAGACGGGAGGTGGGCGCTGTCAAGGTCCCGGCTCCCCACACCCGCGGGGCTCCTCCTGCGCGCGCCCCCCGCCTACCCGCGGGAGGGAGGAAAACAGTGGGCACGTGATGAGGAAGCGTGACTTTGTTGATCTCTGTCTGGAGCCAGTTGGCGGGGTCGGGCGGGGGGGAGGGAGAGGACCGCAACTGGCCACAGGATTCTGCGTGGGCAGACCACAGGGAAGCGTGGGAGAGGACGGGGGTGGGGCCCGAGGTGGCTGGGTCCTCCTGGAAAGCCCGTCCCGAGTTTGTTTTCTCCCCGTCCTTATGAGCAAGGCTGGGGCTGGTGTGGGGTGGTGAGGAGGGGAAGGGGACGCCCCTGAGTCTAAGCCGCATTGAAAAAGTATTGGAGGAAGAGAAGTTATTCTCTGTTGTCACCTTCTTCTTTCCAGACTTTCTCAAAAACCGTTGTCTTTAATGCCTGCTGCTCGTGCAGCTGGGCTCTCAGTGACTGTCGGTCTCCCCGGTCACTAATGCCTCTCTCCTTCTAGGAAGTGTGGGATGAAGTAGATGGTGATGTTCCCAAGGGCTGGCGGGTGGATGCTGAGGAGACCTGGGGACTCTGGGACTTTGCATCATCTCCTCTGGTCTCCTCTGCCCATGCCCCAGCCTGACCAGCCTAGATGGAGGACTCGCCATCCAAGGGAACTTAGTCGTTTATTCTTCCTACTGTCACCCATGGCAGTTTCCAGGGCGGGCTTAGACCCTGGATGCACCCACCTGGCTCTTCCCTGCCTCCCTCTTCACAGTCTGATCAGTCCCCGGGTTTCTGGAGGTCTGGATGTCTGATTATTCCCCTGAGCCTGTGCTTGACAACTCACCCAACCAGAGGCGCTAGCACTTTGGGCAGAGCTGAGGGCACAGGGGACCTCAGCTGCTCTGAATCACTACCAGAGACCCTGTACCAGATACCCAGTGAAAGGAGCTTCAGGGGGTCAGGAGGATGCCAGGCTGACCTTTTTTAACAGCCCTCCTCCCTAATTCAGCTGAGACCAAGTCAGCTGCTCTCACTTCCCTTTCTCAGTTCCCCATCTCCTCCCAGTCTGGCTTCAGATCAGAAGTTGGGAAAGAATCCCTCCCCCTTCCCTGCTTCTCTCTGGTGTGCCTTGAAGTTGCCCTTGTTCTCTGGGAAACTAGACTAACTGATGCCTCGGTTCCTCCCCCCCCCCCCCATCCTTGAAATCCCTGGTGTTTCAGGGACACTTTTCTTGCTCGCAACTCATGGGCCCATTTCTCTAGCCAGGATCCCCTTTGTCCTTGATGATATCTTTAGATACCTTTAGGGCTAGTTGACATGGAGGCTGAGGAGCAGATTGAAGGCGAGGAGAGCCTGTGGAGGCCGAAGTGTGGTTGGCGGTGCGCACCCACACACATTCCTGGTGCTCACCTGGTGTTGCCAGGGCCCTAAGCCTTCAGTAGTGCCCTGGCTCTACTGAAGAGGATCTTGAGTTGCCAGCATGGAGACTCTGGCTTCCTGCTGACTCCACTCATTCCAGACAGCTGGGGGCTGATGCTGGCGGAGCTAGAGGGGCTTTACAGAGGGGATAAAGGGAGGGGGGCAGGAAAGGAGAGGCATTGAGCTGCCAGAGGCTACTATATCTGTTTTCTGTCATGAGTGATGTTCTGGCCCTGGGAACAGTGGCGCCCTTCTCCTTCCCAATCAGTTATGCCTCAGGGTGGTGATAAGCTTGTTCACACCCGGCTGGCTGGTTGGAGCTGAAACAACTGGGTTTCTCCATGTCAATTCTCTGCTTGGGGACTGGGGCCTGGCTCTGGTTTGGGTGTCTGGGCTAAGGATACTGGCCCTGAGACCCCTCATCGGATTCTAAGCTCCCAAGCGCTGAGTGCTGCCCTTGTCCCGTGTCCTCAGGTGAAGAGTGAGGGACCCAAGCTGGTGCCCTTCTTCAAGGCCACCTGTGTGTATTTTGTGCTCTGGCTGCCCTCGTCCAGCCCATCGTGGGTCAGCGCCCTCATCAAGTGCCTGCCCATCTTCTGCCTCTGGCTCTTCCTTCTGGCCCACGGCCTAGGATTCCTGCTGACCCATCCCAGTGCCACCCGCATCTTTGTGGGGCTCATCTTCTCTGCTGTAGGTGATGCCTTCCTCATCTGGGAGGACCAGGGCTACTTTGTGCACGGTTAGTGACCACAGTGGCTACCTGAGAGGGATCCTGGGGCTGGGCCCTGGGGGGGGGGTCCTTCGTGGGGAGGGGGGCAAAGATTTGGGAGTGGGACCTGTCAAACATATGGGGAATCTGAGGGTTTCTGAGGCCAAACACAATGGGGTCCCTCTAGGATGATCTTGCAGGGGATCTGGTGATAAGTACTGCAGTTCCGGGGGCGGAGGAGGGGTGGGGGGTTAGCTTTACCTTTGTGGCATTCTTCCCATCTCCGTTACTCCCCAGACAAAACTCCTGGGTTATCCCAAGCACTCCACTGATACCCCACCTCCCACAACTTGTTTCTCACCTGAGTGTGCTTTCAATATCCTTCCTCCCTTTTCACCCCCAGGTCTGCTGATGTTTGCAGTTACCCATATGCTCTACGCCTCCGCCTTTGGGATGAGGCCACTGGCTCTTCGGACAGGTCTGGTTATGGCAGTGCTGTCAGGCCTGTGCTATGCCCTCCTGTACCCCGGCCTCTCAGGGGCCTTCACCTACATGGTGGGGATCTATGTGGCCCTTATCAGCTTCATGGGCTGGCGGGCTGTAGCAGGGCTAAGGCTGGTTGGGGCAGCCTGGCGCTGGACAGAGCTGGCGGCAGGAAGCGGTGCGCTGCTCTTCATCATCTCTGACATGACCATCGCCCTCCACAAGTTCTGCTTCCCAGTGCCCTATTCACGAGCTCTCATCATGTCCACCTACTATGCTGCCCAGATGCTCATCGCTCTGTCAGCTGTCGAGAGCCGGGAGCCAGTGGAAGACTATAGACTGAGCAAGGCCAACTGAGAAGCCAGATCTGTCACTCCTTTCTCCTGGGGCTGGGGTCCCCTGGGACCTAGGAATCTGTAGGGCTGGAGCAGGATGGCTGTAGGGCATCCTAGGGCAGCAGGCACTGCCTGGGAAATGTGCAAGTTCAAAGGGGTAAGCAGGATCTCTCCGGCAAGTCAGGATAATGCTGAGAGCTAAAAAGAACCAGCCCAGCGCTCCTTGTTGGAGCAAAAAGTACACATCTCCCTCCTCCTGCCCCATCAGGACTGTCCAAGCCCCTCGGAAGGGTGATGGTGCTCAGCCTGACCTCCCCCCACTTCTACTAAGTGGAAAAGTCTGACTCACCCACTCCCACTCTTTCTTAGCTAAGCACAACTGAGGGAAGAGGGGAGAAATCTGTGTTGATGTGAGTCAGGTCCAAGGCTCGAAGCCCCTTTCACAGGCCTTTAGTTGGGAAGATTTGATGAGGGTGGAGTTTCCCTTGCCCTCATCTATCCTTGTTACTTGAACAATCTCAATTTCTCAGTGGTGGCTGGGAAGGTGAAAGAGGGTTGTCTGTCCAGATAGATAAGAGAAAGGGATTTATTTGGTCTGGGAGCTTGGGGTACCAAGAATTCAAAATGGTCCCATCTCAACGGTCACCCCAGAGCTCAGGCCCCATGCCACCATACCCTAGACCCTGTTCCCAGGGATAGGGTGAATTATGCCAAAGGAAGGGGCCAACTCGTGTGACACTGTGTGTGTGTGTGTGTGTGTATATGTGTAGTCTATTCCAGCTTATCTATGTCTTTCTCTGCCATCTGTCTCTGTCCTGCTGCTTGTCAGTCTTATAGAGAGAGGGACTCAGGGAGCTGCTGAAGGGGGATGCTGAGCCTGACCCAGAGGGCTGTCCCCCAACCTCCCCCCCCCCCCCCGTNAGGGGGATGCTGAGCCTGACCCAGAGGGCTGTCCCCCAACCTCCCCCCCCCCCCCAGTGCTTTCCTTCCAGCCCCCTCCTGAGGGGGAAGAGGAGGAAGCACCAGTGACACTCTAGGGTCATCAGACCCAAGGCACATTCAATGCAAGGGGATCCAGGATGGAACAACTTCATCCCTTACTTCTCATGAGAAAAAGAAATAAAAACTAAGGGCTGTTGGTTGCCCCATTTGTCTGCCTGAGTAGCACGTGCCTGTCCTGGAGAGGAGAGGAGAGGGTGGGGGCACGGCGCCAGGGGCCCTGGATGTCCTCACAGTCTGGGTCACAGTCCTGGCCAGTGCATCTTGGCGCCAGGCTGGCTCCCTGGCTGTGTTGACGCTGTGCTGGTTGGAGTGGGTCTCACTCCCGGTCACGTGCGTGGGTAAGGATGGCGTTCTGGGTGGGGGTGGGGTCTCCTGAGTTTGGGCTCCATACGGTGCCTTGTGCGAGGGTACCCACCACCTTTCGTGATCTTTCGAGCTCCATCTGCGGATCCCTCTCCCCACCCGCAGTGATCCAGATTCCCTGCAGGCATCTCCTCTCCCCTTGCACTCTGGGCTCAGCCTGGGATTGGCTGATTCATACTTTAGATGTGAAGTCTTGGCACAATAATGCCTCACCCCGCTCCAGGAGCATTTGCATCTTAATGGGCAGTACTCTGATCCAGAAATTAAAAGACAACCTTGGGTGGTGGTAAATACGCCCTTAGTATTAGGGTTATTTACAGTTGTGGGGCATGATAAGGGAGACTCATGTCTCCCTTAACGCATGTGGCTGTTGGATAAATCAGATTTTCAAACTAGGATTTTTATAGAGCCCCATGGTAGGAGATAGCAAATAAGTAGAGAAGGGACAATCAAAGAACCCCTTATTCCTGTTTTAAGTCTAGTAGCTTCTTGAGATGCTACTAATTTTTTTTTTAAAGATTTATTTATTTATGCATACAAGCACTGGGGTACAGGCCAGAGGTGTGGGGGGGTGAGAGGATTCACCACAGAGCGGGGAGCAGAACAGGCAGATCAACAGAAGTACACTGCTGAGGGGAGCAGCGGGCACAGCAGGAGAGGTCTGCTACATCATGTGGGTCCCCTCCCTGGCCGGCAGCAGCAGGGATCGAACTTGTGCTGCAGTGGCTGCGGTTTGCTTCATAGTGCGTTTCTTAACCCACTGTGCCACCAGGGAGGCCCTACTAATGTTTTAAAATTAGTACTAGTATATATATTTATACTATATATAGTATATATACTGTAGTACTATACTACTATATATATGTACTATATATATAGTATATAAATACTATTTTAAAATGTTTTCTGCATTTTTTGCAGAAAAAATGTTTCTGCAAATCATTTAAGTTTGGAACCCAGTAAGCTGAATGACCAATCCCTTCTAGCTCTGAGATGCTCTCATTCTCAAACGGTGGGAACCCTTGGGTGCTAAAGAGGCAAGGTACTGATCCTTCCAAATCCTGGACTCACTCTCTTTTTTTTAAAGATGTATTTATTAATACATACAAGAACTGGGGTACAGGCCAGAGGTGAGAGGATTCACCAGAGACAGAGTGGGGAGCAGAATAGGCAGATCGACTGAAATACACTGCTGAGGGGAGAGGTCTGTTGCACGATGTGGGTCCCCTCCCTGGCCGGGGATCCAACTGGCGCTGCTGTGCAGTAGATGTTTCACAGTGCAGCGCTCAACCTGCTGTGCCACCAGGGAGGCCTAAATCCTGGAGTCTCAAGACAGACCAATCTGGGGTGAAGAGATGGGAGGGAGAACGATTAAGATGCAAAACTTGTTCTCTATACTTGGAGGGGAGGGGCAAAGTGACTGCACAGATGGGAAGGGAAGTCCAGGCCCAGTCAGAAGGGGGCTGGTCACTTCCCATATGGGCAGGTTTGAATTAGGCTCTTAGGGGTCTGGTTTTACATCTCCCCATCCCTTTCCTGCATCCATCTGGTTGGTCCCTGCTGTACACCACCCTCAGGGACCAGCAAGGGGAATTCAAGCCTCCACTCCCCGCCCCCACTGATATTTTGATATTTGTATTGAGAAGCACCAGAGAGCAAATGGGGCTTCCCTCCCTAGGGCCATGCAGAGGACAGTCCAAGAAGCCCCTATCCCCACATTCTCCTGATGCCTGGACTGGGCTGGAGCTCACATAAGGTCCTTTGATTCTCAGTGACTGATGCTAGAATATATCATCTTTATCTGAAAGAACAAAATCTGTTAGTGCTAATGGTGTTGGAGGCAGGTGAAACGCCAGATAACTGGACTTGTTACTGTGCAGAACCAGAGGCTGGGAACTGGCTGACACCTCAATTCTTCTCTGGGATTAGACCCCAACCTCTCTCCCAAGGTCAGCTGAGTGTAAGGGCGCAGGAGCAGCCATTCAGCACTTAATATTCGCCAGGCATTGTGCCAGGTACTTCCAAGCTTTCTCTCATTTAAGCCTCACAGCAGCCCCAGGAAGCAGAAAAAAGGCTTCAATTCGACTTGCCAAGGTCACAGGGCCTTGACCTCTTGTGCTCACAATTGGAGTTGTCAGGGTTCGCTCTAGCTGTGGAATGAAAGCTGGCTGTCTCTCACGGTGCCTGTCCTGGCCTAGTTCTGCTACACCGTTCAACAGTCACTCTGGAGGCATCATCTCAGTGCTAGACACTTTGAGCACTTGAGAGACAGAGCAACAGGACATGGTCCTTTCTCTAAGGGAAGGCATCGATAACAGGATGAAAGTGGTCTGTAACCATGGAGACCATGGCAATGAAGTGTCACAGAGAGTTCAGGGAGTGACAGAGGATAAAGCTGGATCAGGGTGGACTTGTTGGTTGGGACTTTATCAGGGGGGTCAGGGGGAATCTAGAAGGGAGTTGAACAAGAGGGAGCAAGTCGTATCAGCTTTGCAATTAATGTTCATGCTACTGTCAGTACAGCTATGAAGACAGAATGTATAGAGTAAGAAATAAAATTTCCCTCCCTTATGTACACTTGAGCATAAAAGTGGTAGGGAGCTCCCTACTAGGGAGCTTCTAGTAGACTCCCTTCAGTTCTTCCATCTGCTTTAATCTAAACCAATAGTTTTCAGTCTTGGCTGCACAGTAAAATCGCTTGCAAAATCTTGTAAACAGATTTCTTCTAGAGCCCTGCCAGAGATGTTGTGATTGGTAAGTCTGCTTTTGGCCTAAACACCAGTATCTTTTTCTTTTTTAATTTTTAAAATTTTAAAATTTTATTTATGTATACAAAAGCTAGGGTGCAGGCCAGAGACGCGGGAGGTGAGAGGATTCACCAGACAGAGTGGGGAGCAGAACAGGCAGACTGACCGAAACACACTGCTGAGGGGAGCAGTGGGCGAGGCAGGAGAGGTCTGCTACGCCATGTGGGTCCCCTCTGGGGATCAAACTTGCTTTGCTGTGCTGCGGATGCTTCACAGTGTGGCGCTCAACCCCCTGCGCCACCAGGGAGGCCCTCCAGTATCTTTTTCAAAGAGGAATCTGAGCCCACCAAGGATTGCAAGCTGAAAGCTGGCAAACGCCCATGTCTGCAGGCACATAACAAGTGATAACCACAGGCAGGGCAGTGGTGCAACTGTGGCCAGAGAATGCATCCATCTGGTGGCAGATTAAATGCAAATGTGAAGAACTGATGGCCTTCTCATGAGGTAACCCTTTTGCACTTCTGGCCCAGCGGGGACACAGCTGTACAGCCCCACCTTGATCCCAGCCTGTGGCACTCTCACATAGAAGGTGAGCTTGCAGCAGCTGCGACCCTTGCCCAGCTCATCCTCCGCCAGCACTCTGCAATTGCCAGCACCCTGTAATCGCTGCTATCTTCGAGCGTGCAGGTGGGGATGACGATGGTGCGTGCACAGGCCGCTGGTGGAATTATACCAGAACTTGAAGTTGGCCGTGATGCTGATGTCGCCTTTGTAAGAGGGTCGCCCTGTGCTGCGGATTCCCAAGGAAAGCGCAGGTCATGGGGCAATCCTGGTCGGACAGCACCGTGGGCAACATGAACTGCACAGCAGTGCCTGGCGCCAGTCCTGCCCATACAGCTGCAGTTGAGAGCTCAAGTCCTCCACTGAGTGGGGCGGGACAAAGGGCCGCCTGCTGGCCCAGAGCTCAGAGGAAACCGCGAGACCCTTGAATTGGGACCTGGAGAATCTGGGCTGGAGTTCCGGATGTCGTCATGTTACAGGGCAACCCTAATATAAAATGGGTTCCCCTCACTGGGTCCTCCACCCGCGCGCTCAGAAGACTTAAAAAGTCCCAACTCCAGGTACACATGACAAAAGTTATTAACAGGTTTTATTTTACAAAAGATGGGGATAAAATAGTAATAATACCAAGGGAAAAAGAGAGGGATTCAAATCCATAAATACCCTACCAGATCTAAGCAATGGCGCGTTGAGAGCTGGCTCCGATTCAAATGAGATGGCTCCAAAGGAAGAGAGATGTCTCCCGAAGGAAAGGGTCTGGTTCCTCAGTAAGAGAGCGAGCCCAAGGCTCACCTCTGGGTTTTTTTTTTTTTTTTCACCTCTGGTTTTATAGCCAGCCTGGCTGCTTAACTCCACCCTCAGGTCCCAGTGTTCTGGAACACTGATGGTCTGGAGTGGGGTTGGAGTCCACACACCCATCATCCATTCAGGACTACCTTTTCCCCTAGCCGTCAGTTCTGGGGCTCAACTTTGTGCTGGTTCCTAAGATCCCATCCCCTTTTTCCTCTCCTTCCCACCTCTTAGTCTCCCACCCTAGACCTCCCCATGCTCATGACTCCAGGATTCCACGACCTAAGCCAGGTTGGGGGTGGGGCAGTGGTTCGCTTTTCCAGACTGGGAAGTCCTCTACTTTTTTTTTTTTTCCACAGTCTCTAGCTTCATGGACCCACAGCTGTTTCCCGGGTTCTAACTCCCACATAAGCTTTTCCCAACTACACCTGTCTCTGCTTCTGTTCTCGCCCATTGAGCCCTCATGTCAAGTTTCTGTAGGCTAGTCCCACCTCTCCCCTCTAGGCTTCCAGGGCTTTCTCCAAGTTTCTCTGTGTCACTTCCATTCTCACCCTTGTCAGCCCCTCCCACTGGGGGGGGATGGGACATCTCAGCTCTATCTCTTCTCCTTTCCCTCCCCCTCCCTTTTCTGGGACCTCCACTATCATCCCACTCCCAAGTGCATCAATCAAAACAAAAAATAAAAAGGAAGAAAACAAAACAAACAACGAAAAAAAAAAACAAGAGAAAACTAAAGGAAATGGGCAGTCATAACCAAAAACAACCAAACAATCAAATAAAAACTCAACAAGACCAAAAGATTTAATAAACCCTTGGGTTTATTAACCCAAGGGACCATGCGGGTGGGTAGGGGGAGGGGAGGGCAAAGATGGTGATGAGGCGTAAAGAGCACAAGGGACAGAGGTGACTGTGCACGGGTGAAATGGTGGTGGGAATCCTCTGGGGAATACAAGTGATGTCAAATACAATTAAGTATAATAAAGGGAAAAAATAAAATAAATAAAAACATAATTTTTAAAATAAGTACCCAATATTGGTAAGGTTAAAGGATTAAAAAAAGCACCTCAATATTGCTGGTATAAATTATCAGAAGTAAGCTGATAAACCCCACCAGGGAAACAATGTGACAATATGTGCCAGTATTCTCAAAAAGACTCCTAACCCTTGATCTAACAATTCTCTTGAATATTTTTTTAGAAATTCTCTTGAAAATTTTTTAGAAATATTCAAATATTTTTCAATGATCATGAACTGAATTCATCTAAACAACATCAGGACACAGTATCATAAAAAAGTATTTTTTATGTCTATGAAAACTACAAAAAAGTACATACACTATGACTGAGCAATTCCGCTTTTACAGAAACAATGGTAGAAGCACACAGCACTAAGAACTTTTAATGTTGCAATAGTGTAAAACTGTAAATAACCTAACTGATACATGGAATAGTTAAATCATCTTTCCCAAACTGTAGTCTGAAAACCCCTGGGAGTCACTGAGTTTTTTAGCAGGTCTGTGAGGCCCTTCTTTTCTAAATAACCCCCTTAATATGCTTAATATTTTCCTAATATGCTTTACCAGATTGAACACAGAAACAACATAGGAATACAGCTTTCTCCTATAAAGCTATATATTAAAATAATTGCAAAAATAGAAAACGATACCACCCTTCTTACTATCTTAAGAAAATAATAATTTTTCAGTCAAAGAATTTTTAAATTTAATATATAATGGATTTGTTACTTTTAAATGTTCAAAAATCTTGAGTTTTAATTTCTAAAATGGTCAATATACTGAATTAGAAAACAAATACTTCATTAGTCCTGGGTTTCAATGGGTTAAATAAACTGTGATACCATTATTTATGTGACATTTTGAATGGGGATAACAAATGTGAATTTAGCTTTATCTCTAATACAACCATTTCAAAAGATATTTTGCTCATATATTATTTGTGCAATAAAAAAAAAAAAATAAAGTCTGGGCATCCGTGGTGGCACAAGGAGTTAACTCTCAGCTACTCCAGCAAAAGTTCAATCCCCCACCAGAGAGATGACCCACAAGGCGCAGCAGACCTCTCCTGTCTCCTCTACTGCTCCCCTCAGCAGTGAATTTCAGAGGATCCGCCTATTCTGCTCCCAGTTCTGTCTCTGGTGAATCTTCTGACCCTGCCCCCAAACCCCACCCCACACCTCTGGCCTGCGCCTCAGCTCTTATATGCATAAATAAAAATAAATCTTTTTTAAAAAATAAAAAAAAATCTCCTCCCCAACATTAACAATTCCACTCCAGTGGGTCTCTGATTTTACCTCAAATCTTGGGTATACCTTGCAACCCTTTTGTCATTCCCTCTATCACAGGTCCTGGACATAATCTGAACATCCAAGTCCTCCTACTCACTCTTGACCTTGTTGACAAGCAGGTTTCCTTGGGTCACTGTCACCAGTTTCATTCGGGGCCACCACTCGGAAGTAGTACTTCCTGCTGGGGAGCAAGTCACCGGTCACCGTATACTTGTTGCTGGCTGTGCTGCAGTGCACCAGGTGGCCATGCCGCTTCATGATGACGTGCTTCATGATAATGTGGGGCCTCCCCATCATCCTGCACATCAAGGCTGTGGCCCCAGGTCAGAGTCACCAACTTGGGGACCTCCTCAAATACTTCTAAGTTTGTGGGCAGTCTTAGAAAATCTGGAACAGGGCCTCCCCGGTGGCGCAGTGGGTTGAGCAGTGCACTGTGAGGTGGACCGCGGCCACCGCAGCACGAGTTTGATCCCTGCTGCCGGCTGGGGAGGGGACCCACATGGTGCAGCGGACCTCTCCTGCTGTGCCCGCTGCTCCCCTCGGCAGTGTGCTTCTGTTATCTGCCTGTTCTGCTCCCCGCTCTGTCTGTGGTGAATCCTCTCACCACCCCCGCGCCTCTGGCCTGTACCCCAGTGCTGGTGTGCATAAATAAATAAATATTTAAAAAAAAAAAAGAAAATCTGGAACAGTTGTTGGGCGCATAAGCCACCCTGGGACCCAAAGTATTGTGGCCTCACCCCCACAAACTGGTGAGCCCTATGGAGGATGGGATGGGGCACATCCTGTCATTGAGTCTCAGACACCAGTGTCTTAGAGTCAGAATAAATGAATTCTGAAGTGAAATTTTGCATGTACTCAACTGTGGACTGGACAAGTTACTTATCTTTTCTGAGACCTATTTCCCCATTTGCAAAATAGGGCTAACAGAAGCTAGTTATCACCAGGAAGAAGGTGGAGTAAAGTGCCTAGCACACAGTAACTTTAATAAAACAGTTATTTATAGCTAAAACCTGCCTTATTTATAGCTGTTACTCGGAATTCATATTCTGTGTCCTCAAGGAGATTGTCCACAATGCACTTAGTGTCTGAAATGGGAACTTGAGGGGTCATGAGGCCAGGAGCTCCGAGGACAAGAGACCGTAGACTAAAAGGACATGGAACAGGGACTGCCATTAAAACCCATAAAGGAATTGGGGAGGGAAAATGTTCAGAGGAGCAGGGGTAGATGCGTCCACCCAGCAAAGCCCCCTTGGGCCTCTGTCCATAAGACCTCACCCTGGATGGGGTCCTCGTTGACTGGTACCCACAGGTTACTGCCTTTCTTCCTCCACTCCCCATGGACATGGGGGCATTCCAAGTGATGGTCATAGCCTCTTTGGTCACATCGGTCCCTTGAGGCTGGGAGGCAAAGGCAGGGGAGAAAGAGAGGGCAGCAGTTAGGAGGGAGGACGTGAAAAGAGCTGTCCACACTGACCTTTGGTTCCCCTCCTTAAGAAAACCTTAAACCAGTGAATCTGAACTCAGGTTATACATTAACATCAAGTGGGGGAGAAAAGGCAACTCAGCAACAGTAATGTCTGGGTCCTACCTCCAGATTTTCTAGTTTAATTGGACTGGGGTAGAAGTCAGGTATCAGCATATTTTTTTTAAAGATTTATTTATGCATACAAGCACTGGGGTACAGGCCAGAGGTGTGGGGGGTGAGAGGATTCACCAGAGACAAAGTGGGGAGCAGAACAGGCAGATCAACAGAAGTACACTGCTGAGGGGAGCAGCGGGCACAGCAGGAGAGGTATGCTGTGCCATGTGGGGCCCCTCCCTGGCCAGCAGCAGGGATCTAACTCGCTGCGGTTTGCTTCATAGTGTGTTGCTTAACCCACTGCGCCACCAGGGAGGCCCGGTATCAGCATTTTTTAAAGACGCCAAGTAATTCTAAAGTATAGCAGGACTGGCAATCACTGACTTAAATCTGCCAACCTGTGTCAGCCCCAGTGCCACAGTCCTTAATGTACTGCCGCCACACATGGAAGCATGGAGACCAACTGGGAGGTGTGTAGCAAGTAATTAATTAGTTATCATCATTAAAATGGTGATGTTAAGGTTTTTTTCCTTTGGGAAAAGGGAAAAAACTAGAATGGATTTAAAGGTATCCCTAAAGTCACATCACTGTCACTTGGATTTGGGATGAGTATAGGGAGACAAGTAGGGTCAGTTCCCTGGGATCATGGATGGTTCTTGATACACATACATGGGACGGTGTTGTGCATATCATCTGACTGGGAAAAGCTGATGATTCCTGCCCCAAATGACGTTCCACTCCTTCCCTGGAACCTGTCTCCTGGGTAGCTAGAGAGAGGACCCTTTGGAATCTCCCACAGACCAGCTTTGCTCACTGGCTGACGGCTATGCCGATCCCCGAGCGCCCACTGACCACAAGGCTATCTCACTAACCAGTAGGATTTCCTGCCAACGCTTCATCTGTCTCCAGCGGGTCACTCTCTCCTGAATTGACTGCTGGGATATGGAACTGGTAGGCTTTTCCTTCTGCCTTGTTGGTGGAGAATTGGGTGACTTCACTGCCCACCTCGCCTATCTTAACCCAAGGTTTCTTGCCGACTGCCCTCTGTTCCATTATGAGCTATGTCACAGGCCACCACCATTGTCTTTTAGAGCCTTCCACTTGCTGTGCACACAGCTACCTGAGAGCTCCAGGAATTCCACTTTGCCCTGTGGAGGCTTGGGGTGGTCTAGAGATACAAGATAGCTTCAGAATGGGGCTCTGGAGCAAAGAGCAGAAGGGTTTCATCTCCTTTGCTGGAGATACACTTAGACCTGGTCATAGCTAGATCCTGAGTTTCTGGTTTCCTTAACCAAAGAGTTTGATCTTGGCCCCAAGGGACTTTTGCCTGCCTATAAATGGGAGACAAGAGACTCTACTGCTCCTGATTCCCTTTAGTCACCTCCCAGACAGGATCTTTCCCTCTTCTCAGCTTCTAGAATGCCAATATATTCCAGTAGTACAATGGTGTACCTTATAATTACATGTCTACCTATTATCATCCCTTAGGGGTTGAAGGGACTACAGAGAATACTTTGTCTCTGTATTTCCAGCTCTGAGAACACAGAAGAGGGGCTCACCAATGCTGTCTAATTGAATTGAAACACCATGAGTAGTAACTCTACTGCACCCCCACCCCACCCCCCCTCCGTGGCTGCATGCAAGTCAGACATCCCGCTCTTCACAGTGGCCAGATGCTCTGGGTTAAAGGGTGTTGGGTTGGATCAGGATGTCACCATGACACCTTTTCCCTCAAGGGAAAAGGGCTGCTGGCTATGGCCTTGGGGAGGGGCAGGGCTGCTGTATAGCTCAAAATAATTTATGCAGGAGGATTGGACTTGGTCAATGGATCCTAGGGGGAGTGCTGGTGGTGGGGGGGGAGGGGAGTCACTAGTAGGTTAGGGGCCGGGGAAGGGTTAGTTGTTTTGGGAAATGGTGACCAGGAAGACTGGGAGATGGTTAATGGGCCCTGATGGTTGAAGGATAGCCAGTGGGGTTTAGAATACTCAGCTGAAGAAGGAATAATGGTGGCATGCAGTTGGTTAGTGGATGCTGGTCTGTGATACTATGATATGCC
Source organism: Galemys pyrenaicus (assembly GCA_019455555.1). Lineage (NCBI taxonomy): Eukaryota > Metazoa > Chordata > Mammalia > Eulipotyphla > Talpidae > Galemys > Galemys pyrenaicus. The sequence continues at coordinate 7,146,384 of JAGFMF010011390.1, forward strand.
CAGAGTCAATAGGAGTTGAGGGTGGTCAGGGTTATTGGTTAGTGAGGAGGGGTTGGTCAGGACCAACATCCCACCTCAGGGTTTCTGTGGGAGGTCAGTGAAGCATGGATGAAGTCAAGAGATTTCTGATAGTGTCAAGAGATGCGGGATGATTTGGTCTAGGAGAAAGGAATGTTAATCTTAAGTGTGTGGATCAGCCCATCCTCAGAAACTGTGATTTCATACTTTTCACCCCTCTTTAGCTCCTTCCCATTGAACTTCCACACAGAGCTGGGCACTTTTTTGGAGGGGTGGATCCCAAACACAGCTGTCTGGTACTCAGCCACCTTCACTAGCTTCATCTCTCCCAAGAAATTTAGTAGTTCACCTGCAGCAAAGAATCAAAAGTGTAGTCATTGGCTGCTGCTGTGGGTCCTCCTGAGAGCTGGTGGTGAGGGGGGCGTGTTGGAAGTCATCAACCTCTTATATTGTTGCACACAGTTGGGGAAAGCTTTTTTTTTTTTTTTCATTCCTTTTGTGAATCCAGAGCCCCCTCTCATCATATGATGATATCCCTTCCCCAGCAATGTTAACAGCAATTTTTAAAAGCACTTTGGTCATTTTTAGATATGTGTCGGGAACTAGTCTAGCCAATTCACACACAAGAAGATTCTGCTATTATTTCCTAGTCTACAGATGGAGAAATCTGAGGCAAAGAGAATTAAATACCATGCCCCAAATATAGCACATCAGTGGTAGTAGAAGCTGGGATTTGAACCCCAAGTAGTGTATTTCCAGAGACTGTTCATAACCACTAAACTACATTGCCCCCTTGGAGCTCCTCATGCCATAGTTCATCCTTACACCCCATGTTTCCTGGCTCTGCCAGTGCTTGGCTAGTGAGGGACTTGGTAGTGGTGGCGGCTGTGGTTTGGGGGACAGGAGGAAAGGAGAGCACCCTCGGGAGACATGGTGAGTGACGCACCTTTGGCCGCCATGATGGGGGAGGCTTCTCCAGGAACTCCAGGATACTCTCTCCCTCAGGGATATTGGAACTCCCGGGTCACCAAGCTGAAGAACTCTGAAGTGCTGGAGGGCTTCCTTGTCATAAATTCCTCTGTGGCATCAAGTGAGAGGTCAGAATGGGCTCTAGGAAGAACTCGCCTTGGGACTGGAGGGAGCTGATCTTTGTTTGAGGGCTGGGTAGAAAGTTTTAGGCCCATGAAGAATCCACTTGTGTCAGGAAAGGAGGATTGAAGCTCTGTGGTCGTTGTATAACAGTATGGGAACTTTCACCTCTAGAGATGCCCATTTATTTCCCACTACTTACTGGTCAGTGATCTTTACTGGGCCCCCAACCACGTTGCAATATTTTTTTCCTTTTTTAAACAAATGTCTTTGCTGGAATTGTTACAGGGCAACCCTAATATAAAATGGGTTTGCCTGTCTGGGTCCTCACCCGCACGCTCGAAAGGCACTTAAAATGCCCCAACGGCAGGCACACACGACAAAGGTTATTAAAGGGTTTTATTTACAAGAGAAGGGAAATAGCGTAGTGAATAGTACAAGGAGAAGAGAGGGATAAAGATCCACAAATGTCCTACCAGTTCCTCGGAGCTGGAACTCACATGTCTGCTTTTATACTCAGCCTGGCTCCTTAACTCCACCCTCAGGTCCCAGTGATCTGCTCTTTGATAATGACCTTATGGGATTTGTAGTTCTGGGATCTTGTAGGTCTGGAATGGGGGTTGAAGTCCATAGCCTATTTGTGTAATCCATTCAGGAGGGTCTTTCCCGCCTAACAGTCTCTCCAGCAAAAACATTTCCTGGTCTCCTGGAAGTCCTGGTCTCCTGGAAGTCCTGGTCTCCTGGAAGTCCTGGTCTCCTGGACTTCCCATAGTGTTGAGAGGCCTTGAGCTGCTCCTGCTGTGGGAGCCTGGTAGCTGAGCTGGGCTCTGCTCTGGGCCTTCTCCTCGCCCTTGATTCTTGAGCGGGGGACAGGAGACACTCCCAGTCCAGGGTTGCTACGTGTGGGCATCTCCTTATCTGAAAGCACATCTCACTATATGCTCTGTTGATACATTTTAATTCCAAAACAAAAAGTTGTTTTTTCAATGTAAACTACAGAAATCTTACTGGTTGGTGAGCGAACAGTTAATAAATGTCTGATCATGCAGCACTTGCCTTGTGCTAGGAACTGTGCGGAGGACCTTTCAGAGATTATTGTACCAGATCCTTACAACATCCCAGCAAAGCAATTGCTTTCCTAATCTCCACCATTCGGAAGGACTGAGAGGAGAAAGTGTGCTAGGAAGTCCTATTCGGTTTTTCCATGGTAAACTGGAGGTCCCAACTGGCACCATGTAGACCGCATAGGCCTGCAGATGTTTTATTTGACTTTTACAATATTTATTTATTTATGCATACAAGAGCTGGGAGGTACAGGCCAGAGGCTGGTGGTGGGGTGGTGGTGGTGAGAGGATTTGTTAGGGGTAAGGTAGTCCTGAATGGATTACACAGATAGGTACACTCCAGACCACCGGTATCCTAGAAAGAACCACAAATCCGGTAAGATGATTATCGAAGAGTGGATCACTGGGACCTGAGGGTGGAGTTAAGCAGCCAGGCTGATATAAAACCAGAGCTGTGAGCCTTGGGCGCTCTCTCTTTGCCTCTGGAGCGTCTCTCGATTCAGAGCCAGCTCTCAAAGGGCCACTGGGTTCTAACTTGGAAGATCTGGTAGGATACTTATGGATTTGTATCCCTCTCTTTTTGTGTTATTACTACTTCATTCCCCTTCTTTTGTAAAATAAAACCCTTTAATAATTTTTGTCTCATGTGCCTGCAGTTGGGGCTTATTATAAAAGCTTTCTGAGCCCGTGGGTGAGGACCCAGTCAGGGAAACCCATTTTATATAGGGGTTGCCCTGTAACAGATTCACCAGAGACAGAGTGGAGAACAGAATAGGAAGATCTACCAAAACACACTGCTGAGGGGCGCGGAGGCCAAGGCAGGAGAGGTCTGCTGTGCCATGTGGGTTCCCTCCCTGGCTGGGGATTGAACTCGCACTGCAGTGACCCTGGAAGCCCCACAGTGAGGCATTCAACCCCTTGTGCCACCAGGGAGGCCCTGACTTCTACAATGTTGTTTTTTTTTTTTTTTAAAGATTTATTTATTTATTCACACAAGAGCTGGGGTACAGGTCAGAGTGGTGGGAGGTGAGAGGATTCACCAGACAGAGCAGGGAGAAGAACAGGCAGACTGACTGAAACACACCACCAAGGGCAGCAGCGGGTAAGGCAGGAGAGGTCTGCCGCGCCATGTGGGTCCCCTCCCTGGCCAGCACAGGGATCGAACTCGTGCTGCAGTGGCTGCGGTTTGCTTCATAGTGCGTTGCTTAACCCACTGCACCACCAGGGAAGCCCACTTCTACAATGTTTAAATGAAAAGCAGCCCTACACCTAACAGTTGAGCACATTCACATGAAAATCCAGATCTCTGTATCCCCAAATTGCACTGGTATTGCCATATAACACCTGTCAGTGGGGAGAAGGGGGGCGCGGCCACCCCTTTAACTCTAGCATGCCCTCTCCCATTCAGCTCACTCTTTTCTGCATTCATGTTCCCTACCCGACCCTGTTGGCCATTGGTTCTCAGTGCTGGCCGCACATTAGAATCCCTGGAGTATTCTGAACAACAACCCAACACCACCTGAGTTAACAGTCTGGGGTGAGACTCAGGCATCACTGTTTTTCTCACTCCCACCCTGGCCCTCCCCTCCCTCCCCACCCAGACACACTAAGAAGATTCCAATGTGTTGCAGGGCTGAAAATTACCATCTGATCACTTGAGTTTGCAAGTTCTGGCTTTGAGCCCCAGGTGTTACACTTCCTCTGCTTCACTGAGCAGGAGGGGTTGGTGCAGTGTTTATCTGAACTTGACCTCTCTACAGAGGGAGGGGCAATGACAGGACTGGCATTCAATATCCTGGTCCCTGGCCATCTTTTAATCACTGTGCCCTGGAGACATGACCAAATCAATCCGTTCTGCTCTGAGACCATTTCTCAGCTTTCCTTAGGATCTACCCTCCCCCTAAGGACTGAGAACCTTGAAGCTAGGTCACTTGTTTGCATATTCATCTCCCATTTCTTAAATGGAGCATTACTCACATATAGATAAGTTAGTTACCTCCCTAACTTCCAGGCCTGAATGGAGGAAGATATGTGCCTATGACTGATTTACTTAAGCAATGAAGAGCTCATCAGTCACTCACACCAGTCTATGTGATTGATTTTTCCTAAGTAGTTTTCCTGGAGATCTGATCTGTGGGTGAACATCCTGCAGTCTGAGGGTTTATCAAAATGCAGGTCAGAGGCAGAGGTTAAGGGAGGGCTGATGTTGGTATCTTGGCCTCCGGAAGGGCCCCCTAGCAGCAAAGACCGAGGCCACACAGAGGGCAGATGTGGAGGGAGAGAGGCTGCCCCTTTCTGATAATCTCCCTCCCCCTCTTCCCTCAGCCCCACTCCCCCACTCTACTTGCCTCCCACGCTCTTGGTTGTCTGGAGAAGGTCTGCGCGTGGGTGGTGGAGCTGGAGAACTCCATGGACACGTGCTCCTGCAACATCTGCTGGTGGTGAATGGTCGCCATGGTGACAGCAGGCGTGGGCTCTCACCTGGGAGGATCTGGGAAACAAGGAGGCCATGCAGGACAGGGAAGGGAGTGCAGGGAGATTCAGTGTGTTCGTGTGTGTGTTGGGGCGGTGGGGGGGGGCAGGAGTGGGGTACATTCACTCCAGGGAAGATGGCTGTGCACAGGAGAACAAGAGGAAACGGGTGAGGGACCTTGCCTCTTCTCTCTGGCTTCCCTTTTCTTCCCTTCCTATGTCCCTTTCCCTGAACAGTTACCAGGGCCAACGAGCCCGTCCCCCACTAAGAAAGCCCAAACCATGCTGTTACTGGATTCTGGGTTCTTGAGTTCCCTGAGAAATAGAAATAATGGAGATTATAGTCCTGCAGGTACGAAGCAAGATTTTATCAAAGCTCATGCAGTTCAGCATAAGGAAGCTAGCTAGCTAGCCTAGCGGCATCAGGGGCTGGACCAGCAGGCTGCTCCCCGAGAAACAGGTGGAAGCTCCATTTAATCAGTTTTAACCCAGCATAATTAAAGGATTGGGTTCTTTTTCTGTTCTTCTTTCCATGAGGTTATTCCATTTCGTGATCTTATGCCTGTGCCCTCTTTATGATGGAATCCATATCATTAGCCTAGAGGGCTGTTAACCTAGGGTGTTTATTAGTGGTAAAAATTTTATTCCATTTACAGTGTGTATGGGGAGGAGTTCCTTCCCAGAGATGGGCACAGTCATTATCAGAGAGTGGGTAGGTGGCCTTGCCCGACTCTCCAGCAGACAAAATGCTACTCTCTGCTTGATAATGACTCATTGGTCTCCGCTTAAGTTAATGCCCAGGAGTTTCCTGAGACTCACAGGACCCTATTTAGTTGGAATTCCAAGGTTTTGGAGGAGGTAGATGTGAGCTTAGAGTTACCCAGTGAACCCAGGAAGGCCCTGAGGGAGTTGCTGTTACCTGCAGATAGTTACTTGGGGCTAGGAAGGCAGAGCTGCCTGCTTCATCAGGAGGGAGTGAAGTCAGACCTGAGAACGAACTTCCTGATCACGCCACACCGTGGCAGGCCTTGAAAGGAGGACATGAGCCTTGCTTCTGGGCCTGGGGAACCCTGGCACCGGTAGAAGGCTAAGACAGATGACAGCATGTGGCTATAGCCTTGATTTTGTTTGTGATATGGTAAAGACAGAGGTTGAGTTTTTATTTTTTTCTTTCTTTTTTAAAAAGATTTATTTATTTATGCATACAAGAGCTGGGGTACAGGCCAGAGTCACGGGAGTGAGAGGATTCACCAGACAGAGTGGGGAACAGAACAGGCAGACTGACTGAAACACACTGCTGAGGGGAGTAGTGGGCGAGGCAGGAGAGGTCTGCTGCGCCATGTGGGTCCCCTCCCTGGCTGGCAGCAGGGATCGAACTCGTGCTGCAGTGGCTGCGGTTTGCTTTATAGTGCGTTGCTTACCTGTTGCGCCACCAGGGAGGCCCCGAGTTTTCATTTCTTATACTTAAAAAAAAATTTATTTGTTTATGAATACAAGACCTGGGGTACAGGCCAGAGGTGTTGGGGGTAAGAGGATTCACCAGAGACAAAGTGGGGAGCAGAACAGGTGGATGCAATGAAATACACTGCTGAGGGGAGCAGCAGGCGAGGCAGGAGTGGTCTGCTGTGCCATGTGGGTTGCCTCCCTGGCCAGGTATGGAACTTGTGTTGCAGTGGCTGCAGAGGCCCCACAGTGCGGCTCTCAACCCTTTGCACCACCAGGGAGGCCCTTTCTTATATTTTTGTTTTTGGAATCAGTAATTCAAGCATACCATTTAAAAAATACAATATAGGGCCTCCCTGGTGGCGCAGTGGGTTAAGCAACACACTATGAAGCAAACCGCAGCCACTGCAGCACGAGTTCGATCCCTGCTGCTGGCCGGGGTGGGGGGGAGACCCACATGGCGTAACAGACCTCTCCTGCTGTGCCTGCTGCTCCCCTCAGCAGTGTGTTTCAGTCAGTCTGCCTGTTCTTCTCCCAGCTCTGTCTCTGGTGAATCCTCTCACTCCCTCAACTCTGACCTGTACCCCAGCTCTTGTGTGAATAAATAAATAAATCTTAAAAAAAAAATACAGTATATACAAATCTCTGAAGAAGGCCTCTGTTCCTGAGCCCCTCCTTCTGTCTCCAGTAGGAAACTACTTGCTGTCTCTAGGCTCTTTCTGGAACTCCTTCATGCAAATAATCTGTTTTTGTGTTCACCTCCTTTTCACATGTAAGGCAACCTAAGACACACTCCTCAGTTCTTTGTTTTTCATGGAATACATGTTGGAGATTTTTCCTTACCAGTTCATAAAGAGTTTCAATTTTTTAACTTTTTGGCTGCCAGCTGCATAGTATTTCAGCGAATGCAAATACCTCCCATCCTTTTTGTAACTAGCAAGGCAAGTTTGTACATGAGGAAACTGATGTCTGAGAGACTAGCCTCTTGGGTCCTTGACACCCAGGCCTTTACCCTTCAGGGGACCCAAAAGCCTCACTCCGATGCAGGTGGTTTGAGGCCAAACTATCCCCCTCTCTGGCCTGTTTTTACTTCTGGGTTCTGACACCACCCTTTGCTCCAGTTCCTGCTGTTCCCCTCTGGGTTCAGAAGGTAGAAGACTCTGGGCCCTCTCTGAGGGGAGAGGGGGAGCCTCACCTTGTGTGGTCAGCCCCTGGTAACCCTTGAACTCTGTATCTACCAGTTTTGGAGGCACAGCTAGTGCCTGGATGCAGACTGGCCAGTCTCCTTCCTTTGCCTCAGCAGTGGAGCCACGAGGAGTCACCAGTTCCTCAAATGTCTGGCCCCTGGGGGCCATCACTCAGGCTCACAGCTGCCCAGCTGGATGGCCACTGCCTTGTGGGAGGGGAGCTGGGGGAAGGAGTAAGCAAAATTAGAGCCTGGGTTGGGGGAAATGCAAGGGATGTAGTGGGCAGGAGGCTGATGGTGGTCTGGAGATATTTCCCCTGCTCCCTTGAGCACAGGTGTTGGTCTCACTGCTGGTGGGAGGTCTCTGAGCTGAGGGGCTCAGGGGGTGTGTGTGCATGTGTGTGTGTGTGCATGCACACGTGCATGGACACACACGCTCGTGTACATATGCAACCATGCAACAAGGCTCGGGGAACAAAGCAACAGGTCTGTTTGCCAGGGGGTAAGCTGGGAGGGTCACCGCACTCATCCAGAGGGCACGAGTCAGGTGAGCTGGAAGGGTCTGGAAGGATCTGCCGTGTTGTGTGAACCTGGGGGCACACGCCTGTCCCCCCTACTGTGGTGTCTGCACAGCTTGAGGGGCCTTGCAGGGCCACCCTGGGGGGAGCAGAGGGAAATGTTAGTGCTCCTTCCCCTTCCCCACACCCACAGTTTCATCCCCCTAATCTGGGTAGAAAGTTAGGAGGGTCCTCTTCCTGGGGACATGAGAGCGTGGCCCCCTTTCCTGAGACCTCCATCCCGTGGCACGAGTTGTGCTTTCTCCACTGCATCATGTCTGCAGGCCTGGACCCTCGACAGCTCACCCGAAGTTCTGGCACCAACCTGCTGCTTGGACAGCGGCCCTGCCCTGGACCCCCTCCTGCCCGGGGTGACCTCGCCTTCCAGCAGTGGCAGCAGAGCTACTTTTGCCACATCCCTGGGGGCAGGGGTAAGAATAGAGCCGAGTGTCGGGGATGGCTCGGAATCTGAGGCCATGGGCAGAGTCCCCGTCCCCTTGGGAGGGACTACTCTCAGCCCAGGCCTTACAAGGGAAATTGCTGGTTTACAGCTGCAGACCGGAATCGTGGCCAACAGGGAGGGGTCTGAGAGTGGCCTGAACATCCCCCTGCCCAGCCTTGGTCTCTCTGACCCATCTGGGAACGGTGACCTGCCAGCACTTTGCCGCCTCTGGAAGCCTTTCATACCTGTCCTTGGGGCGCCTGACTGGTCCGGGGTGAGGGTGCGTGAGAATCCTGCCAAATGGATTTATTTTGATTTCTGGACTTATTTTGACCAAATCTGGATTCATGCCATACCGGCGATTGCCAATAGGGGGCGATAGAGACCTTGAAAGTGCGCGCGTGCGTGTGTGTATGTGCGCGCGCGCACGCGTGTACCTAGAGGGGAGGGGAGAGACAAACCACACAGACTCGGGAGGCTAATTTTGCTCAAAATGCTCTGTTTATTGCTCTATTCAATGACCACGAGCAAATTATAAAAAGACACCCGATGTCTGTCTGCCGTGGAGTAAATATTTAAAGTCAGCAATAAAAACACGTGGCTCCAAGATTACACATGTTGGCAGAGTCATGCACGCCCTGCTCGCGGGCTCTCAACACACGCATGGACACAGGAACACGCAGTGCTACACGCAGCAGGACTTCGGGACGTTTTTCCCACGGTGACGGAAAATGTTTCACACGGATCTGGGCAGAGTCCCTACTCCCCCTCGGAGCCCGGCTCTTCCGCTCCCACCGGGGCCCAGCGCCTCTGGCTTCATCGCCCCATCGACCCCCTTCCTCCCCAGTGCCTCCCAGGCTGGCTTCTACCTCCTGAGGGCCTCTGCGCCCACAGGCCACCGGGCTGTGATGCCCCAGTCGTGCCCCCCACCCAGAAACGCTCCCCCCGCTGTGTTCTCTCTGCCAACCTTTCAGGATCTCCCCGTGCCAGACCTTGGGTGCTCGGACCTACCTCCCACCCTGGTTCAGATAACTGGGGGGCGATGCAATCTGCCTGCTGGGAGAAATGGGATGAGGGCCGAGGCCAGCACCTCTGCCTGGGGGACTGAGGGACTGGAGCTCATTACCCTTTTCCTGGGCTGAGGAGACACAGTGTCCGGTACAACAGCAGAGATGGTGGACAGACAGACAGAACACGCTGCGGCAGGACACTTGGGGTGCGGCATGGGAATGTTTGGATCAAGTAGCAACAGAACCATCATTAAAAACTGAGGCCCCAGGACTGCGTGATGCGGGTCAGGCCTCGGGACCCCAGGCCTGGCCTGGCCCATCCTCCCCCCACCCTGCCCACTCCCCAATATATACAGTAGGAAGAGCTATGCTGGGGGGCAGGGGAGGAGGCCAGGCCAAGGCTGACAGAGGAGGGAGGGAGGCGGCTGAAGAGTAGGAAGCAGGTGGGGTGGGGACAGGGTGCAGGCCGGGATGGAGCCAGGGCCAGGAATGGTGGCCCCTGACTCCTGGGTGTGGTGGCCCGGCTGGGGGTTGCCCAGGGACCTGGCGGTGGGACCGTGGTCACTCCGGGGACTGGCGGGACAGCTGCTTCTCGTAGAGGCTCATGACATGGTGCACAAACTGATACTGCTCGCAGGTCTGGATCATGCCACCCCTGCCGGTGGAGGAGCACAGTGGGGATGGGCCCTCCAGGGCGCACCGTGGATTGGGCCCAGCCCTCCTGCACCGCTGACCGTTCAGGTGCGAGACAGACTAGGGCGTCTTTGTGCTGCCCGGGAAAGGCAGTGCTTGCCAGCCACCCCCTCTGCCTTTGTCCCTCCCAGCTCTGGCAGAGACAGCAGGGAACAGATGGCTGTCCAGCTACTCTCAGTCCTGTCCTCTGTCCACCAGCTGTTTCTCTTCCCGCTTCATCAGTCATCATCTGGATCTGGACCCCCCACCATCTTACTCCCTGTTGAACAGGCTCTACCTCCCCATGTGTCCGCCCCCACCTGTGGGCTGACCTGTCCTGGCGGAGCTGGCACGTGGTCTTCAGGATGTCCACGATGCCCTCATGCTGCAGCTGCTGGCAGCAGATGCTGGTGGCGATGAAGCAGCCCGTCCTCCCGATCCCTGCACTGAGGGCCGAGAGGACGGGCGGGGTGAGGGTCTGGGTAGTCCAGGGCACGGGGAGGCTGCCCTACCCCTGCTGGTGGCTGGGAGAACCCACCTGCAGTGGACGACGATGGGGGCACAGCGGGGCCCCTCCTGCTGCGCTGCCTCCTCCACTTCCCGCACCAGATGCAGGAGTGGGGGGGCCCGGTCTGGGGTCTTCTGGTCCGGCCAGGATGTGAACCAGTAATGCTTCAGGCCTCGCTCCTCAGTCCCGCTCTGTCCGGGAGACAGAGCCCCACCCCAGATACGTATGAACGCAAAGCCCACAGACCAGCCCAGAGACAGATGGGATGGGACGAGGAAGGCACGGAATGGCACATCTGCCTCTGCCTTCTAGACCATATTGCTCAGGGGCCCAGGCAGGCACCCCAAGCCAACTTGCACGGATGAGCATTGGCCTTCATGAGGTCTGTCCCAGAGACTCCAGGATCATCCAAGATAGACCAAGAGTCCTTTCTGCAACTCATTTCTGTCTCCCGGGGTCTTATCTTAGCAAACTGTCCAGTCTCCCTTGAGTGACAGAACCAGAGCCCTCTGGGACCTCTTGCCTCGTATGCTAGACCTGCCCACCGGAAGTGTCTAGGCTTCCCCCTCTCCATGGCCCCTTCTCCACCACCACCAACTCCATTTTGGCTTTCATCATGTCTGGACGGTGTGAGACTTGTCCCTTCTTCCTGGCCCCCCCATTCCACAACTGAGCACAACACAAATCTGAACATGCTGCTCTCTTGCTCATTTACCCTTCAGAACCCCAATCAGCACCACCACTCCAAGGAGGCCCTCCATGAGCAGCCTGACTGGCCGTGTCCTTCTGTGTTTTAAACTCACTTGGTACTTCCTATGTCATGGGTGCTCCTTGAGGAGAGCGTTCAGTGGACAGTTCTGTGTTCCCAGTGCCCACCCCAGAACCAGGCCCAGGGCAGGTGCTTGTAAAGGTTTATGGACAGAAATACCCCTGGATCTCAAGCTGTCCAGATTCTTCTTTAACCACTCCTGTACAGAGAGATGAGGCAGCCCCATGTCAACCCAGCTTCTCTGGGGAAACCGGAAGATGGTCCCTTGGGTCCCAGGCTTACCAGGCTGTGAGAGCCACCCTCACCCCACCTGCTGAATCTTTCTGCCTTCTAGCAAGGCCTGTCTCTTGGAGATGCTCAGATGGGCACTGCTCTTGGGGGGCTGACTGCTCCAACACCCCCTCTTGTACCCTCTTCCGTGGGAGTGGGGCAACTCAGAAGGAAATGTCCCAGGCCTTGAGTTGGCTGTTGTTACAGTTTCAGTGGATTTCTGGATAAGGTGTCAGTGTCAGGGTTTTATGCCTCCGCTGTTATCACATGAGCTCCACCTTTCCCAAACATGGGTCTAGTCTCAAAAACACAACCCACAAATCCTTCTGATTCCAAAGGAAGTCTCCTCTATTATGTGTCTCCTGGAAGAAGAACAACTTCAGGGTGGGAGGATGCCCCCACTCTTCTGGGCTGATTTGTATTGCTCATATTTTCTACATCTTCCTTTTCTCCCCCCTTTTTCTGGAACCACAACCTCCTTGTGCAATCCAAACACAGTGAGGACTGCCTGCCTTCTGGTGGACAGATTGGGCACTACATGCCAGAAGCCCATCATGTCAGGTGAAGGGGTTTCTAGCTGGGACCTCAAAAGTCACAATGGACCTTCATGTAGAAGGACAAGACGGGAGTTTGCTGAAACCCCCATGTCCAGACAGTTCTGGATTTGGGTGCATTTGAAACAGGTCTGGAAGGCATTGTGAAGGACAGTGTAAACAGAGAGACACCCAACGTGAAATAAACAGGTTTGATCCAGCTGCTGGCCCCCTGAGCCCATTCACTCCTCCCTTCCCCCTGCTTATCAATAAATCCTGACATAGGCCTTCATTTCAGCTACAGGGGACTCTGGGAGCCTGTAATCTCTGAAATGCCCAATCAAGCCACCCATCTTCCCAGCCCACACCTGCCCCAGGTCTCACCCTGAGGGAGATGAGTCGCAGCCGGTAATCCTCAGTGTGGATGACTTTCTGCACAGTGATCTCCACGTCATCGTACACCACGTGCTCCTCCGGCCAGTACTCGGTGCACTTCTGCAGGGACCCAGATCAGCCTGTGACCTACTCCCCGCTCCCCAACACCCCCCAAGGGCAGCAGGAAGAGATACAAAAGGACAACACATGCAGGGAATTCGTGCTGGGTTCAAACCTCAGCTTCATAACTTGTAAGTTCTTTCCCTTTCTTGAACCTCAGTTTCCTTACCTGGAAATGAGGGTGACACCTATTTTAAAGGACTTTTTCTAGGGATTCAATTCAGTGGCCATTGTGGGTACAGCAGTAGCAGCCCCAGCCCGGGCAGGCTGGGAGGCCGCACGGCATCCTGTTTGCGATCGTGGGCGCTAGATGGACCCCTGACCACTTGCGTGTCTCTGAGCACATGAACTGACCTTCCTGAGCCTCACCTTGGCAGTGGAGAGAACATTACCAGCCTCCCAAAGCTGCAGCGAGGATTAACATGAAAATAAGATGCTTAGCGAGGGCAGGGGCAGCAGACACCGGGTGTGGGTGCGGGGCCTACCTCGTTCATCTCTTCAATGTTGGTGATCATGACAATGATGGGCGTGCGCTCCTGCCACACCATGCGCCAGAAGTCGCCGACTGTGCTGACGATGGGTCCCTGAGTGGCGATGTACACCTTCTCCTCCCCACCATAGCCCTGTGGCCAGCCAAGCCCGGCCGTCAGGGTCAGACCAGTGCCCCCGCGGCTCCATCCCCACACTCAGGTCTTCCTGGGGGCCGCAGGAGCCACCCTGCTTAAGAACAACCCCAGGATGGATCCCATCAGTTGGGCTGCCCTCCCTGGGAGAGTCGGATGGGGCTACGTACCCGGATGTAGTTGGCGTTGATGTAGGAGCTCAGAGGGTCATCAGGGTCTGGTGAGGTCAGACACACTCTGCTGTGAGGGTCTGGGGTAGGGAGAGACAGGCAAGGCTGGGAGCTGTGGCCTCTGTGAAGGGCCCACTTCAGGGTACCCACATTTTTTCTGGGACCCTTGAAATTGCCTCCTTTGTGTGCCTAGTAGCCAAACATGGACCCTACCCAGTGGCCCACTGTGGTGGTGAGGGCCCAGGTGAGAAGAAGGTAGGGAGAGAGGCCCTGGGTCTCTATCTCCGCCCCTTGCCTGTGTCCCTTCAGCCCCCATAGTCTGAGGAGGAGGAAGCAAAGAGAGGAATTACCTAGGGATGAGAGCTTGGAGCCTACACTCAGTGACGTGTGTGTAGGCTTCCAAAGCACATGCCCTTTCTATGCCTCAAGACCTTTCCAAGCTTCCCGCTTGGGGGATTATAAAAGAGAAAACTGATGTGAAAGTGCCTTGTAGAGTGTAAAGGACTTTATAGATACAGGGCTGTTAAGATTTGGGGGTTGGAGCTGAGCGAGAATACTGGGTGAAGGGGGGAGAGATCCACATGTGCCCTTGGGAACACAGACACGTGTGCACTGAGTTGCTTTTCCCACAATGTATTTACATGCTAAACCCCATAGTAACAGATCTCAAAACATCTTGTTCTTCTCGGAGTAGAGTCTGTTTTGTTCCAGCTCCTGTATTGACTGTTCTGTCAGCTGGCAGGGCTGGGGCTGAGATGGGAGGTGGGCTGGGCGGGAAGCTGACTCGGGCCCGGAGCCCCGTTCTGACCTAGCTTTGGGGCCAGCTCATTGTCTTCTCCCTGGGCCTCAGCTTCTCTCCTGCAAAAACTGAGAAGTGGGCACTTCCAGTGTGCACAGCGGGGCCTCTCACAGGTCAAGTGGGCAGTACCTCCTCTGGCCAGATGCCAGGACCTTTGGTATGGAAGAAACTCCTTGGAGATTATGCTCAGTAAAGTAAGTCAGAGGGGAAAAGAAAAATTTCGGATGGTTTCACTTATAGGAGAAATATAGGGAAACCGAACAAAGGGTCAGAAAAAAAAGACAAAACTTGCAGGCAAACCGTAGATCGGGGCCTCCCTGGTGGCGCAGTGGGTTAAACAACGCACTATGAAGCAAACCGCAGCCACTGCAGCACGAGTTCGATCCCTGCTGCTGGCCAGGGAGGGGACCCACATGGCGCGGCAGACCTCTCCTGCCTCGCCCACTGCTCCCCTCAGCAGTGTGTTTCAGTCAGTCTGCCTGTTCTGCTCCCCACTTTGTCTCTGGTGAATCCTCTCACCACCCCCACCTCTGGCCTGTACCCCAGTGCTTGTATGCATAAATAAATAAATCTTAAAAAAAAAACCGTAGATCTGAGGCTACAGTGGGGGGGGAAGGGTCAAAACAGGGGAGGGAAGAGCACAAGGGACTGTAGTGATGGTTCACGGGTGCTATGATGGTGGGAAAATTATGGGGACTACACCTGTGGGGAGAAATCAAATATTGTACAAAAATGAACAATGATGTAGAAAATAACAAAGCTTAAAAAAAAAAAAAAGAAGCTCCTTGGCATGAGAAGGGTTCCACTGACCCTCTGCACCTGTCCCGGTGCTGGAGAGCAGGGGCTCCTAGGTGAACAAGAGGGTCCCTGCCTCCCAGAGCTGGGCAAGCAGGTAGCGTGACCTGTGGGCTCTGGGGCTGGGCGAGGGGAAGGAGGGACCCATGACTTGGCTGGGACAGGGGAGGTGGCGCGGGCTCATTTGAGGGACTGGGAGGATGAGCAGGAATTCCTCTTTTGTGGGGTTCGAGCGCACAGGGGAAGGCGGGTCTGGTGAGAGATGAGGCTGGAGGACCACGGTTCACAGAGGATCTTACAGGCCAGGCTCATGGGGCTGGACGTGACCCTGAGGGTCACGGCATGATGTCAGTGTCTAAGGGAGGAAAGTGGCACCACTGGGTTCTGTTCTGTATCACTTTGGTGGCAGTAACAGAGGCTGGGGGAGAGAGCATGGGAGTCAGGACGTCAGCTGGGAAGTGACCATGGTGACCCAAGTAAGGAGGGCCACTGGCGGAGGACCGCTGCCTGGAACACCTCCGGGGGCCCCATGTCAGAGCAGCCTGCCTAAACGGTGGCCTCTGGAAATGGGCAACATGGAAGACTTGACCCCCCAGTCCACCAAACTGGACAATGAGGATGGAGAAGGGGAGTGAGATTTGAGAGCTATATATATCCACTCAGGGGCACGTCTCCTGTGTGCTGGGCCCACTTTTGGTGGTGGGGACAGAAGAGGACAGAAACTGCTCTCCTGCCTCTTGTCCTCTGTGCTGTCTGCTGGGCTGCCACTCACTGTCCTCTGAGTGCCCTTCCCTGGAGGGAATCTCCTTCCCTGGAGACCGCGCGACTGTGGGGTCTGGGTCACAGTTCTGTCTGAGCTCAGTCACTGGGGCAGGGGCTCAGGAAATGTTCTGAATGAATGAGCACAAACCTCAGGGTGCCCTGGATCTGAGAGACGCCATCACCAACCCTGACTGGCCCTCCGCTCCCCTGGGGCCTATTCTCGCTGAGGGTGACAGAGTAGTTCTGTGTTGGGCTCGGGGAGGGAGGAGCACTGGAGGCAGCTAGAGGGAGACCAGGTGAGGACGGCCCAGCACGCACTCTTCCCCAGTGGCCATTCTGAGTGACCCACAAAGCCTCAGTTTCTGGGGTGCCCAGTCTCCCTCCACGCGAGCATGAGGGGCGAGGTGAGCAGCCCTGAATAATGCATCTTGGCCTTAAATGGTGCTTTGTTTAACCGGAACTACCTTGAGACTGTGTAGCCATAGCAACCACAAGTCGATATTTTAAAAGTTAAAAATAAGTCATGACATCTTACATGTTGTTGGAGACGCTGATGGCAAAACTGCTCTTTGAAAGCCTTGCTACTCCATAAACTGAGCAAAGTAGTTCTGTGGGGATTTACTTTCAACTAGCCACCCCCAGCCTGCCCTGGGGGGGTCTTAGGTGAGAACTTGGCAGGGGTGATAGGCAGATAGAGCTTGATGGAATGATACCCCAGGGCTGAAAGAGGAACACGAATTAGGCCACCTGGTCTACCCACCCTCAGTGGGGCTGCCCCTCCCAGG
Source organism: Galemys pyrenaicus (assembly GCA_019455555.1). NCBI lineage: Eukaryota > Metazoa > Chordata > Mammalia > Eulipotyphla > Talpidae > Galemys > Galemys pyrenaicus. The sequence continues at coordinate 7,162,846 of JAGFMF010011390.1, forward strand.
TACGCTCATGCATCCCCCCCATGCATTGCCTGTCCCCTGTCCCCCCGAGCGATGGGGTGCTCCCCACCTGCTGCCAGCTCATTCCCTGGTGACTGCCTGAGAGAAGACTCACACTCTGATCAAACTGAACTCAAGAGAGACAAAAATCCAAATGCTGGGGTCACGGGGCTCGGGTGGAAACTCAGGTCTGTACTTCCCAGCTGAGTGATTGTGGATGAGCCATTTACCTCTCTGGGCCTGAAATGGCTTTTTTTCAAGTCTGCTCACTCTCAAGAGATAGAGACGTGAGACACTTCTCCATCACAGTTCCGTGCATTTTCCGGAGTTGCTGTTGTCATCTCTCTCCTTCTCTCTGAGCTTCCAGAGCCCAGTGCAATACTTGGCCAGGGTGACATCCCTGACATGGGAGTGGCCCAGCTCTGCCCTCACTAGTGAGTGCTTCCCTGCACTGGGCACCCTCACCCCTGCTCCTTGGGATCATGGAGCCCCATTCTGGGTTGAGCCCACACTGTGAAGCATCCGCAGCACAGTACAGTGAGTTCGATCCCTGGCCAGGGAGGGACCCACAAGGCACAGTAGACCTCTCCTGCCTCGCCTGCTGCTCCCCTCAGCAGTGTATTTCAGTCCATCTGCCTGTTCTGCTCCCCACTCTGTCTCTGGTGAATCTTCTCACCTCCTGCGACTCTGGCCTTATATGCCAGATAAATAAATTTGTGTGCATTAATAAATAAATCTTTAAAAAAATTGTCTTCCTGAGGGTGAGAAGTCCTGGGGAGGGTGGATGAGCCTGCCCCCCGCCCCTGCCCCCCAGCAGTGAGTACTCACTGGGAAGGATGGTTTTGTACCGGTTCTTCCGCACCAGCCCAGGGATGTCATATTCTTTTGGATCCACAAAGTTCATGGGGATTTCCTGCAGGAGGGGGGCACGGGTGTGAGCAGCTGCGGGTACCTTCATGAACATTTGCATCCAGGGACTGCTAGCTCCCGACTTCTGGTGCTGGGGCTGGCTTGAATGCATGCATTCACTCAAGAGACCTTACTATCAAGGAGTTAATGCACATCAAGAGCATCTGGGACAGTGCCTGGCACATGCTGAGTGCATGACAAATATTACTTCTATTGTTTATTGAGGCCTGGCCTGGCATTGTAGTAGACACTCAATAAATGGTTGATGAGCAAAGAAGAATAAAGGAAAAGTGACTTGGCCAATCACTGCCTTCTTCACCCTACCCCTGCCACAGCCAGGCTGGGTGGCTTTGCTGATCAGAGTTCCAGCCCTGAGCATCCTCACTTCAGGACTTTGTTTTGTGCTGCCGGCTCATCCACCCCATCCTCCTCTTCCTATAGCCTATTCATCTAAGATGCCACCTCCTCTGAGAAGCCTCCCCTGATTCACTAGCAGGGAAGGGGGCCCCTTCTGAGCTCCCAAGGCTGCATATGCATCTCTCGATTATTTTCTGGGTTAAGACAGTACCTCTGTGCTTGGCAGGTAAGGGCTTCTGAGGCTGCCTTTCTTTACCACTAGCTGTTCTTAAGACACCCGCTTTCGAACTCCGCTGGTCTCTCGGCTGTGGCTAGGACCGTCCACCTGCCTCCAGGGCTCACGGCATTCTGCTCACGGCACTGCTGGTCCCACCTCTCTCCAGCCCTCCAGGTAGTTTCCACCCTTGAAGTTTCACCTCTTGAGGGCCCTGCCATACCCTCTGGGATGACTCCCAGTACTCTGGCCTCTTGGCTCCCCTTCTGTCTGTCCACGCGGTCTGGCACCTGACTACATGCACTTTTATAGTGTTGCCACACCAAGTGAGAGCTTCGTCAAACAGGATCGTAACGCTCGCCTTTGAGGGGTGTGAGACTCAGAATGCAATGTGCACCAGCGCCACAGAGTGGGCTGCGGGCTAGTTCTTTTCCCTTGGATTGGGTACAATCCACAACAACCTATTGGATAGAAAATGACACTGGCACAAGGGGAGGTGATGGCCCTGGGAACCCTTGGGAGCCGAGGTGGCTTTTTGGAGGTATCCAGTGTGTGTGGGGGGTGCGATGTGTGCACAGGCACAGGAGGGGGGTAGCTGGTCCAGTTGGAAGTGGCCACTCTTTGCAAGGGGTGGGGACAGAATGCTGGGGAACGAGACGAGGGCGTCTCGGCGTGGGGAGGGGACGCTGGTTGCTCGCACAGCCAGGCCTGTAGAATCTGGAGGATACTGGTGGTGCTCTCGGTGGGGAGACCTGTCTAGTCCAGGTAGGGGAAGGGCAGCCCGGGGCAAGGGAGTCGTGAGGGAGGCATGCTCCCCAGATCCTCTTGGCTTCTCACCCGTTCCTGCCTACAGAGGTGGGAGGGAAACCTGACAAGTGAATTTGACTGGGGAACCACCCTCCCTTCCTGCCTCCTCCTGAGGTCCTCCCTTCAAGAGAGAATTCGAGAGGTGCCCCATGGGACAGGGCCGGTGGTGTGCCAGCCTGCCTGGGGTGGGTGGAAAGGCTGCTAATTTGGGGAGCTGGCACTGGGACACTCGCTATCACTACAGACCAGAGTCTCACTTCGAACCTGGCCTTTGTTCACAAAATCAAACTGACTTTGGGACCTCCACGTGCTAACTTGGGGCTAGTCAAGTGCTTAGGCAGGTGGAACGGGGGTGCTATTATTAGGCCCCTTAGAGGCAGCTGCAGACCGTTGCGGAAGTGTAGGGGGTGATCAGGACTCTACGCTAGAATCACAGGGTGAAAAGGAGGGGAGGTGACTGGAGAGAACGCACAGGGGGACAGTCATGCAGGAGGAGGGTGTGAAACAGCAGAATCGGCAAAGAAAGTTTTCCAAGCACAAGGAAGACTTGGGAAAGCTGCGGCCCACCAATCACAGTGTGTGGTGGTGGGGGGGGTCTTAGCTAGCTCAGTAATTCTTGGAACGTCGCTATTGTTTTTTCCCCCATTTTCCAAGGAGGATGCAGAAGCACAGAAGGGAAGCAGCTCATGATGAAACGATGATAGCCGGTCAGGGCTGGGCTCCGGCACCCGCTCCGGCACCCTGCATGAGGACGACCCATGCCCAGAGAAGGGACCTCCACCCGGGGGTGCCCGGCTCAGGGGGACTCACGAAGAATTCCGCCTGCAGCAGGAAGGGGTCCAGGGCCTTCTCGTGAAGCTCCTCTGCCTGGAGGACGCGGGAGGCGCTGAGCAGATACTCCCGGGCCGACTCCTCCCGCGGGGACATGAGATAGCCGAAGCCCTCCTCGTTGCAGCCGGGGGTGCACATGTCCAGGGTCAGGGAGACGTTGGAGCCCCTCCTGGAAGGACCAGGAGAGGGAGGTTGAGTCCTGAGGCAGGGGAGCATAATTGGGGCCCTTGGAGCAGGAAGATGAGGGGGGGTGAAATCGGGGAGGGGAGAGGGTGGACACTAGCAGGAGGCACCCCAGACATAAGGAGAATGATACCCAGCCCCGGGGCCTAGGGGTGTCTCCTGCACCCTGCAGCAGAGACGCTGAGGGGGAGCTTAGGGTCCCAGTTGCAAAGGTCCCATTGAGGGCGGCCGCTGTGGTCCCCAGGGAGTTCCCAGTGAGAGGGCATCGGCCTAAAGCAAAGCACAGGGCTTGCCCTCGGCGTCACGGGCCTGGCAGTCTGGACTGTGCCTGCCAAAGAGGACATTTCATCCCGAGAGGACAGGCAAACGGGGGTCCCAGGGGCGCAGAGTGGTGGCAAGGATGTCTCCCCTGGACCAAGTCTACGGCGTCTGGCATTTAAAGGTACAGAACCAGAAGGGCCTTGTGTAGAGAGAGAGAAACTGAGACTTTTGGGCCCGGGGAGTCAGAAGAGGGACAAGAATTGTCCAGCATCTATGCAGGGAGTGGCAGAGCTGACTCCTGCCGGCTTCCTGCGTGACATCAGGGGGTCACTCAGCGCTGGTGTGCTCTGGCTCACCCAGCTGGGCTCTGAAAAGAGGGTGCCACACCTCCCAAAGAGTGCTCTGCACGGTACCGAGAGACACTACAAGAGCAGGGTTCTGTGGTGAAGTGATTTTGAGGGATGCCACCTACTGCCCCCTTGTTATTTATGGGGAACACAAGCTGTTAAAGGCCCTGACAAGTCCTGCAGTAGCCCCCAACCCAAAGGAACTTGAGCTCAAGTGTGCATGTGCACACGGGCACACCTGTGTGTGCCTATGTGCTTCTGTGCACAAGCAGTGCTGCTCAGCATTCACCTCGGGGTCTTCCCATCCGTGTGAATCAGACTGGAACAGCACGCGTCTACACTGGCTAAGCTCGGAGGCCGGCTCTGTCTTGGGCCCTGGAGTCAGAGCCAGGCACCTGCCCTGCTGATGGCAGCTGAGAGTGCAAGGACCCGCAGAGCCCGCCCCTCCTCCACCCTTCCCACCTCTCTTGCAGACCCATGGATTTGACGGTGAGCGAGGTGGGGTCGGCCTCAGGCTTGATGTCCATCACGCAGTCAAACACAGGAGTCTCGGGGACGGGGTCCAGGTCCAGGAAGTCATCCTCGACCTTCTCCTCCATCCATTCTGAATAGGTGAAGGAGGGCTGGCGGCTCACCGACTGGCGCCTGTCCTCAGGGGGCAGTGGGGTGGGTGGCTCTGGGGAAGCCCGCAGGAGATGCCACACCTACCAGGAGGTGCATGGCGTCATGGATCTGGAAGCATGCCCCCTGGTGAAGGGGGGCCATGGGGTCGGGTCCCCTGCCCTGACTGTGTCTGTGCAGCCCTGCTTTTCTGGAACTATCTTCCAGGCACAGCCCTGCAGCCGGAGGGGAGGCACCACCCCCTCTCTGTCCTCCCCCGACCCTCAGTTTCTTTTGGATTGAGGCCTTCTAAGTGAGGCGTGGGGGTTCCTACACCAGTCTTCTCTCTGCCTCAGCCCCTTTCCCCTGCCTAGAATGCTGCAGGCGAGAAATAGGGTGTCTTTCCCTGTAGGGAGGCCATGCTGGTGGTGCAAGGAGCTATCACCCACTCTGGGTCCCATTCAGAAGGTCTAGCCCACAGGTCAGATGGCAGCCTGTGAGGCCCAGGGCCTCGGGTGGAGGAAGAGAGCACTGAGGCTGGGCCAGGAGGTGCCTTACCAAGGTGGTGACGAGGACTATGGTCAGAGAGACCAGCAGCAGCTGGGAGACTTCCCAGGATCCCACGCCCAGCCAGGCCTGGGAACAGCAGACAGACAGGTCAGGGCTTTGGTGGGGGCATGGTTCTCATCTGTTTCAACAGGGGTAAAACAGGTCTGGGGTGAGGAGCAGGGAGACGAGCCTCAGGGGTGTGGAAGTATCTACTGAATGCAGGCAAGCCCCACCCAGGGGTTGGTGGGATGGGGGAGGCCCCCAGCCACTCCCTCCTACCCCGGGGCTCCCTGGGGCTTACTTACCATGGGTCCCAGCTGTCTGGGGAGTGTAAGCAAGGAGGAGACGAGGTCTGTGGCATTCTGCGACCAGCTGGGGCCATAGCCGCTGAACCAGAGCACCCCGAAGGCAAGCTGGGGCAGCCAGGGGCAGGGACTGAGTTTGGAATCTGGGCTCCTAGTTCCCATATTCCCCCTGTAGAGCTCACCTCCTAATTTGACCTGGTCCCCCAAGGTCAGAGTGCATAGCTGAGGGAAGGACCCAGGTTCTGTGTGGCCCAAGAAGGCCTCAGGACTCTCCCAGGAAAGAAGCTGACTGAAGGGAGCCAAGAGAAGGCCTTCCCAAAAGGACCCCATGTACATACATAAACAGGGAAGTCTCCTGAAATGGCTTTATAGACAGGAAGTTCTCAGGGAGACCCCTGCAGGGAGAGGGCTTTGTGTTCTATGCCTCATATGAGGGAGGGCAAGGCATGAGGGGCTTTTGTCAAGGCGGTAGCTTTCTCCTCACACCAGTCTGAGGGGTGAAGTCCCTGAGGGAACCCGGAAGGACCCTCACACCTTGGTATCCCCAGGTGGCTATCTTGAGGAGGAAACTGTCCCTCAACCCACCCTCTCTCCAGGCCCTCCTGAGGCCCATGATGTCCTTACCAGAAACTGAGAGGCAGCCAAGAGGCACAGGCTGCTCCTGACAGGGAGGGAGTGGCTCCTGGCGCCTTGAGGTGGTGGCTTCTGAGCTGGCTCTGAGGGTGGTGAAGGAGGTGGGGGCGGTGGCATCTCTCTCCGAGAGTCCGCTAGCCCTTCGGCCTCATCCAGCGCCTCCATCACTACCGGCTGGGGGAGACCTGTGGAAGGCAGCACGCGGGGCCGATGACGCGGCCCCGAGACCCACGGCCGCGCTCCTTCTGGGGTGGCTGTGGCTTCCTCTCACCCGGGATCAGTCAGCGTGGCTGCACTTCCAGCAGTCACCCTCGATTAGCAAAGCAATATTCACCTACCTTCGTCAGAAAGAGCTAAGTGTGGGTGGACAAATTATTTCTCTTTTATTTCTCCAGTAACAGAGTTAAAATGGCAGGAGGTTTTTCAGGGAGTTAACATCGTTGTGTTTACGCAGCTTCATTCTTTTCCATTTCTTAAGGAAACAAAAAATAACCACCTCAAACTCAATTAAAAGAGAGAGAGGGAAAAAAAGGCACGGCATAACCAGGCCGTGACCCTGAGCAACCCACCCATGTCTGCCCTCCAGATTTTTGCCTTTTGTACCCTGTACCCAGACAGGGGCTGGAGGCTGGACAAGATCAAAGTCACCTGTTTCTCCCCTACCTCAAGACCCCCACGCTGGGGGAGTGGGGTGGAGGGGTCAGGTGGTGCGGAGGAAAACCTTGGGTGGGAGAATTCCTATCAGTCGTCTGGGGATCTAGTTTTGGGTCTTTCTCAAGCTGTGTGTCTAGAGGGAGTCACTCCCTCACTGGGCCTCAGTTTCCACACCTGGAAAATGGGGGGGGGGCTCTACCCTTGTTTTTCTAACTCCTTTACAGAACCCTAGCATTTTCTCAGGTGCACCAGGTATTGCCAAGTGCTGGGTCCCTAAGCCTGCACTTCAACCTTGAAGGTCTTGGTTGTTTCCTTTCATATACTGGGTTTCCTTTAAGGGTATTTCTTTCTTTCTTTTTTTAAAAGATTTTATTTATTTACACATACAAGAGTGGGGTACAGGCCAGAGGCGTGGGAGGTGAGAGGATTCACCAGAGATAGAGTGGGGAGCAGAACAGGCAGACTGACTGAAATACACTGCTGAGGGGAGCAGCGGGCAAGGCAGGAGAGGTCTGCCACACCATGTGGGTCCCCTCCCTGGCTGGGGATTGAATTTGCGCCACAGCGGCTGTGGAAGCGCAACAGTGCAGTGCTCAACCCCCTGTGCCACCAGGGAGACCCAAGGTTATTTCTTCAATAGTTGATTCCACAATCCACAATGACAGGATTGATTCCACTACCAAAAAAAAAAAAAGATCTGTAGTCTTGGAGGTCCAGGAAGATTCTAGCAGCCGCCGCCTGGGTGAAGCCCAACAGTGGAGTTCCCCATCCAAACCCGCAGAGCTCAGTCCAGTGCCAAGAAGCAAGAGGGCAGCACTGTGGACATGACAGTGGTGACAGGGCTTGCACACATCACCGTGCACACGGGCCAAGGGCCTCCTATTCCGGTTGGGTGGTGTGGGCACACCCACGGCCGAGATCATGTTTGTCCGCAGACTTTTTGTCCATGTGCGGGCCACGCCCACCTGACATTTCCTGAGCATCTCCCATGGCCTGAGACGGCAGCACTCAGGTGTGGAGAGCCAGGTGTGGTGAGAGCCGCACTTCTCGGCCAGGCTCCTCCTTCCGAGATGCTAACTGTGCTCTCCCTGCACCTCGCTCCCCTACCCCAGGTGCTCTGCACTTGCAATTCCCTCTGCTGGGAAGATCCCTCTAGAGCCTTCCCCTGCCATTTTGCCAAGTTAACTCCTATTCATCTTGCAGGACTCCATCAGAAGTCACCTGAGTAAGTCCTGTCTTGTCACCTGGTACGAACCCGCTAACTTCTCCTTCGTACCACCAGCAGCAACAGAACGCCTGGAATGTGCCAAGTCTAGTTTTGAGTGATTCACATATGTCACCTATTCACTCCTCAGTACCCCACGAGGCTGGCGCTACTTGTTATTCTCATCCTACAGATGAGGAAGACGAGGTGCAGACAGGTTAAGGGATGTGCCTGAGTCAGCTAGGTAACAAGTGGCTGAGGTGGGTTTGAACCCACCTGGGTGGCTGGCTGGGCTCTGGGTCCCATTACACTTAGTAGAGTTTATAAAAGCCCTTGTGGAATATCATCCCTCTCACACAAGGGCACGGATGGGATCAGCGGTCAGCAGCATGGTGACTGTGTACGGCATCTAGCACTGGTCCTGGCATGAGGTCTGCAATGCATATTCACTAAGCGAGTGAATGATGATGAGCAAGGGATAACCTTTTCCTCGGTTTTCAGACAAATGGGGATGATCACACATACGTTGAAAACTGTGATAAAGACTGTAGATCCTGGGGCCTCCCTGGTGGCGCAGCGGGTTAAGCAACACACTAAGAAGCAAACCGCAGCCACTGCAGCACGAGTTCGATCCCTGCTGCTGGCCAGGGAGGGGACCCACATGGCGCAGCAGACCTCTCCTGCTGTGCCCGCTGC
>JAGFMF010011390.1:7171442-7213740 GCA_019455555.1 Galemys pyrenaicus
CACCCCCCCCCCCCACCTCTGGCCTGTACCCCAGTGCTTGTATGCATAAATAAATAAATTTAAAAAAAAAAAAAAGACTGTAGATCCTACAAGGAAACCGGTATGGCACATGCATCTCGTCGGTGCTCAATCAATGCCAGATAATAACAACCACACATAACTGCCATCCTGATGGGTAAAACAGACCAGCGGAAACCTGTTTACAACACAGCGCAGCTAAGTGTAGCTGGAGTCTAAGGGGGTGAGTGCCTTTGCCCACGGTACCAACCACAGGGGCAGAGCTCACATCCCAGGCAGTAAGACAGGAAAGGACAAGCCGCTGCTAAAGACACAGACCGTGTGGGAAGCTAGAAGCTTCCACCACTGAGAAGCAGAGGGCCGATTACTCAAGCATCAAGGTCTCCACCTTCACCCTCGGAAAGAGCAGCTGCTGGGTGACCCGCAGGCCTGGAGTCTGTGGCGTGGCTTTGGGTCTCGGTTTCCTTATCTGTAAAAAGAGGGCCTTGAACTAGAACTCAGTGTTTCTCAGATGTTTCTGCCACCCTCAGTGCAGAGGGAACACAGGGCCCTGGGAAATAACAGCATGCTCACACCATCTTGGAGCTCGCTTTCAAACTCATAGGTGCGCTATGTCTATGTGAAGGTGTAGCTACTTGTTTTAATATTAAAATAATGACTTTTACCCCCTGCCTAAAGCTTCAAGTCAAATCTGTGCTTCAGGAAAATATGCTACATTCATCCTGTGCCTTTGCCCTCAGGGGTACACGTACCCCAATCTGGGAAGCATGGATCCTACCTGCAATTGAATCATCGTGTTGCTGTTATAAATGACTCTATAGATGAATATTTAATAACATGGAAAGAAATTTTGATAGTATGGAGATAGTATGGAGAAAGGCAAGGTTACCAAACAATAGGATCCCCTTGACTTTAAAAACTAATAAAGTGGGGCCTCCCCTTGTGGCGCAGTGGGTTAAGCAACGCACTACGAAGCAAATCGCAGCCACTGCAGCACAAGTTCGATCCCTGCTGCCGGCCGGGGGGGGACCCACATGGTGTGGCAGACCTCTCCTGCCGTGCTGGCTGCTCCCCTCAGCAGTGTACTTCTTTTTTTTTTTTTTTTTTTGTTTTATTTTTTCTTTAGCAGTGTACTTCTGTTGATCTGCCTGTTCTGCTCCCCGCTCTCTGTGGTGAATCTTCTCACCCCCCCTACACCTCTGGCCTGTACCCCAGTGCTTGTATGCATAAATAAATAAATCTTTAAAAAAAAATAAAAACTAATAAAGTGGAACTGTGCATATGAGAAGGTGGGGAATACCCGATGTAAGATGGGAGGTAACATGATGGGGGGGTGTGCACAGACACTGGCAGGCACCTAGTAAGTGCTCCATAAATGCTCGGCACGTGGCAAGAACAGAAGCCAGGTGATAACAACAGTTCTTTTGCAGGGGGCGAGATTGGAGGTAATTTTTTTTCATTGTTTACCTACTCTAAACTTCTTCCATTAAATACATACACATGTATATATCTACACCCGCACACACATGCGCACACACACACAGACATACATGTATTCGCAGTGAGAAAAAAGTCTTAAAAACAGAGATCACATTTTGGAGTTCAGATACCATAAGGTCTCATTAATACTCTCGGCTTCCAGGCCCGACTCCGACCTGGCACATTCACCCGATACATCCAAAGGGACTTAGGAAGCGTGCAGGGCTGGGGCAGAGCCGCCACCCTGCAGACAAGCCCCCTGAAGAGGTGAATCGTCATGTTGCTGAAAGACGCATGTGGACCCACTTGCACTTTCTGGGGGCGGAAGAAAGAGAGCAGGCTGGCAGGGCCTCCTTGTAAGCACATCTCAGAGACAAAGGTGGAGGCTGTTTTCTTTTTTATTCACAGGGCACCTGTCACAGGGTGGGTGGGGGAGGGCTGGTTGGGCACAGAGATACAACTGACAGGCATTTCAGGAGCGACTGGTAGCTCTCTGCCCTTCAAAGCTCTTCTGGGCAAAAATTTAACATCCTTGACTTCAAACACACATTATATTGCAGATCTAATTTTGGAGTGGTTCCAAGGACCCGAGCTTAAGAGGTCCTAATTTCTGGGGTAGGGAGTAGAGGTCTGTGATAGAAGTGGACTTGGAGGCGGGGGTGGGGGGCACTGGGTCGATTTGGGTCTCTGCTCATTCATGCGTGGGTCTAGCACACATTTACTGAGCCCCGGAGGTGTGGTCTACCGGGCTAGGTTCTATGGGAACAGCAGTGAACAGCCCCCACTGGCATGGCCCACTGTGGTCCTGCACCCGTTTCTCCTTTGACTGCCAGGTTCCCCTCTAGAGACAGTGCCGGCTCCTTGCCCTGCCCACCCTTCTGCTCAGTCTCTTGTTCTGGGGATGACAACGCCACTGGGCGTGCTCTGCAAGGGTCCCCCGGTGCTTCTCCCCTCGCCAGCCCTGTGAGGTAGGCCCTGCCATTATCAGCCTGTGTTGCCGGTGAGAGGCAGCTGCTGTGTCAAGGGCTAGCTTCTCAGTAGTTCACAGGGAGGTAGCTGCTCTGCACGCATGAAGCCCTGAGTCACAGGCTGATGTGATTTCACATCGGGCTCCTCGTGGGCTTGCTTCTGGAGCAGGGTGAAGGGGATTTTCCGGGCCAGGAAATCCAGGTGGAGCCAGGTTAAGTGGTTTGCCCAAGTAAATGCAGACCTGAGATTTGAACCTGGCCTTTGAGATTCCTAAAAGACCTTTCCATTTTGCATACTGTTTCTCAGGAAAGGGTCACTGTAGCAATGGCAGGGACATGGGGAGAGCTGAGGAAGGAAGAAGGGAGGGAGGAGTCCCTGTGTGTAGGGGAGCCTTTAACACTAAGCAGCACCTGGGGGTCCTGGTGCAGCTTTTGTGCCTGACCTCCAGCTCAGGGACGCACAAAGGCAGTGTGGTATGGAGGGGAGGGCGGGGAGTATACCTGATGCAGGAGCCCAGTCCCCCCAGGCCAAGCCTCTAGGCCCTGGGTAAGACCTGTAGGCAAATGGCCTTCAGATTTTACCTAGAAACACTCTGATCCCTCTCTTGTCATCAGCTCCCGAATCCCACCATTAAACTCTGCAGCTACCATGTGCCCTGGGGCGGATGCCTCCTGAGTTTCAGAACCCGTGGCTGCTCCTGTCAGTGACTCATCCTTGGAGCTCCCGGGCTGCCAGCCCACAGGAACTGGAGCGGAAGGCTGGCTCAGCCTGTTCCTGTTTATGAGAGGGAGGTTCTGTCCCATTCAGCTTTTCTTCCCTTCCCTAAATGGCCAAGAGTGACCTCCCCAACATGCCCACACAGTCACGGGGGCCCTGACTAATAGAACATCATTCAGTCCTGTTTGAGCTCCTAGAACTACTGGTCGCCAGAGCTTGACAGACTCTAAAGGGTATCTGTCCTAGACTGCTAACTTCTTAGATGGGGAAACTGAGGCATGAGTGGTGAAGTGGCTTGCTGAGGGTCAGCAGTTAGCCATGGTGGGGCCAGGATGGCAGCTGCCCCTGTGAGCACTTTTAGCTAACATGCTGGACACTACGCAGTGCCCACAGCTGTGTTGTGGATGATGCCATCCACATTACACAATTGAAGTCCCTTGCCGAGGATCACACAGCCAGGAAGTAGTAGAGATGGAATCTGAACTCAGGTCTGTGGGTTTCCATGATCCATAATCTTTTTGGTATTCCACAGAAAGTTCTGGAAAAGCACAAAGGGATGGGGGTGGAGGTGGGCAGGCCAATCAGGTCTATGTTGAAGTTTTGTTTGCATAGGTTTTGAGTGTTGAACCAAGAGAGGTGCTCCCAGTAGAATTGAGCAAGGATGGAAGAGTCTAGAAGGAATAGGTACAACTAGCCTTTTCTGACATCACAATTGCCATGTTTCCTGGCACTGTCCAGGGCTCTGGGAGGGAGAGGTTGGCCTGGCTGCACATGGACACCCTGATGTCTCTATCTTCCCTGGAGAGGCCAGAATGGTGGGTCTCCATTTTCTGTTACCTTTAAGGGGTATGCAGCTGGCAAACTAAGGGTATGAGGGGATGTGTCGAGAGAAAATTTCCCAAACAGTGTTGTCATTTGGCAAACAGTTAGCAAGCACCTTTTCTATGCCCTTGGGCTGTTTGTGCCTCAATCCTAATGCTGACCTGCAGGACTCCCCTGGAGAAAAAAATTCTAGCCCTTCTGGGCAAAGGCAAACTGGTGGTGGATATGGGGTTCTGGGAATTTGCACTGACTTCTCCCTACCCCCAACTCATCAGTCCTGTTGATCAGGGAACAAGAAGACTGATACATACACGATGACAAGGACTTGGACTTGGTAAATGCTTGCCATCTCTTGGAGGATAAGCGGCCCAAGTCTTGCTCATCTCTGCATTTTGCAGGCAGGCAAGATAGTGTGGGAAAAGAAAAGCAATTTGCATAAGATGATTCTGGCACCAAACATGGGCATTCACTTATTTATTAGTTACATACATGGCTTGGACAAGCTGTTTAACCTCTCTGTCACTTAATTCCTGCTGTGGTCTTTGAATGTGTTGTCTGTTACTTCTATATGCTTTGCATCAATAGGTAGAGTCCATGTCTCCTCCCCTTGAACTGGCCAAATGCCCTCAAGATGGAATGGCAGAAGGGATGTTTTATGACTGCTGAGACTGAACTAAAAAGTATGTGTACCTTTGACCAGTTATCTTGGGACACTTGCTTGGGAAACCTTCATAAGCCACATAAGTAACATGGCCATCCCAAGACTGTTTTGTTGAGAGAGGACAGGGAGATGGAGAGAGACAGCAAGAGCAAGACTGAGGGAAAAGAGGAGAGAGAGGGGAGAGGCAAAGAGAAGAGAGCAAGTGTAGGGTCAGAGAAATCAGGTCTTTCCACCCTCCCGCCACTTCTATAATGATGGACACCTGCGGTGCTGTGTGCATGCCTAGGTGGGCATGCGCAAGTGGGCGCACCTGGGATTAGACACGGGCATATAAGGGCGGTGTCATGAGGACTCCAGTACCAACAAGCAGCAGCGGGAGAACAGGAGAAGACCAGCAAAGCAGCCGAGAGGGTGAGATGGGCCGGGGGCTGGGAGGCCTGCCAGCCTCCTGGTCCCCTGGCTCCCATGCCTGCCATGTACCTGGCCACCTCTGACAATAAAAGCATAAAAGTCACCGAGGGCTCCAAGACTCCTTCTTTTACCACCCGTCTGCTAGAACCATCCAGAACCTGCCCTATGCGGCCTTTCCTGGCACTACAGCAAGGGTGAGCATTCCAACTCTTTACAACAGCCAAGCTATGGAAACAATCTAAGTTCCTAATACCAGAGGAGTGGATAAAGAAGATGTATCTAAACACTATGGAATACTATGCAGCCATGAAAAGGACAAAACCTTGCCATTTGCAACAACATGGATGGAACTGGAGGGGATTGTGCAAAGTAAACTAAGTCAGAAGGGGAAAGACAAATACCAGATGATTTCACTCATGTTGTTCATAAGAAACAAAAGGAAAAGACAAAATCAAGCCAAACCCTAGAAATATGACTGCAGAATTGTTACCAAAGTGGGAGGGAGGAGGGTAACAAGGAAAGGTGGGAGGGCGCCTGATGGACTATGGTGAGAATTATTGGGGCTTCGGTGGTGGATGTGGTATGGTAACATACATCTGAAGAGATGTAAACCTTTACTCCTAAAATTCATATACTGTGTTGTAATAAACGTTACCAAAATAAAAGTAATTTAATTGAAAAAAGAGTGAGCATATCAGTGAATTTAGAAATAGCTGGGACTCAGTGCTTCTAATGTTGAAGCCCAGTGACTAACTCTGACATCCATGGGACAGACCTGGACTCATGTGCAAGTGGAGAGTCAAAAGATTATTTGAATAGGACTTTGAATTTGTGTGTTGTGTTTAAAGTCGTCATTTTGGGAACTCAGGTGGGAAAGTTTTCCACAAAGGAGGGAGTAGGTAGCTGTACTAGTATCCCACCTGGTGAGAACTGTCCTCCACAAGTGACCTGCTTGAAGCTGGAGACCTGGTTCTCAGACCAACCCCAGGTGCAAGCCTGTGGGCCTGAGGCTTGGACTAGGCCAGCTCGGCCTCTCCCAAGCCACGGACTTCTGTTTTGTCTTTTCTAATTAGCAAGCCTAATAAGGTGCAGTTATAAGCACCTCAGTGACTGCTTTGTAAAAACTAACTCATTCAGTCCTTCTAGCCCCGGCTGAGACTGGTAAGAGGTCTGTCCTCAGTTTACAGCTAGGAAAATGGAATCTTGAGAGGTTAAGGGCCTTGCCCAAGGCCATCCCTGCTGGAGCGTGGAAGAGTTAGGACTCAGACGGAGGCAGTGCACCTCCAGCATCTGTCCTCTTGACCAGCCTTTGCTGCTCACCCCAGGCAGTGCCTTCGTTGTTTCTGCCTCCTCCCTATAGTGGAAGTCACCTCAGTAGCTTCAGCCCATTGCAGGACAGAGGGACATGCCTTCTTCCCCGGCACAGTCTATCACTCCTTGATGTGGGGTTGGAGGGTACTATGCTGGGGTGGTGGGTATAGAGAAAAGCAGGATTAGGGTGAAGAGGGGAAGAGGTCTGGGAACCCATTTGATGCTTAGTCCAGAGGGTGGGGGTGGCTGGCACGCCAAGTGCTGTTTGCCGGCCCCTGAGGCTGTGCCAGTGAAGGGGGCAGGTCAAGAGCCCAGAACAGGACCCTGGGTGGATGCTCTAGAAGGGCTGAGTTCCAAGTAACAGAACCTCCCCTAGGACCCGACAAATCTGTCCCGCAGCTCTGCTCGTCTGCACAAGGGCTTCCCGTCCATGGAGGCAGCGCTTCGCGGTGTTCCCTGGCAAAAGGTTTGGCTCTCACAGACTTGGCCTGAAGTTTGACTTAGCCATTTTCTGCCCGTACGACTTTGGGGAAGTGACTCAATCCTTCCTCTGGACAAAAGCTAAACTAGCACTTGCCTCTTGGGTCCTGAGGACACCAAGGGTAAAACATGCAAAGTGCTTAGCCCAGGGCCTGGCACATGGCGACTGCTCAATAAGCAGCAGCAGAATTTAGAGAGGAGGGGGAAGGGGGCAGGGAGAAGGGTGTGAGGGACAGGCAGCTGGAAGGACCTGCCTTTCATGTGCCAGGTGAGTTCCTTCCCCAGGATGGGCAATGGCGTTCTGCCCCGACTGGGCCAGGGCCTTAGAGGCCGTAGGCTGGCAACTGGGGTCGTGGATGGAGTGGGCATGGACTGGGGGTGGCAAATTGGGGCAGCTCAGTCTCTGCCAGTTAATTAAATCCAGGATGCTAACAAGCTTTCAAAATAAAACGCAGCACAAGCACTCTTTGGGTGGGCTATAATGAAACGGTATATGCAGTGAATTTGCAAGCGGCATTATTGCTGCAAGCAAAGGCGCAGTTCTGTCTCTGGGAGCAGAAGCCTAGGAGCACCAGGGTGGAAAGGACTCACGGAGCTGGGAGGGTGCGGCCCACCCCGCCGGTAGCTGCCCACGATGAGGACTAAAAGAACCCTCAGTGAGATCTTGGGGGGGCGGGTACCAGAGGTCCCGAGAGCCTGAGAGTTAAGCACACAAGGAAGAGCAAGGGACAGACTTGTGAGAGCATCTTGCTCCACCCGCCCACTTCACAGCTGAGGAAACTGAGGTTCGGAGGGTAAGAGCAGAACCGGGGTGGGCACGGGTGTTACCCGTCAGGTTCCTTTCTCGGTCAGCCTGCTTGTTTCCTGTGGGTAGCTGAAGGGCTGAGCCTGAGTTCCCATGGCAGCAAAGTCTGGGGCCTGGCTTGGGGGGTCCTTGGTGGGTCAGTGCCCTCTGAGGTTAAGGCGCGCCCAGGTGATGGAAGGCAGCAGCAGGGTAGTTTTTCTGACAAGTCCCAAGCTGCAGAGACCGTCACTCCAGGATGGTCCTGGGCGGGGAGGCTCAACATGGCAGCAAAGTGTCAAAAGGTCCGAGGGGCAGTGAGACCTTGGGCATCCAACTGCCTTTGTGGGCTTTGGAGACCTTCTGTAAAACCAAAGACTGTGGCTAGGGGTCGTACAGGCCCACCCAGTGCTAAGGACCCACTACTGCCTTTAAAAATAACCCGAGGGGGCCCTTCCTGATGGCGCAGTGGGTTAAGCGATGCACTATGAAGCAAACCGCAGCCACTGCAGCATGAGTTCGATCCCTGCTGCCAGCCAGTGGGGGACTCACATGGTGCAGCAGACCTCTCCTGCTGTGCCCGCTGCTCCCCTCAGCAGTGTGTTTCAGTCAGTCTGCCTGTTCTGCTCCCTACTCTGTCTCTGGTGAGTCCACTCACCCCCCTGCACCTCTGGCCTGTACCCAGCTCTTGTATGTATAAATAAATAAATATTTTAAAAAAATAACTTGAGGCCCTGCTTCAATGTAACATGACAGCTTCCGCTGTCTGCAGAACATCACCACCTGCCCACGGCACCTGTTCCATGTGGTGTGACGGCGGCCCAAGGTTTAGAGATGTAAAGTGATTTGTGCAAAAGCCCAAGCTCCAAAGGAAGAGCACATATTCATTCACATCCAGGGGTTCTGAATCCAACAGTAAGAAACCAAAAAAAAAAAAAAAAGAAAAAGAAAAAGAAACAAAACAAAAAATTCAAAACAAAACTGTGAATAAGACTTCATGTTGTACAGCCACTCCCTTAGTCTCATTTCACTGAGTTCTCACGAGTTCCGCCGGAAGGCTGCTCTTCCTATTTTACAGGGGAGACATTCACGGGACAGTGGCCCACAGTAGGGGGCTGTGGGGCAGCAGTGAGGCGCGGCCCAGCCCATCTGTGAAAGGTGATGCCCACGGTTGGAGCCTTGGACCCCAACGCCCAGTACAGGGGACAGTGCAGACACTGTCTTCAGGACCCCCCACCCCCGGCCTCACACTTCACAGGGTCCTGCACAGGCGTTCTCCTCCTCACAGGTGAGCAGTCCATGGAGCCAGAGGGACAGGCCCCTTTAGCCACGTGCTGGGCACCCCAAACCCCACAACTCCCTGCTCAACCAGTCTGAGCCTGGTTCCTGGGTCTGCGTGGCCCTCTCTCCTGACTGCTCTCTAGGGGTGAACTGAGTTGCTGTGTCCATCCCATGGGCAGGCTGTGAAGGGACCAAACAGATGCGTTTGGAGAGTGGATGCGGGTTCTGGGGTGTCCACCCACGAGAATGTGCACGAGGGCTCATGTGATGATGGACAGGGTGGTGGGGTACAGAGCACAGACTGGCTTTCCTTAGGCTCAACGTTTTGGGACTGAGCTTTGATGACTTAGACTTTTAGATCTTAATGTCACTTTCAAACTCCTTACAAAGGAATGTTTGTCAAGGAAGAGGGACAGAACATACTTCATTTAAACATCTGTTTGGGGCCTTTCTGGTGGCGCAGCGGGTTGAGTGCCTCACTGTGAAGCATCCAGCTGCACAGCACTGAGAGTTCGATCCCTGGCCAGGGAGGGGACCCACATGGTGCAGCAGACCTCTCCTGCCTCATCCTTTGCTCCCCTCAGCAGTGTGTTTCAGTCAGTCTGCCTGTTCTGCTCCCCGCTCTGTCTCTGGTGACTGCTCTCAATTCCTGTGACTCTGGCTGGACCCCAGTTCTTGTATGCATAAATAAATATTAAAAAAAAAAACACATCTGTTTGGGGCCTCCCTGGTGGTGCAGCAGGTTGAGCGACACACTGTGAAGCATCCGCGGCACTGCAGCACGAGTTTGATCCCTGGCCAGGGAGGGGACCCACATGTCACAACGAACCTCTCCTGCCTTGCTCGCTGCTCCCCTCAGCAGTGTATTTCAGTGGACCTGCCTGTTCTGCTCCCCACTCTGTCTCTGGTGAATCCTCTCATCTCCTGCATAAATAAATCTTTAAAAGAAAACCCACATCTGTCTGATTTCAAACTTTTGACTTTTTAGACACAGAGAGTGTTTAGACAGGACATTTAGGTCCTACACTGTTTGGGGTGGCCTGCACGCAACTGTGCTCATTGAAGATGTGAATTACAAAGAGTGAGTAGCCTAAGTCATGGGAAGTGAAGGGGGCAGGGAAAGGTAGGGACAGGGGATAGAAGCTGAGGGAATGAAGACTTTAGGGGAAGAAGAAGCTAGTGTAGGAGCAATGTGGCAACTTTTAAAGAGGATCTGCAAGAGGAGAGCTGATCCCCCTTCTCTGTACCCCTGCTATCAAAAAGTGGCATTTATTTCCCATAAATCTTGGCTGACCCCATGACATGTTTGAGCAATAAAATGTGGATGAAGTGACACCAAGTAACCTCTGAGGCTGGGCCTTACAAAATCTGAAACTTCTCTTTTTTGTCTCCTCAGAGATCTGCTGCCATAAGTATTTTGGGTATCTTGAGACCAGATGTGTTGTGGAACAGGCAAAGAAAGGCCAAATGGGGGAGCAGTGAGGTGCCAGGCATATAAGAAAATCTTTCTTGACCTGCTATCCCAGACCAGCACCAGATGAATACAGCTGAGTGGTTGACTTCTGCTGTGCCACAGGGAACAGAAGAACCAGCCAGCTGAGCCCTGCATGACCCTCGTACTCACCAGCAAAGTGGGAGCTGTTTTAAACCACTAGATTTTGAGACTGTTAGACAAAAAACAGAGACTGAGACCTAAAAAAGAGGATGAAAAATTTAAAATTAAGTGGAAGGATGAGATTTTTATAATTTAGGTGTAAAGAACTTCCTAAGCACTGGGGTGATGAGTCCCTGGGCCAGGTCAGAGAAAGGTGACAGTAGCTGTATCTGCACAGCTTAGGGCTACAATGGAGGTCTGTTTGTCTGAAAGGGTGGGGGCAGGGGACTGGACCAAACGGCCTCTTTCTTCTAGTCGCAAAGCCTCTCTAGACTCACGCCCATCCAGGTGGTTCCCAGAATGTTAGAACTGTTTTTCTCCTGAAGGGAAATGGAGGGCTGTCTTCTCAAGCAACTCTGACCCCTCTTTCCTCCTGACATTGCAAGCAGACAACATTCCTTTGTGCATCTTTGTCAGTGCTGTGAGGCCCCTGGACTGAGGGGGGAGATGCGAAAGATGCACAAAGCAGTACTGTCCACTCCATCTCTGAAGGGCTGGCCTGGGACTTGATGCTGGGCCCTGAGAACATGCAAAACTTTTCTGCTCACACTCCAGATGCTGCAGCAGTCGTGACCATCGTCATGAGCTACCATTTCTTGATCACTGTGTAGTAAGCACTCTACGTTTATCAACTTGCTTAATCCTCAGAAAATCTCTGTGAAGATCTTATATTATCTTCCTCATTTCAGAATTAAAACAGTCAGATAACTGATCTGAGGTCATGTTGCCGGTCGGTGGCAGGGCTGGGATTTGAGCCCAAATCTGTCTGCCTCCCCATAGTACCCCATACCCTATTAGATGGACTCCTACCTCCATATTTGTCCTGGTGTCTGAGAGAAGTTAACCTCTACCATCACTAACCGGGGTGGGGGGTATCTGGGATGATAGTTCTCTTCTGAATACAAAGGTATCATTACAAATGCTCTTCAATTAGGGTTTTAGCACATCCAAAGGCTCTTTTGTTTTTCCTTAATTTCTATTCTGAAGACTCAATCAAATATAACTCATTGTACTATCAGCTACAATAAACACCCCTCAATGCATTCAAAGTCCTGAATGAAACAGCATCATCAATTAAATAAATAAAAACCATCAGCAAAGTACTAAGTATTGATAGGTACAAGTGACATCCCAGCTATAATATTATACCCAGGTCTTTATGTTTGTTCATCTGGGTTCCTGCACCTGTTCCTGAGCCAGTATGAACCAGCACTAGGCACTTGACCAGGGTGGGGTGATAATGAGAATAAGGATTAGAAAATGGGACACAAAACCCATTAGAAATTAATCTGTTCCTTAAAATACTTTGTTAGCTAGTTCCTAAAGACATGAAGCAGGACCCTATTTATTCATAACTTTAAATGCCACTTCTTCCAGGAAGCCTTCCCTGACTCACCAAGAGAAGGTTACCTTATTATTGTACCATTCCTTGGCACCCTGTCCTCCTTGAGAGTAGACATGAGGTCTGCCAAGCTCTTTACTGCATCATCCATGCCTGACACAGCACTGGGCCTGGGCACAGAGTGATGCTCAATAAAAATAAATGAATTGCCAAAAGGGTCAGGCTGCTTTTCTAGCTGGCTCCAGTTGGCTTCTGTCACAAGACTATCTCTGTGGTGGGACAATCTCAAAAGCCAGGAGCTGCCTCTCCCAGGTGGCCAGAGGTAGTTGCTACAAGATTAGGATAACAAAAGTTTCCTTAATACAGTTCTCCCCTTTGCTGTACAAAAGGACCCCAGAATAGGCAGTGACCTCGTGCTGAGACCTAGACCTCATTCCCCTCAGAGAAGGATGCCCACTTGATACCCTCGATGATACAGAACCTAGGATGGGGAGAGGACAGCTCTCAAGTGCTGGGACTTACAGTGGGGCGTGGGTACCAGAGAGCAGCTGTTGCTACCACATGGACAATGGCCTATTCAGGCCTTCAGTGACTACTCACAAGTTTGCATGGATCCAGAAATCAGGAAGTCCCAGGGTGCCGTTGACTGGCACGATTCCAGCCAGCTGCCGGCTGTAGGAGAGCTGTGCCAGCACTTGTTCCCAAGAGCAGTATTATCCATACACCTGGGCCCTGCATGCCTGCTCCTCTGGGGTGCCACTCTTATGGGGTGAGAAGTGCATAAGACCCAGCGGTGTATCCACAACCCCTCCCCTCCCCCCAACAGGCCATCCTATGGCTCCTAGGACTCCAGCGTCCTCAGCCCAAATGCTAAAGCCTGCACAGTATGGTACACCCTTCTGGGGGTACACAGCCAGGGAACCTCTAGGTTTGAGGGGGTGACCAGGAAGCAGCTATTGGGGAAAACAGTGGACTGGACTGGGACATGGAGACTGATGTGCCCACGTGCATGCACGCAGGGTCCTGCATTGTGGGGCTGATCAGGTGGGTGGGGCACCACCAGGGGCCTCGTTTGCATTCTGCTCTTGGTCTCTGCAAATGCGAAGAGCAGGCCTGCTCACCAGGGACGCTGTGAGTAGCACTTAGTGATGATGCATCTCCTGGCACCTGCTTTTGCCTTCTCTCCCTCCTTCCTCTGCCCTGTACCTGGAAGAAGCTGCTGGGTCCAGGCGAGGCCTGCACCGGCACTGACTGGGGAAGAAGCAGGGGCCCCAGCATCAGCAGGGTTGCCTGGTTTCTTGCAAATGTGAACACCTACACACCGAAGAGGCGGGAGTGTGAGTTTGAATGTATAAATGTGTTTGGGTGACTGTAAGCAAGTGAACAAGCAAGGGGAAAGAAGGTAAGGAGGGGTGATGATGTGAAAAAGGATGCATGCATGAGGGAGAGGAAAAATAAGTGTGCGAGTGCACGTGCAGGTGCATTGAGTGCTGATGGCACCCGGTGCTGCTCCAGCACCTGGGAACCATGCCTGGGAAAAGGGCAGAGAGAGGAGGAGTGTGCCTGCGGGGTGTGTGTGTGTGTGTGTGTGTGTGTGTGAGCTCATAAGGGGGCATGGTTGCAGAAAAGGAAGGGATCCAGAGAAGGAACAACGAGCAAGCAGGTCTGTCCAGCTCTAAGAAACATGTCTAGTGGGAGGGATGCATGGAAGGAGCTGAGAGAGCCTGAGTATGCAAGAGGAAGATTGTGGGTATGTGAGATGAAAGGTGGGTGTGTGCCCTGCAGGGCTGTGTGAGACAAACAGGGTGCGTGCCTAGGTGACTGCATGTGATTATGTGCATGTGTGTCCATGTGCAAGCACTACGGCAGTAAGAACACACTCAAGTGTCGAGCACAGACATGGAGAGCCTGGTGTGTGTGTGTGTGTGTGTGTGTGCGTGCTGTCCATGGGGAAGCTGTGAGCAGCCTGGGGGTGTTAGCACAGCCAGCACCTGCTGTCTACCTGTCTGACCTGCTCAGTGCTGGCTGCGGTGGTGTGGTCTGGAGCATCGGTCTGGAGTGTGGGGGTGACTGAGTCACGGCTGGCCCTCACTCTGCTTGCCCCTCATCTTGCCCAGTAGGCGAAGGTGGCTGGGAGGAGGAGAGATTTCTGGAGGGCTGCAAGCTCATTATGCAGTTGCTTTCAGTGCCCATGGGCTCGTTCCAAAGATCCAGCACCCCATTTCTCTTGGTCTGTATACCTCCAGTTCCATTCACGTCCAAGCTGTGATTCAGGTCAGGGGTTTCATTTACAGACCTCTAGTACCCAGGCTCTAAGATCACCCTATTTACTGCCACCTCCCTCCCCTCATCTTTCCCCACTCCCCTCTTGGCTTCCATTTCCTCCATAGCAGGCCAGTGTCCGCCATACTATATATTTTACTTGTATATTTTGTTATGTTCTATCTTTTCCTTAATAGCAATGCCTTAAAGTACTTGACACACGCAGGAACTGTTTTAAGCTCTTTCTCGATTAACTCATTCAGTCCTCCAACAGCTAGCTCTACGTGACCATGAATATTATTCTTACCACCACATAAGCAGGAGGCTCAGAGAGGCTAAGCAGCTTGCCCACGTTTGCCACTGATAAGTGATGGAGTCCAGCCCGGGTCCAGAGTCCCTACTTTCCCCCAGGGCATAATATTGGCCTGCGAGGGTGGAAACGTCCCCAGTTTGGTTCCATGTTGAATCTCCCGTGCTCCCAAGATTACCCAGCAGTGGAGGAGCTCCGTCAACAGTCAGTGATAAGACAGAGAGGTACTCGCCTTTCAAGAGCTCAGGATGAAACAGGCAAAATAATCTTAATGCATATCAGGGTGGCATCAAGTCTATGGGTAGGTAACTTGCCTTGGAGGCAGGGCTTTCCAGAGGAAGGACGCAGAGGGCACAGGCACTGCGACATTGCCCAGACCTTTCAAACTCCTCCCCGGGGACAGGCACATCTTAGCTCTTCCTGCCTCAGTGAACAGTGCGAAGACGAGGACTGTGTGGCCACAGTGGAGGCAGAGTCGGGTGGCGGCCAGGAGCACAGGCTCTGGGGGAAGGTTGCCTGGAGTCCTTTTTCTATCAAACATTAGCTAAGTGGCCTTACTCCCTAATCTCCCGGGACCTTAGCCCTTTGTCCTATAAAACCGGGATAGCAAATGACAGGGACTTCCTGGGATAATGGAGAGGATCACGGGAGATATACGTGCAAAAGCAGGGCCTGACACAGGAAGGCAATGTGCCAGGTTCAGAGGAGATGTCCAGTGTTCCTCTTCCATCCTATGGAGGTGCTGGAATTTGGGGGAGGAAGAGGAAGGAGGGTTAGGATTCACTAAGTCATGTTTATTTCTGTAACCTCTTTGCTGTGGCTTCATCCCATTTTCCAGAAGCAACTCAAAGTAGGGCAGGGACTATGTCTCTTATATTTACCACTATATCCCTTGCACTTAGCACAGTACCGGAAACACAGCAGGCACTCACTAAGCCCTTGTTAAATGACTGTTTGCATGATTCTATTTACTTAATCCTCGTGAGAATAAATGTTCATATTGTTATGAGGACAACTATCCATATTGTGGTTTGTATTTACAAGTGAGAGCTAGAGGCCCAGCAAAGTTAAGTGATTTACCTATAAACACACAGCCAGTAAACAGAACAGCCAGACTCGAAGGTCAAGCTCCATGCTCTTTCTTCTATGCCACGCTGCAATCTGGATTCCTATACATTATGTTCTATTTTCCACGGATATTTTCCTTGCCAGTGGTGCCATCCCCGGTTGTAGAATCATCTCTGAATTCTATGACTCATATCTGAATCACAGAACTGTTTAATAGTTGAAAGGGACTTTTGATGTCATCTCGACCTCCCACCATTGTGGAAATTTCCTCTCCAATGTCTAGCTAGACAATTCCTGAATACCTCCAGTGATAGAACACTCATTTTCTTCTTCTTGAATGGTCAACTTCTGACTGGACCATTCTGGAGTTAGAAAGAAAGTTCTGCATCTTATAGGCCAACAACTTTCTCCTTAGTTTCACTGAGTCTATGACATCTTCTTAAAATATACATGGAATGAATCTGCTGCTCTCTCCACAAGACAACCCCCCAGATAGTCACAGGCAGCTGTCACACCCTTTTGGAGAATTCTCTTCTTCAAGTGAATGTGTTGAGTGATCTGTGAGATGACTTCCACCCCTGGCTAGCACAACAGGCTTTCCTGAGTGCTTTGAGCAATGGCACCCCTCCTGGGCGAGGTAGGAACTGCACCAATGGGCTCATCCCCTCGGTGAGTGCCCAACCCGTTTCATCAGGAGACTGGGCACCTGCACTTAGAGTTATACCTGTTTGTGATTTTGATGTTAACAGTGTCACTTAAGACTCTAAGACATCTTGCCAATCATGAGGTTTATGACAAACTACAGATGTGTAACCTCGTTAGAGTTTTTTTTTTTTTTAGATTTATTTTTTTATTCATACAAGAACTGGGGTATAGGCCAAAAGTGCAGGGGGTGAGAGGATCCCCAGAGATAGAGTGGGGAACAGAACAGGCAGATTTGACTGAAACACACTGCTGAGGGGAGCAGCGGGCGAGACAGGAGAGGTCTGCTGCGCCACGTGGGTCCCCTCCCTGGCCAGCGGCAGGGATCAAACTCGTGCTGCAGTGGCTGCAGTCTGCTTCATAGTGCGTTGCTTAACCCACTGCGCCACCAGGGCGGGCCCCTCGTTAGGATTCTAAAGGCTTTTTTATAAATAGCAAAAAGACTCGGAAGGAGAAATAAAAAATGGAATCTGTATTGTAAGACTAGGGTGATTTTTCTCTTCTTTTTCTTTCACTTGTATTTATTTTCTAACATTTCTGCAATGGGTACTTGTTATCAGAAAAGAATCAAAGGCATTCTAAAAAGAAGAAAACTACTAAACCCCCTCTCTCTGTATTTCTTCCAGTGCTGTATTTGAGCTACACGGGTATTTGGTCTACACTGGGCCCACTCCATGGGCAGAGGGAGTTGGCGAGGGCTCTGTGGCCTGGGATGGCCGCAGTGCCCACAGTCAGGCTGCTGGGGGTGTGGTCAGCTGGACTCACCAGGGAAGTGGCCAGTGTCACCTGCCCAGCGTGGGTTCATGCCACAGTCCAGCTGTTTGTGTTCTTGGCAACACACCACCACTCCAGTCCCCACTGAGGCTGGACTCTTGAGTTATTTATTTTTTTTTGTAGAAGAACTGGGGTGCAGAGTGGGGAGCAGAGCAGGAGGATTTACTGAAATACACTGCTCAGGGGAGCCGTGGGCAAGACAGGAGAGGTCTGCTGTACCCTGTGGGTCAGCTCCCTGGCTGGGATTTGAACTCAGGCCCTAAGGGTGACAGCTCTTGAGACTTAACCCCCATGCCACCACTACAGTTTAGGGTTCCAGGGCCGATTCTCAAGTTCTTCACCCTTCTCTCTGGCTTCCCTGCCCACCCTCAGCTGCCTGCTCTGCCCTCCATGTGAGCCTAGAGCAGCTCTCACGCAGGAGATCAGAAAGACAGCAGGGGTTAGAAGAAACATCCCTGTTTAAACTAAGGCCTGCTCGTGCATGTTCAGGGCAGCTGGGCTTTACTCCAGCACCAGTGTCATCGGGGTTCGCTCCTGCACTCAGAGCTCTGGGGGCACCTGGGTGCTGGGAAGACTCACCCGGCAGCCTCTCACTGCAGCACATGTCCAGGGTCCCTCCCTCGGAGTCATCAGCAGCGAGGTTCTCTCTCTCACTCCTGCAGCAGGATGAAAAATTGAGATGATGCTGTTGAGCGGGAGTGAGACAAAACCCTGAGCACAGATTAAAAAGCCTTCCTTTCTTGCACTATGTGCCTTTGCATAACTCCATCCCGTTGGGGGGGGGGGTGCCTGAACAAAAGACCAACCTAGAGAGGGGTCAGGCTCAGAGGCGGGAGCAGACTCCCGCAGGAGTCCTACATGGAAAACCAGCAACAGCAGCAGCAGCACTGCCGACATCATCACCACCGCCACTACCAGAGAAGGAAGCCTCGTTCTAGGCAAAGCGCTCTGCACTCTTCATTGCCCTGGGTCTTTATCATGGCTGCATGAATAAAGGGGCTCAGAGAAGTTAAGTAACTTCCCCAGCTCACAGTTCATTAGGGTTCCAGGTTCATGCTCTCACTGCTGTGCTGACGGGCCTCCCTGTTCCTGCAGTCTGCACCATGGGTGAACAGGAAGAGGGTCCAGGTAACACACAGTCTGTGTTCAGATCCTCCAAGGCCTGGAAGTGCTCTGGGCAGGGGAAATGACACGCAACACCCTTCTCCAGAAATAGCTAGAAAAAGTACACACACACACATATACACTTAAATATTTTATTTTCTTCTGAAACCACAATGCCCTCTTCCTAGCTCTTCTCCACCAGCAAGCTGGAAAAAGGGTTGCTAGAGATCAACCAGACCTCCCTGAAGTGTGTCCAGCTTCCACCCCTCTTGTCCCACCCTGATGGAGAATTTGCTGGACACCCTCCAGGGTCAACTCCTCCTCGACAAGAATCCACATGGGGCCCTCATGGGCTTCTTGGTCACTCTGAGCACACTGGAAGGCACTGTAGCTGGCAGCAAAGCCAGCTGGGCCGTGCTATTGAGCTTTCAGAAAGTCACAGGTCTGTCTGGTCTTGAGCCCATGGCTTAACATTTCATCAGCTTCATCTGGTATGAACACCTTGATATACCTGGGAGACCGGTATCTCCGTAAGCATATTGAGCACATGGCCAGAGGTATCATCTGCAGCTTTGGCATCTAAGTAAGAGACCTGTACTCCCAAGGCAGGTGAGGCAAGAGACACAGGTAATCTCTTAATGCCATGATCACCTTCCTATCAGCTGATCCAGCTCCCTAGGGGGTGCCAGCACCGAGGCTTGGGTGGCCTGCAGATCTGCCTCAATCCGCTGCAGAGCTGATATGGCAAAAGTGGCCCTTTTCCCAGTGCCAGGTTGAGCTGAGTGATCACATCATAATCCTCGATATAAGGAGGAATGGCTCCCTGCTGGCTGGCAGAGGGCTTCTCTAAACCACAGACGTAGATGGCACGGAGAAGGGACTGTGAGAGATTCATGTCATTAAAGCTGTCAACGGTTACTCTCATTTTTTTACTCTCATTCCGGTTACTTTCTTTTTTTTTTTAAGATCCATTTATTTTTTTTTTAAAAGATTTTATTTATTTATGCATACAAGCACTGGGGTACAGGCCAGAGGTGAGGTGGGGTGAGAGGATTCACCACAGAGATCGGGGAGCAGAACAGGCAGATCAACAGAAGTACACTGCTGAGGGGAGCAGCGGGCACAGCAGGAGAGGTCTGCCGCACCATGTGGGTCCCCCTCTGGCCGGCAGCAGGGATCGAACTCGTGCTGCAGTGGTTGTGGTCTGCTTCATAGTGCGTTGCTTAACCCACTGCACCACCAGGGAGGCCTAAGATCCATTTATTTATGCATATAAAAACTGGGGTACAGCCAGAGGTGTGGTGGGTGAGAGGATTCACCAGAGACAGAGTGGGGAGCAGAACAGGCAGATGTACTGAAATACAGTGCTGAGAGGAACAGCCGGCAAGGCAGGAGAGGCCTGCTGTGCCATGTGGGTCCCCTCCCTGGCTGGGATCGAACCCATGCGCAGTGGCTGCGGATGCTTCACAGTGTATTGCTTAACTTGATGCGCCACCAGGGCGGCCCCTCCTTAAAGTTACTCTTGCTGTACCTTCGGGCTCCATCCCAGAGGGGACACTGCCTCTGGATCTGGAGTCCTGACTTGCAGACATGACCCTTAGAAACCAGGCTGGAGTGCCCCCTCTTGCCCATTTATGGAGCCCTCTCTTCCTCTTGACCTTGCACTCTGGCTGCATCGGACTGACCTTTGTTCATTGAGCATTTTCTTGTGCTTTTCTTCTGCTAGAGAGCTCCCCCCATCTCTACTTCTCCGTAGTTTTACTCACAGCACTTGACAGTCTTTGAGATTTCATTTTAATTTAAGCCATTATTTGATTAACATCTATCTCAGTCATTAGCCTATCAGCTACAGGAAGGCAGAGACGCTCTTTCTGCCTTATTTACTATTGTCATCTCAAAGCCGCACACAGTAGCAGGGGCTCAATGAACAAACACTTGGTGAATAAGTGATGTTGCCCTGACCTTGAAAGAACAGCAGGAACCTCAAACATGACCCTCAGCTGAGCTGTGTTGGGGGCAGGTCTTTGTGAAGCCACCCAGAATCTTCCTCCGCAGCTGGTATGCACTGCGGTCACAGAATCATGTATTCAGAAGGCCCCTCATTTTGCAGAAGAGGACACTAAGGCACAGAATGGGGATTCGGACTTGCCTCAGGTGATGAACCGTGGTCGGGGGACTGCAATTGGAACACGTATCCCCAACCTCTCAACCCTGAGTTTTCCTCTCTTTATCCTAAAGAGAGCAGCCGTGCTGCAGGGCAGCCCCTGAGGGCTGGTCCCTCGCTGGGTGCAGAAAGATAACCAAGGTATCCAGATAGCTCTAGAAGGGCACCCATGGGTGACTCACAGCTGCTTTCACACCTTAAGCCTCCCAGGCTCCAAGCCATGTTCAGAATAGCTCAGCCCTGCAGGAGAGCAGCGGACTCTATAAATAAGCTTCCTAGAAAATGACTAATTTCATAATCAGAAAAGCAGAAAGAGTAGCACCTCTTGTTTGTAGGGGAAAGTGGAATAAGAGCCCACTGCTCGGCCCTATAATCGAGGGACTCCAGGCAACCTCAGCTTTTAAAAGCCATGTGTCTGTGCTGATTTAATTCGATTTCCAAAGGGAAGAGATGGTCCATTCAGCCTGGATGAAGCCGTCTCTGGGCAGCGCCCTCCTGACTCCTGGCCAAGAGCAGAAACGGCTGCTTGCAGTTGCCTGCTGCAGGCTCCCTCTCTCTGTCTCTGCTTCTGCTCCCTGGGCACCGGGACCAGAAAACTGATCTGGGATAACAGGTAGTAACATGCTAGTGTGCATAAACACATGCACGCGCATACGTGCACACACACACACAGAGGCATGCACACACAGAATCCTGGAGATCAAGGGACTTGAAGGTCACCAGTCTGCAAATGTCTGGGAGGGGAGAGAATATTCCCAAAGCCATTGCCTCATTCAACAGGCATTCTTCTTCGTGGGCAAGGCACCAGAGCTGCCCCAGAAACACAGTGATGAACAGGCCAGGCCCTCCCAGATACAGCTCCCAGCAGGCTTCCTGGGGACACAGAAGCAGACCTAATTGCACCTATACTTGCTTTTATCAATGTCTCCATGCAGCACCTTGGGGAGCTCAGCTCAGCTTGTGGTGGAGGGCTGGGTGGGGTTGTCTGCAAGGGGAAGATAGCAGATCTTAAAAGATGTTTCTAGGTGGATGAGGGGCCCCAAGGAATGGGCTTCCTGCACTGTGCAGACAGCAAGAGCAAGGGCCAAGAAGTAGGGAGATGCTGGGAGGGAAGCGATGGGGCAGGGCCTCAGTACAGGCACACGAGCAGGAAGCGTGCCTGGTCACCAGGAATCCTGTCCTGTTGACAATGGGGTTTCCCCTGTACCGAGAGGTGCCTCTAGTCTGGGGTGAGCACATCTGCAACAGAAGGGGGGACAGTGACAGGAGTGTGTCTGCGGAGTGGACATCAGATACAGCTGGCGGTCTCTGATCTGGTCCCAAACTGCTCTTTTTTAAAATTATGGTAAAATTCATCTAACGTGGAATTCACTC
Source organism: Galemys pyrenaicus (assembly GCA_019455555.1). NCBI lineage: Eukaryota > Metazoa > Chordata > Mammalia > Eulipotyphla > Talpidae > Galemys > Galemys pyrenaicus. The sequence goes on from JAGFMF010011390.1 coordinate 7,193,127, forward strand.
TTTTAGCCATTTAGAAGGCATAATTCATAGGCATCGTTAGAGTCTCAGTGTTGTGTACCCACCGCCATTGCCTGGCCCTCAGCATTTTCATCATTCCCAAGGGAACCCTGCACCTGTGAAGGAGCCACTGCCCAGGCCACGGATACCACGGTCTGCTTCCTGTGGCTCAGGGTTGCCAGTTCTGGCTGTTTCACATGATGCAATCCTACGGCAGGCGGCCTTTGGTGTCTGGCTTCCTCCCCTTAGCAGCACGTTGTCAAGGCTCACCCGGTTGGAGCAGACATCGGTGCTTCAGTCCTTCTGCAGGCAGGACCGTATCTGAGTGCATGGCTAGGCTACTTTTGACCTATCCACCGGGGATGGACACCTGACCTAATGATTCCTGGCAGGAAAGCCTTCTTCCTTGGGCTTCACTTTCCTGGGGCTGCCGGGACCCTTTAGATACTCTTCACTGTAAACACAGAGCTCCAACTACCCTCCCGAAGCTCCAACCCCATCATACATCCATACTCTCTGAATCTAGGCCTTTTTTCATACAGCTCCTGTACTTTGGACCGTTCTTTTCCCCATTCTGCCAAGTCTTACTCATTATTTCCATGCTGCCTCTTCCATGGAGCACTCCTTGATCTCCCAGGAAGAATTTAGCTCTCTAGGCTCCAACACACCCATCCCCACAATCCCAACTCCCACTCACATTTCTCTCTGCCTCTTACTTTGTTCTGCTGTTACAGTTAGCTGCTCATACACCTAACCTCCCCCGAGGGGTTTCTGGTAACTTGGGAAGCGCCCCCCACACCCCCTGGACACCTTCGCCTCTCAGGTGTTTAGGGTCTAAGCCTGTCAACGTCTATGTCACTTAAAGGTCAAATGGAGGGCATGGCAGGTTTGGGGATCTTTTGGAGGGTGGAATCTTGCTAGGAGCTTCCCAACTTGGAGAAGGGCCAATCATGACCGGGAAGAGGCCCATACTGCCATTCACATTTTTGTCAGCTCGGTCAGCATGCAGGAGCAGCAGACATGCTGGGTCCAGGGAGAACAACAGGCTGACTACCTGCTGTGAAGCAGCCCTATGGCCCAGAGCATGCACATGGATAAGCCACGCCCTCGTCAGTAGAGGGAGCTGCAGGGAAGCACGCACACTCCCTTGTAATTCATTTGCAGGGTATCTGCATGGGGAAAGGTACCATCTGGGGCCAGGAGAGAACGTTTTCTCAGCAATAATCACACTGACCATGTGAATGAAAGAGGAGGTCAGCTTTAGAATATCCAGATGGGGAAACTAAGGCACAGAGAGGTTAAGTGACTTGCCTCAGGTCACACAGTGAGCAAAACAGCTATTTTCACATAGTTAACAGAATCCAATGTCCTTTTGGGAGTTAGAACTCTCTTCCCTGGATGTTCTGCCTGTCCCTTGCTTGCCACAGAAAGGGCCCAAAATCACAGGTCAGTTATATAAAAATCTGTGTCCTACCCAAAAGCCATCTAATATGTAGCTTTTCTGCTTAAGTTCCTTGGAATCAGTTTCTGTTGCTGGCAATCAAATCACCCAGACTGATGCATGTAGCAAACTCTGGAACAGACAGGCTCAAGCTCAGGACTCATTCACTGCTATTTCCATCTTGCTGGGCTGCCCACCCTCCTTGCCCAGCTGTCCACTGTCCGGCCATCTGTCTCCATGTCTGAGCAAACTGCAAACCTGAAGTGTTCTGGATCCCAACGCAGGGTCTGAGTGTTCTCTGCTTGGGAAGTACTGATCAATGATGACTTCTCCATCCCGCTCTATTGGTAGGAGCTGGGGGTGTGGCATGGCAGTGACCCAAGGGCAGGGAGATGGAAGGACACCGGAGGGGCCCAGCTTGTGGAGGGACTCCAGCAACAGAGTGTTCCATCTTTCACGTGAGTCCACAGAGATGGACTATTCACTTGTTCGACTAGTGTCTCCTAAACACCTCCCATGGGTGGTCAGGTGGACTGCTGGTGAATCCACGGCTCTCGTGGCACGAAGGAGGAGTGCAGGTAGGCAAAGGACAGCAGCAGCACAGGGGGCGCCTTCGGTGGGAGAAGTGCAGGCTGCCCTGGGGGTGCTGTATTGCCGACCAGAAGGGCTAGGAAAATTCCAGGGAGGATTCTCTGAGAAGAGGTGAAGCAGGAGTGGGGTCAGCAGCTATGGAATGGGAGAGCGGCAGGTGGGTGTTCCAGGCAGATGGAGTGCGTGTGAAGGGGCCTAGAGTTAAGAGAAAGCATTCGAGGAACAGAAAGAAGTTCGGTCTGGGTGTGAAGTGTGGAAAGGGAGTGTGGCATGGGACAGGGTCAGTGCCATTTGCCCAGATGCTCACTTGGGATTTCTTCATACTTTCCTTTCCTTCCCTTCTTTCCAGAGAGGCTAGGCAGACATCAATCCTTACAAGAGCCGTAGGAGGAACAGCCTATCATTACTTGTGTTTTTTGGATGAGGCAATGGAGACTCAGAGACGTGACGTGTGCTGCCCCAGATCACACAGCTAGTCATGGCTGAACATCGCCTCCTTCACTTGCACCCTGCCCACATTCCTGGCTTTTAGCCTTTGTTGAAAACAGGAAGCAAGTTCACATTAAGTCAACAGATCGTAGCAGGTGCCACGTGTGTATGTTCTTTAAAAAATCTTCAACACTGATCTCAGGGGCAGCACCCCAGTTTACAGATGGGGAAACTAAGGTCCCAGTGTGCAGTGAGTCTGCTAGGCTCGCATAATGGGCTAGTGCAGGAGCCACAGGGACACCCCAGTGCTTGTCCCCTGCCCAGGGCCCTCTGCTGCAGGTCATCAGCTTTGTGTGGCCTTCAGGAACAGAACATCCAGAAGGCCCTGCCTGGACCACGACCCCAGGTTTCTCCACCTGGAGCCCAGGGAGTGCTCCTTGGGAGACTGGCTTGTGACACGGCAGCTGGTTCCAATACTGCAGTGGCCAATGTACTCACTGGCGAAGGGCACGGTGTCCCTGGGCGCTAGTCACTGGGAGAGCTAGGGCCAGTCATGTCCTTTAATTTCAGTCCCAGTCGCCTCAGATGAAAATCAAAGGGATTGAATTTAATGACTTTTAAGGGTCCTTCCTTAAGGACCAATTCTAGGGCTGTCAAGGTTAATGAGGTGCATGGTGAGGGTGGCTGGGTGCCAGCAGAGGGCGCTCCCAGCACCAGGGAACGGAGGCCTTGGTCCATAGCCTGGGCAAAGAGATTTCAACCTTCAGGACTGGGGGGTGGATCCTGCTCCCTCTCCTACACCCCCCTAGTTATGGATGGAGGCCCGGTTCCATGGACAGTCCTTCCCATGTGGTGGACAGGAGCCCCAGAGGAGCTCAACCGAAGGGTGAGGTTTCAGTGTTCAAAGATCATCTGCTCTCTAAGACTGAAAGCACGTCATTCTCCTTTCTCTGCTCCTCCCCCAGCCCTGCTAGATACAAAGTTTAATTTACAAGGAGAAAACAGGCAATCACAATGGTGAAGGTGTGATCACACCTCCTTGGGGCAGGAGGGGGTTTCTGGTATTTCCGTTTGGGGAGAACCTGTCTCCTACCTATAATGCCTTGCAAATACTCTTCCTTTCATTGGAAAGCCCCCTTTCTCCTCTCTGCTCAGGAAAGTCCTATTTGCCCTCCGAGACCCTGTTTGAATGTCACCTCCTTAGCAGAGCCTCCCTGACTCCCGTAGGAAGTCCCGGCTACTCCCTCCTCAGTTCTCACCCCTCTGTTTGGCAATTATCTACTGAAGTTTGCATCCGCACCCCACACTGAGCCAGCGGCACACAAACCTGTGGTTTTCTCTCACCACAGGCTCCTTTTATTGAGGGCTTACTGTGTGCTGAATACTGTCCAAGAGCTGACATGCATTACATCATTCATCTCTCTCTGTAACTCTATGAGCTAAACACAGTTATCATCTCCCTCCTACACATGTGGAGATTAGGACTCAGACAGACTGAGTCACTTGTTCAAGGTCATATACAGTTGGTAAGTGGCAGAACTAGGTTTCAGTTTGCCTCAAACCCAGGCCCAGGCTTTATTTAAACCACTTGCTTCACAGTCTGGGAAACGGACTTCCCTGTCTTCCCGTGCTTAAACTCTGGCACAAGGCATAAATTCAAGGTAAAAATAAATGAAAAGTAGGTTAGGGTTTGAGCATGTACAGTGGCTCCTTAAAAACATCGCAAGTACAGGCTTTGGGACTGGGCTGCCTGAGTGGTTTCTCCATGGACTGCCTGCCCCCCTGAATTCAGATTGAATAAATATCAGCTGCTGACCTATTATGTGCTACAGACTTTCCTGCACCTCATTTCTTTTTTTTTTTTTAAGATTTATTTATTTATGCATACAGGCACTGGGATACAGCCAGAGGTGTGGGGGGTGAGAGGATCTACCAGAGACAGAGCGGGGAACAAAACAGCAGATTGACTGAAATAGGCTGCTGAGGGGAGCAGAGGGCAAGGCAGGAGAGGTCTGCTGCGCCATGTGGGTCCCCACCCTGGCCGGCAGCAGGGATCGAACTCGTGCTGCAGCGGCTGCAGTTTGCTTCACTGTGCGTTGCTTCACGCATTGCACCACCAGGAAGGCCCTCCTGCACCTCATTTCATTGACCCTATGACAACCTTGTGAAGATGTCACGAGCCCACTTGGTACAGAAGCTAACAGGCACTCGGAGCTGCTAGAGGCTGGGAGTAGGAAAGTGGTCACTCTGCTCCTGCTCAGGTGGCCATTGGGTCCCAGGACAGGCCCCAAGACAGGACGGGGCCCAGGATGGTGGATGCTCTCACTGCCATGGCCAGTGGCCAGGTGGAAGCCAGGGCCAGTGGTCATCAGAGGCCCTCAGTCCTGGGTAGAATCCTTCACCTAACACAGGTGACCATTCTGAGGGTGCACACTTTCAGGGAGCCATGGTCCTCTGGACGAAGGCTGAACTTGGAAGCAGAGAACTGGCTGAAATGCTGCACTCAGCCACCTTGTCCCCACGAGGCCCTGGGTGGGCCAGGGTCCCAACCTTTCTGAGGTTCAATTTCTCTCTCTGGTACAAAAAAGCGGCTGCCACAGGGCTGTGGTAAAGACTGAGGAAGTGACTGAAGTACGGAAAGTACCATGCGACCCGAGGCAGACAAGCGCCTCCTTACTGCTGCTGACCTGGCTCAAAGCTGCTCTCCCCAGCTCCCTCCAAGTCAACCCAGCACCAGAGAGGCCCCTGCTCTTTGTACCAGGCAGTGCCATTAACTACAAAGTTCTGATTCTAGTTCCTCAGGCTCTGCCAGGTGTTCCTGGAGCTAATGAGAGCCATGCAGGGAGCAGGTGGAGGATGACAGGGGCCTCTTCTGTAGAACCGACTCCTCTCCCCTCTGGAGAGCCCCAGGCTGTTTCCAGTCCCTGGAGTCAGACCCAGTGTCCTTGGGAAGGATGGGCCAGAGAATGGGAAACCTACCTCTGTAGGATTCCCGAATCCTCTCTGCCAAGAAGACCGCAACTCCCAGTCATGCCTCCTCTTGCTTCTCAGCCTTTCTCTCTGCCCCTTTCCTTGTTCCTAGACAGCCTTCCTGTTCCTCCCCTCTGAGCTGTGGCCTCTTGCCCTCTCAGGGCCTCCCTGGGCTCATGTCTCCTTTGGGAGCCCCTCACCTCCCAGGGAGTCAAGGGCATACGGACCTCTTCTGGCTGAATGCTCCCCCCCATGGACCTGGCCATGGACCACACCCTACTCTGGGTGGTCCCCTGGCTTTCCTGTCCATAACCTTGGCTTCTGTGAGCTGCCCAGCATGAGAAGGGCAAGAGACATGTCTCCCTTTAGCTCCTCCATGACAGGCAGCCCAGGGCAGAGGAGGATGGATGGCAGGGCAATGCACTTCCAGCTTCTCTCTGGACACCTGAATTTGTAAGGAAAATAGAGTGGCCAAGTGGGGGAAAGAGAAGCAGAAAAACAATGAAAAGGAGAAGAGAAGGGGGGAGAGCAGCTGTGTGAGATTCAGGAGTAGGGTCACAAGCAGACAGAGCAGGTTGTCTTGGAGGCTTCAAGGCTTTTTATGGATTACTCCTGCTTATGTTCTTTTGAAAATGCTTAAAACTTGCCTCCTCCAGGAAGCCTTTCCTGATTGACTCTGATCGCTTCCCAGAGTCCCCTTGACTGTCTGTGCTGGACTACTCTGCACTTATAGATGACATTCCTAATGATGCTAGGTCTTTGAGGGAAAGGCTGGAGGTCTCTGCCTCACTGGGAGTGAGCTTCACTCCACACTTGGCATCTGTAGTCAGAGATTACACTGTCATTTTGAAGACTTATTTATTTATGCAAACAAGCACTGGGGTACAGGCCAGAGGTGTGGGGGGGTGAGAGGATTCACCACAGACAGAGCTGGGAGCAGAACAGGCAGATTGACAGAAGCACACTGCTGAGGGGAGCAGCGGGCACAGCAGGAGAGGTCTGCTGCACCATGTGGGTCCCCTCCCTGGCCGGCAGCAGGGGTCGAACTTGTGCAGCAGGGATCAAACTTGTGCTGCGGTGGCTGCAGTTTTGCTTCATAGTGTGTTGCTTAACCCACTGCGCCACCAGGGAGGCCCTACACTGTCATTTTGGATCACCTTTCTTTTGTCAGTTTCAGAGGATGGTTTGGGATGTATTTTGCAGTTTTTTAAGACCCAGTTTGTCTCCAAGACAAGCTTGAGGCAAGACCTACTATAATCTTACACCCCTTTCTTTCCCATCAGGCTTTGTACTGGGCTCTGGGGGTACATGGGTGGCTAAGGCCCAGCTCCTGGCTTCAATCAGCTTCCAGTCTGTGAGCACAGACAGAAATGTGCTGAATGCCACCTGGGGTCAGCTCACAGGACTGCCCAGATGGGCACAGCAAAGGGAGGTAAGCCCTGAGCATCTCAAACACAAACCAGAGCTCAGCTGACAGGGAGGGCAGAGGACTCTGCAGGGCCAAAGCCCGGAGAGGTGCAAGGTCCTCGCATGCAGGGAGGAGAAGGGCACCTCGGGGTGGCTGGAGAGCGGGCCCAAGGGTCGACTCATGTCTCCTGCAGTGGCCTTTGTGCACCAGGCTAAGACGTGCTGACTTGAACTCAATGGCCATGTCTCCTCAAGGGCCCCAGGGCCCAGGGATGGACATTTGGCTGCATTTATTAACCTGTGTGTGTTGGGGACCGGAGGCCACAATGGAACAATGGCTCTCAAAAGTGATGCCACCAAAGGCCACATCCTATAGGACCCCACTTATCAAAACTCGTCTACAGTGACAGGAACAGCTGCGACCTCTGAGGTGGGTACTGACTGGAAAGGAGAAAGAGGGACGTTTCAGGGGCGATAGAAATAGTCACCTCTCAATCCTGGTGATGGGTAGACGACATCATACCATGGCCAGAACTCACTGAACTGAATACTCACAGCTCACATAGTCCCTGTTTATAAAATACACTTGGAACTGTGTGTGAGGGTTCTTGGTTACCACGACGGTTGGGGGGTGCGAGTGGCAAGTCATGAGGAGATGGGGCTCGGGATGCCTCCTCAATCCAGAACTCTCCTACCCCGAGGCCAAGAGGGTTGCTGTTGCAAAACACTACCGCAGGCCACAGGGAGTTCCAGGGAGTTAAAGAGCAGAAAGAAGGGGCTGCATTGGCGTTTTGGAAGGCAGGACTACAGCACTGATGGGAACCCACAGCCACAGGCATCTTGGGCAGCAGAGTGACACAGAAGGTGTACATCTGACCTCTACTGCCGCCCGTGGGCCTGTATTCAGTCAACTCCAGACTGCTGCCTAAAGCTGCCAAGCCCGGGAGGGCCCCTGGGATATCTCTGTAAGGTACCCAGAAGGGGCTGGGAGCAGGCCTGCTAGGGTAGTCAGGAGGCAGCAGCTGTGAGAGGGAACAGGAAACACCCACCTGACCTCCCTGCCTCGCCACAAGCACCACAGATGCTGAATGATCATCACCCTCTGGAATGGGGCCTCCCGGAGGCACTTACTGTATCATGCCACAGATAAACCTTGAGAACATTATATGCAGTGATATAAGCCAGACACAAAGGGAAAATACTTAGAATGGCTGAATTCATGAAGATAGAGAGTAGAAAGAGGTGGCCAGAGGCTGGTGGGGAGAGGGGAGAGAGGAATTATTATTCAGTTCTGCAAGGTGGAAAGAATTCTGTGGATGATGGTTGTACAAGAGTGATTTCAATACAAAAGTACGTAATGCTACTGAACGGTACACTTAAAATAGTACATTTTATGAATTTCATCATCATTTTAAAAAAAAGCACCCAACCAAACCCACAAAAATGCTGGAGGGACTCTATCTGAAATCTGACACAGCTGGGTGCCTCTCTGTCACACCCTCTGTAGCTTTGGGCTCCTGGTTCAACTATTAAAAACACACATCTATAGAGGAAATAGAATGGGACATGCATCATCCTGGTTATATTATATTTGTTAATGTAATGTTGCAGTATTTTTATGATGTACGGCTGTATTATTTTCACAATGTAATTTACTTTTTGAAGACTGGGTGACACTCTTGGGCAGATGATGAAATGTATAATCTCTGGAGGTGTCTCCAGACACCCATATGCCGCTCACCAATGAAGCTCACAAATTCCTCCTTGTGCTGGAAGGTTGGGGAAGTGGGGAGAGCAGTTTGACTCTTATGAAAGACAAGATGAAGTTAGGGACGTCTCTCTAACGGCTTCAACCAATCACTTCACCATGGAAGGAAGGGTAATTCAGGGTCCTCTGCCATCACAGAAACCAGATTTGACCATGGTAGTTCATCCTCAAGTTAGGAATTCTCACCCAGATGCTCGTTCGCTTACATATCTGCAACTGTGGATCCCTGATCTAGCTCAAGGGCGTCTCTTTGCAACCTGCACTGCAGGTATGGAAACTTGAGAGAAGGTTGCTTCAAGAAGGAGGGTGGCTTTTGCTTCATGTGCTTTAGCTCAGCGGGAAAAGCTTTCTTCCTTATAAGAGTCTGGGAATTTCCAAGCTTTGCTAGACACTGGTGCCAAAGCGCTCATTCCACATCTCACCAGATGCAGAGAAGATGGAGATGATGCGGTCGAATGGGGGAAAATCTTATTTTCCATGATGCCGTAGTTTAAGGTAAGGAAGAGTTTTTTTGGTGATGAGACTGCTTAAAAGCTAAAAGAGCCTTTAATTTTTAGTTTTCTTAGGTTGACGTGAGTTTCCAGCTCCTACAGGTGAGAAGACATGCAGAAGCAGATGGAATTTGAACCAGGATAAATCCGATTCTAACACATCAACTCTCTCCCTCACAAGGTCCAGACTAATCTGTCTCTGTCTGCTAACACATCTCATCCACCAAGTCATCTTAGTGCCACGGTGTGTGACATAGACATTGTCCTCCAGGAAGCTAATGATTATGGGCCGCCCAATATCAGGCAGAGCTGAGTGCTGCAGGGATGCCAGAAACCCAAGTGCTACCTCCCACGGTTGGGAGAGGAAAAGCGCCTTGCCCAAGGTCACCTAACCACAAGAAGCTTAGACCTGAACACTGGTACTTCCACCCAGACGACTGTGCTGGTAAGAACACTGGCTCATCTACATTTCCTGGTGATTGGTTAAAGTTTTGGTAAAGGGTGCCATATATTTTGAAAGGTTTACACATCCCCTGTGTTCAACTTAATGCAAACAAAAGCTTTAAACGATGAAGCCACCTTCTGGAGTTTATCCATCCCCACTTGCAGAACCATTTAAACAATTAATTAGGTGCTTAAAGAATTTATACTTCTATAAATAATTTCTCCCTCCCTACTACCCTCTCTACCTTTTTGGGAATCTGCCAGTTTATTGGAGAAGATGATCATTCCTTGTCCCGCAGATAAAGGCCTTTGTGCTAGAGATGAGTGTCTTTGAAATCTCAACCAGGGAAATGGCTGAGGGCACAAGGGAACTCCTGAAATGAAGCCAGAAGTCTGAGCATTTATGCTGGAAGGGGGGTGAGGGAAGACCAGAAATGTTACCATTTTAATTGTCTTCCAGTCATTTCAGGTATGTTTCACTCTTTAGTCTTAGTCAACAGCAGTATTTATAATATCAAGCCATAGTGAATAAAATATGCAAAGTTGACTCAAATATTCATACTTGAATGACAACACAGATATTCAAATCATCTGAGCCTTATCATATCGATCATACTACAGCCAACTATGCCTTCCTATGTCATGATATCCTTACTGATAAGTTCATATAAGTTTAAGATAGGAAGTTTTGTGCATAAACAGTTGTTTTCTACACTCATTTATTCAAGAACTATTTAGTGTGCCACTGCCTGGGTGTCAGCCTTGCTTTCCTAGACAGGAAGGACAGAAGTCTACAATTCAGGTTCTCTTGAACTCAACAGGGTGGGACTTCTTATTCCTCAGACCTGTGAACCTCCACATGATCTGGTTCTACTCCTCTCTCATACCATTTTCTGTACCATTCTTCCTCTTTGCTTATTTTTTACAGCAACACTTACTGTTCCCTGGAAACACCAAGCTTACTCCAGGGCCTTTGCACTTGTGGCCTCTTTCCTAAAATGCTATTCCCCCAGGTCTCTTCACTTCATTCAAGTCTTCATTCAAATGCCACTTCTTCAAAAAAAAAATTCTTCTAAAGGCAAAGCTCTTCTTCCACTCTTCCCTCCAGACACCCCTCATCCAGCTTTATTTTTCTCCAGGAAATGGCTCACCCCTAAAATATTATATCTTTGCTTATATTTTCTTTCCTGTGTCGCCTTGTAGAGGTTGGGTAATCTGTCTTTTTCAGAAATGTATCCCATAGCCTAAAGCAACCTTGTGTGTTAATAGATGTAGTTGGAGGATGGATGGATGGATGGATGGATGGATGGATGGATGGATGGATGGATGGATGGATTGACCCTTGACAGTCTGGGTGCTTTGTGAATAGCTTTGCAGGAGCCATCATCATGGTTCCCTGTCAGATCCAGGACTCTCCCAAACCTCTCCACTCCCCCTCCAGTTGGGCTCTTTCTGTGAATGGCATCCTTGGCCATTCAGGCACAAAATCCTGCCATTACTTCTCATCCCTCCCTCTTTCCAGCACCCACATCCAAATAGCTGCCATTTTCGGTGACACTGTGGCCTCCCACATCAACTCCTTCCCCTCGTCATTCTTTTTTTTTTTTTCTTCCCCTCGTCATTCTTACATCCCCCCCCACCCCAATCCAGGCCTTCCTTGTCGCTCACTGAGACCACTGTCACTGTTTCCTGCCAGGGTGCCTGGCCAGCAGGTTCCAATCTGTTCTCCATGGGGAAGCCAAGGCAAGTTTCCTAATGCCCAGGTTTGATCATGTCTCTTTCCCACTCAAACAAGAAAGACCAATCCCTTGGCTTGTCACTCAGTGCCGCTGGACACTGCCTCCACCCTCCTACCCAGCATCCTTCTCGGCACTCTTCTGTTATCCTCTTCACTCCCTTTGGGACGAACCGCTTTCTAGTTCCTACACATGTCCTAGAAATCCCCATGGCCTGTCCTCTGCCTGTTCTCTCATGTTATTTCCACTACTTGAAATATTTCTCCCCTTTCTTCTATGATACAAATCATTTATCCCCAGCTCAACTGCTATCTAGATTCTTCAAGAAGCCATTTCTAATCTTCCAAAAGAATAAGGACCTTCTCAAGGAGTTATCTGTCTCGCTTTGAGGACAGGTCTTGGGAAAGGACCAGCAATATGAGGCAGAAGAGTTCAGAATCTAGAGTTAGATGACGTCAGAGGCAAGCTCTCTGGTTCTGAGACATTTAGGGCGCATATCCTTAGATAACTTCAGTTGTGAGTCTGACTTCCCCATCTGTGAAATGAGAATGACAGCCCTGTTGATATCAAGGGTGTGTTATGAGAGTTAAGTCTAAGTTAACGAAATGCACAAAAAGCTTTGACACTATATAAATTATTAAATTCATTCATGCTTAGGTGCAGAATAATGGATAAAGAAGAGTGTCACTACCCCTAGGAAGGTTTCATGGATGTTTTAGGCTGGATGAGCCCTAAACACAATAGGTGAGTAGCGGGAGGGATAGTCTGAGGTGGAGTATTTGAAACTAAAATTCCTAGTCCTTGGGCAGTTTGAAGGATGGTATATTAATAAAGCTGGGGCTCTAATGGTATTAATAACTACTGATTCCTGAGCATTTTCTGTGCCTCAGGCACTGTGCTAAATACCCTACATAAATGATCTCATCTCATCTTGTTCTTTTACAGAGTAACAGAAGAGGAAAAGCAGGCCCACAGTTATATAAATAAATGCAACCCCCCCTCCCCCCCAGCAATAGTTCAGACTTGAAAGATATTCTGAAAATGTCCAGGCCAATGGTATTATTTTCTAGAGAAACTGAGACCCAGAGGAGTTATGAGCATTTTCTGAAACTGTTGAGCTAGTGAGGCAGAGACTAGGCTTGGAACCCAGATCTTCAGACTCTCAGGGTGGGGCCACTGCTTTGGAAAAACCCAGCAGACACCACTCATTATGACGTCTGGAGCCCAGTGCCATTTATGCCAACAACAATGTGAATGGTGGCCCCGGGGCCATGGCATTTGGTCATCTTGGGCCATTCCATGCTGAGATGCACATGCTGCTCGAAGGAAGCTCTTAAGAGTCTCAGGCTCCTAGAGATTGCACACTGCTCCGCCTGAACCCCTGCCCCACCTTGCCAACTATCCCATGCAAGCAATCTCCACAAAGGTGACTTCATCCACTGTGATCCACTATGCGCACCTCTCAGGCCCCCTCTCTACTCCAGGCATCAGGCTCAGTTCTGGGGACACCCAGCTGCCCTTGAGGCAGCCTTGCCCTGAGCCACCACCTGAGCCCTGTGTTGTCTGTAACTCAAGATTGCCCAGAAGCTTTATCAGTGACAGCAAGAAGCCAAGCTTGTCAGACATGCAGGAGGAAGAGGTGGCTGGAAATGGAGTGTGGCTTCCACCAAGGGCTGAAGAAAGGAGCCCGCTTGAAGCAGAAGGCCTAGGCCCACAAGGAGCAGGGGAGGGTGACCAGGAGGGCAAGCAGCCGGGTCAACGAGGGCCACAGTGAATGCCATGTCCCCTAGTCCAAGGGAGGACACAGGCTAGTGACTGGGGAAAACTAGACGAACACCCTGAAATCTATTCTCCTGCCCAGGGCTGCTTCAGTCTCCCAAACTAAATCTCAAACCTGGAGTGCCTGCACAAGAGGGCTCTCCTTGGAGACCAAAAAGAGGTAAACTGAAGGCCAACCTTCTCTTTCTTTCCTCTTTTTCTTACAGTCAGGATGTGAGCAAATGACTGGCACCTGCTGCTCCTGGGGAGTGGGTAAGGAGGGGTGCAGGCATGGCTGGAAGCACAAAGACTTTCCTAGTACACTCAGATGAATTTTGGGGTTCTGGGGATTCAATGGGGAGGGATTAAATTACATGTGTGGGGAACTGAGTTTGGAGCCAGGACCCTAATTCTAATGCAGGCTTTGCCACTAACTCTCCGTTGACCTAGGTCAAGCCCTGTCATCGGGCCTCAGTTTCTTCATCTGTAAAATGAGGGGGTTAAACGAGTCCCCAAGGTTTATTTGGTCCTGACACTCTAAGTCACACGATCCTTGGTAAGGTAAGCCCCTCAGAGATCTGACCAGGGCAGTCTGGAGGTTTGGCAGGGGCCTGTGCCTCAGCTAGAAAAAAGGGGCATGAGGGGGGAAGGGAACAGGTTGGGCTTTTATTTGGGGGCTGGATGGGAAGCGGGTGGTTTAAGCTACACGCCAGGGGGTGGTGAAGCTAGGAGAGGGTTGGCAGTATGGGCCAGCAGTCTTGAGGCCATCTCCAACCCCCCTGCGGAGCTTCAGACCCTGAGAGGCCACGGAACCGAGCCACGCAACAGTCCACCCCGCAGAGGCTTGGACGGGGCGACTCTCCCGACCCCTCCTCAGAACCGCTCGCGAGCTTCGCGGGGAGTGGCAGCGGCTCCCACCCGGCCACCTAGCGCGGGCCCACTGCCCTGCGTGAGGGGCCCCTCCCCCAGTCCGGGGGCGCCGGCAGCCCCACGGGGGCGTGGCGGGGGCGGGCGCTGGCTTCTGGGCACTGGGGGCTGGAGAGGTCTCCGTTGCGGGGCTGCCGCGGGACCCCGCGCCCTCGGCGTTCCGGCTCCCCACACAAAGGCGCGACGGAGGCGCCACACTTACCGGCCAGAGCGGGCTCCGGGCGCCGACGAACCGGCTTGCAGGCTGGCGGGAGGATGTGCGCGCGCGAGTCTGCGTGTGCCTGCGTGTGTCCCTGTGTGTGTCTGCGCGAGTATGTGTGCGTGCGTGTGTGTGTGTGTGTGGCGGGGGCCGCGCCGAGCTCTGTGCGTCTGCGTGTGCGGGGGCGTCCGTCTGTCGGTCCGTCCGCCCAGCGCTCCGTCCTGCGCTCGGTGCGCGCTCCCTCGCCCCACCAAATGTGCTTCAGTTGCGGAGCTGCGGGGGCGCCGCCGCCGGTGGGGTTCGGCCACCCGGGCCCCGGCTCCGCCCCTCCCCCGGGCGGGCTCGCAGGCTGGCTGGTGCCGCTCCCCAGGAATTGCGCAGGGCCCGCGGGGTGGCGGGCGGGGCGCGGGGACCTCCGGCAGCGTCTAGCGTCCAAAAGGGGCCGGATCGCAGACCCGTAATCCCCGACCCTGATGTCAGAGCCCCCCTCCTTCCGAGTCGGCTCGGAGTCTCGGCTGGCGCCTCCGGCGCGCAGAGGTTGCCTGGACAGGGAGGGCGGGGGAGAGGGAGCACCGCAACCATTTCATTCATGATTTTCTTCTCCCAGGAGCCCCGAACCCGGGTTGCGCCTCTTTGGCGACCGCCAGAGGGAACCCGGCGGGGCCTTGCGCGCTGAACCTGGCGGGGGAAAGGACTGGCAGACAGAAGGGGCTGTATAGCACGCGATACAAATGGGTCAGAGCTGGGGGTGAGAGTTGCATGGAGGGGGTGCTCTGGCAGTCCCCGCATGATACCCGCAAGATGCCCACACCTGCACAAGCGTAGTGGCCGCAAATCGGGGCGCACACAGTGCCGATGCTCCAGGGCGCTCGGAGGAGGCAGATGCCTCCCCGCCGTTCCCCAGTTCAGTCTCTGGGGAGCAAACCTCCTTCCGCCAGGTCTCGCACTCGTGACGCATGTCGGAGGGCGCGCACGGTCTTGGCTTTCTCCTGGGCACCAGGGGCTGGACACCCACGCCCCACACAATCCCACGCTCCCTACGCTGGCCACTGACTGGGGGCAACAGACATTCTATCCCTGTGGGGCTTTTTGAAGTGTTGGGCTGCACACGGGGCAGGTTTCCTAAACTCCATTTTTTGGGGGGACCGAGGTGCACCACCACGCCTCGGTCTGGTTCCGGCTGTCATACTCTTTCTTTGGATGTCTGCAATAGCCTTCTTTCTGGTCTCTCTGCTTACACCCTCTGCCCCCTGCAGTTGGTTCTCTATACAGCACTCAGAGAGATCATTTTAAAATGCAAGGTGGGGGCCTCCCTGGTGGTGCAGCGGGTTGAGCGCCACACTGTGACGCACACTGTGACTGCACAGCAGCTCGAGTTCGATCCCCGGCCAGGGAGGGGACCCACATGGCACAGCAGACCTCTCCTGCCTTGCCCGCTGCTCCCCTTGGCAGTGTATTTCAGTAGATCTTCCTGTTCTGCTCTCCACTCTGCCTCTGGTGAATCCTCTCACCTCCCGCGACTCTGGCTTGTACCCTAGCTCCTGTGTGCATAAAAATAAAAATAAAATGCAAGGCGGATCAGGCTGCGCCTGTAGTGAAAGCTAAATGGCCTATAAACCCTGCAACATTCTCGCGGGCTGCCTCCCTGTGAATTCCCTAACCTCGCCGCCTACCACTCCAGTCACACTGGCCTTTTCATGTGAATCGCCAATATGGCGGCCACTCTGCGGCTTCAGGACCTTTGCATTGCTGTGTGTGGGTTTTTTTGTTTGTTTTGTTTTTGGCTTGGAAACTCTTCCCCCAGGCAGTCACTTGGTTTACTTCTTTTTTTTTTTTTTAAAGATTTATTTATGCACACAAGAGCTGGGGTACAGGCCAGAGTCACTGGGGGTGAGAGGTTTCACCAGAGACAGAGCGGGAAGCAGAACAGGAAGATCCACTGAGATCCACTGTTGAGGGGAGCAGCGGGCGAGGCAGGAGAGGTCTGCTGCGCCAAGTGGGTCCCCTCCAGGGCCAGGGATCGAACTCGCGCTGCTGTGCCACGGATGCTTCACAGTGAGGTGCTCAACCGGCTGCCCCACCAGGAAGGCCCACTTGGTTTAGTTCTTCACCTCTTAAATCTCTCACTTCAAAAGGCCTTCTGTAACCATCCTGCTTCCTTCTTCCTTCCTTCTGTCCTCTCTGCAGAATCTTCTTTCCCTGCTCAGCTCCACCCACTTAGGGCGGAACCGGGATTCTGGAACTTCCCCCTTTCCTGGGGACCACCCTGTTACAAAACGACCCAATATTTTTCTCTGTCCTTCTGAGCATAGTCCCTTCAAGCTCCATTCGTGTTGCTGAGAACAGCATGAGCTTATCTCTTTTTTTTTTTTTCTCAATTTATCTTTTTTTGATTGCTGAATGCTTACCTACTTTTTAAGATCCAGTTCAAGTACCTCCTTCTTCAAGGAGCCGTCCCTCATATTCCCAGGGACACTCAACCTTCATTCCTTTCTCTCCACTGTCACAGTGATTCTTTGTCCTTTACCCCAAGGGCATGATGAATTCCTGGGCCAGGACTGGGTTTCTTCTCTCAAGTCAGCACAGAAGGGACCATCAGTACACATTTGTGGATTAAGGGCAGTTATTGGGGGCCCTGCACTGGGCCTCGATTAGGCTTTTTTCTTTTTCCGCAGGAAAGACACTGAGCCCCACTAGTTTTTGTATCCACAGGTAGTTTCCTATGGGAAGAGGGCAAGGATCAAATGTAAGCAACCATCCCATGATGCTTGGTCTGGATGGCAGTGGGTAGACAGGGCAGCCAGTGCTCCAGGACCTGCTCGCTGTCTCAGAGAGCACCATGTCAATCACTCAGCATAAAGCAGATTTGCCCCAGATGGTACCGGTATAACAATAGGCTGCCTGGTAGTATGTACCAGGCAGGTGTTGGCTTGTGTCTTTGCAATGCACTGCTCTATATAATCTTCACAGCAACTTTGAGAAGAAGGCATTTTGATGTCCGCATCTTCAGAAGAGGAACCAGAAAGAAGAAATGACTTATAGTTGACGTATGAGAGGTGTGTATTTTAAATTTAGATCTGGACACTTCTAAAAGCCAGGCTCCCAGGAACAGGGATGGTGCAGCAAAGGCAGTGAAGGCCCTGGGGGCTGATGAAAGGAAGGAGAGAGGGAGGGACTCAGGGAGCTCCAGCAAAGTTCTTGCTGAACCCAGTTGGGCTAACAAGGGCATGGCACTCCAGGGGGCCTCGGACCTCAGGCTTCTCTGAGTGGTGCCTATGGAGTCCTGTGGGGGAGGCTAGCCCTTCATGAAATCAACTTCAGCGCTGCCTCCCAAACATTCCTTTCTGTGGGCTGTGGGGTCAAAGTCCAGCCCCAGGTATCAGACATGGGTAATAGCAATGCCCATCTCAAAAGCTTAAGGGGAGGAAAAAGTGTGGTGCTTTACCTAGAAAGTAATAAGGGGCTCAAAAAATGACCCTTCTCTTCTGTAACTTACAGAGAGTTTCCATCACATAGGAATATGCCTAAACTGATCTCACCCTGTGTCTGTCTCTGAAACCCTCTTATTGAGGAGTTTCAGATTTCCACCTCCGTTGAGTGTTACCCGGGGGTACAGTCATGAAAGGAAAGTCTGCCCTTTGTTGAAGGCTTTAAAAACAAGCTATCTGTGTGCTCTCCTGCCTTCTCTTACCGTGATCGGGGGCACCTTAGGAAGGAGGTGCCCAGGGCTTCCCCCTAGCCATGTGCTTACTGACTAATGGCCCTTGACTTTATCTTTTTTATTTTTATCTTTTAAAAAAGGTTTATTTATTTATGCATATGAAAGCTGGGGCATAGGCCAGAGGCATGGGAGGTGAGAGGATTCACCAGAGATAGAGTGGGGAGCAGAACAGGCAGATGGACTGAAGTACACTGCTGAGGGGAGCAGCGGGTGAGGCAGGAGAGGTCTGCTGTGCCATGTGAGTCCCCTCCCTGGTCGGCAGCAGGGATTGAACTCATGCTGCAGTGACTGCGGTTTACTTCATAGTTTGTTGCTTAACCCACTGTGCCACCAGGGAGGCCCCTGACCCCTGACTTTAACAGATTCTGACCAACATCTGATTCTGTGCACTGAACCAGCACCCCCTCTCTCCTAACCCCATTAATAGATCCCATTAACTTCTTTCCTCCTCATGATGGAAAGAGTTCTGAGAGGCACTTGACAATGAAGCCGCTGTGAGGTCGGGAGGACGTGAGAATACTTGGCCATTTGTGTGACTCATGTATCCTCTCTTGATGGAGGGGTGAAGAATGGTTTGGGGAAGAAGAGGTGGGAGTGGTGAAAGATGATCTGAGGAAAGCGTCTTGCTGGTGATTTTTGATAGATAGTTAGAGGTTAGAGTCATTATTTCAATATTTCATGCTTTTGGCCTTACTTGCTTTCACTCTAATGAAATGTTTTGCTTCAGTGAAACTGTTCCCCATCTAGATTTTTATTTATTTATTTACTTATTTATAACCCATCCTAATCCACAGAGGATTTGAGGTAGCTTACCACAGGAACAGAAACCATAAAACAATGTTAAAATATCGATAAAGATAGAGCATTAGGGCGAAGGAAAATGTAAATAAACTTTGAGAGAAAAGACCAAGGCTTAATAATTCAGCTGGTTTTTATTGAGTTCTTCCTGAAAATAGAGGAATTTGTGCACATTATCTAACCTGATCCTTAACAGAAGCCCGTGAAGTAGGTGCCATCAATCTTTTCGTTTTGAGGTCTAGGGAATTGAGGCTCACAGGGTCTAAATAGGACACCCAAAGTCACACAGCTATTAAGTGGCAGAGCCAGAATTTGATCTGCCTGAGCCTGGAACTCATGCCCTTAACCACTGCCCTGCCCTGCCTCTTCAAGGACAGACCATAGAGGCCTCTAGGGTACTGGGCTTGGGACTCAAGTTTGGTTCTGATCTTCTTGAAGGCCAAGAGGTAGGGGACACAGTCAATTGCATACAACTGATGTTCTCACGTCTCCTGAGTTAGTCCTCGCTCGTGTCTCTCTCAGGGAGACCCAGACTCACCGCTCTCCTTCTTTAACCCCAGAGCCCACCTTTCCCCACCCCCACCCTCCCTGCTGTCCCCACCTTTTCTCTAGTGAAGGCACCTTTTACTTTCTAATATACTGGCTAGTTTATTTATGAATATATACTCAGAGGGTGGGGCTGGCTTTGCGGCCACCTCCTACAGGAAGATCACATCACACCCGCAAACACCCAGGCAAGCATCTCAGCTCAGGTTCTCCTCTGACAAACCTTGCTAATGTCCTTGACTTTTCACTCTCCAGGCTTGTAGCCAGGAAATGCTATGACACTCAGGTCACTGGTCACAGGGACCCTCCTTAGGGTCTCAGCTGGCTCTGAGAGCTAAATGCTAGAGCAGCTTTGAATTCTTCATGGAAGTGGGGGTGAGGGAGCAGGAGGGGGGAGGGGGAGAAAAGAAGAAGAGAACAGAGGAGGGAAGGGAAAGAAAAGATGAACTAGCGTGTTTTATTTTTAAATGACCTTTGTATGTGGTCACTGCTCTGGGCTCCTGTAAAGCAGACTCATTCAACAAATATTTGGTCGAGAGCCTATTCTAAGGGAGCCTCTGTTCCAGAAACTGGAACATAATATATTCTAGTTGGTCATCGATGCTAATAGTGGGAGGATGGAAGAACCTGGTCATTTGCATTTACCCTGCAGACAGGCATCTCATTTTGCCGAGTTATTAACCAATTATTTTGTCAGAGGACGTTAATAGCTTAATTGTCAACTAATACATGTTTTAACGTTTGAGAATATTTGAAGACTGTATGTAATAAAGGTGCCTATCTATTGTGCTTTAAGAATTTATATTCTTCCAGAAAGGTTTTATAAAAATTTCTGGATGTATTGAAGTAGCCAATGTAGGCTAAAGATGGTTTACTCTAAAATGTACCTTTAAATAATTATTATTCCAAGAAAAAAATAATATATTGTATATTTTATATAATACATAAGGTATACCCTATCTATTGACATATTGTTCTCTAACATGTATCTATTCTATACAATAGTATACTCTGTATTTTATGTAATGTATAAGATTATCTATATGTCCTACTATAGATTATGACAAACTGTAATAAGTTCTACATTAATATTTTCACTACGTAATGTCTGTCTTCTCCAGTTAGAATGTAAAGTCCACACAGGCAGTCATCACTGGCTGTTTGGGTCACTGATACATGCTTGTTCTAAAGTATGTACTTGATACATATTTTTTTCACACTTCAATGATTATTTCAGAGAGAAAGAAATAGAACAATAGATCTAAAGTGGCAACGCAGGTCATTTAAAAATGAAACACGCTAGTTCATCTTTTCTTTCCCTTCCCTCCTCTGTTCTCTTCTTCTTTTCTCCCCCTCCCCCCTCCTGCTCCCTCACCCCCACTTCCATGAAG
>JAGFMF010011390.1:7221371-7241410 GCA_019455555.1 Galemys pyrenaicus
AGAGAGCTGGGAGCAGAACAGGCAGATCAACAGAAGCACACTGCTGAGGGGAGCAGTGGGCACAGCAGGAGAGGTCTGCCGCGCCATGTGGGTCCCCTCTCTGGCCGGCAGCAGCAGGGATCGAACTCGTGCTGCAGTGGCTGCGGTTTGCTTCATAGTGTGTTGCTTAACCCACTGCGCCACCAGGGAGGCCCACCAGAGAATTCTTTATGCCTATGCAAATATCTAATGGTGTCCAGTCTGAGGACTCCACCTGGGAAGGGTCAGTATACACTGTTACTAAGCACCTAGCAGTGTGCCACAGTTTAGGGAGAGGATTTGGGGGTTATCTGAATTTTTCTGTGTTTTAGAGAAGAAGTGGACAGGTTGGAAAAGGAGAGAGGAGGCAGTGGGGGAAGAGGCATGGACATTCATAAGGGATGTTTGTGAGAGATTTGTCATGAGATATGTAGTGCGGGTCACCCATCCTCTCCGCCTCATGATTTGGTGAAGTGACATGCTGATGCAGCATGTGTGAAACGGAATCTTTGGGAAAGGGGCAGGAAATAGAAAAAGCGCCCATTTCTGTTGTGGAGGACTAGAGGTGAAAAAAAAAAATGCCCATTTGAGTTCCAACTTGGGAAGGAGGAATGACTTACATCTGGGTGAAGAATAGCAGCTGGTCCAGGGTTTTCAGGTCTAACCTCCGATAATTCTCTTTAGAGCCCAATGAGGTAAGCACTTTTCTTCCCATTTATAGAAAGGACGTGGAGCACTAAGAGGTGAGTGACACGTGCTGGGTCTCACCACACAGTGGTGGAGCCTGGCTCTGGACCCACAGGTCTGTGTGGAGCCTGGTCCTCAGCCAGCCCTGCAGCCCACTGCCCGGCTATGCACAGAGAGGGAGAGAAGCAGCCAGGGACGCTCACACAAATCGCAAGGGGAATATCACCTCATGGGGTTTTATTCCAGATGAAGCAAATTTCACCCAGTGAGAAAGACAAGCCTACCAAGGAAGGAGAAAAGTGGATAGGACTAGAAGTCAACCAGGAGCATGACTCGAAAGCATGAGCCCTTCCTTTCCTACTCAGAAAAGACAGTTGCTGCTCCAGACCACAGTAGCCTCAGGGGTGGGAGGCCTCCAAGTGGAAGAGGACTCACCCCCCCATCCCCCGTGGGTAGAGAGCCGAGGACAGAATCACGTGTCACATGCACTCGTAGTTCCCGAGGTCCTGGTGGCCTGGGTGGAAATGGAGGCGGAAAAGCACAGTCTCTGTTGCTCTGTGTGAGGGGATCTTGAACTTTTTTTTCATGAAATGAACACACTTTGTAGCTCTAGCCTTTAAGTGTTTTTTGTTGTTGTTGATTCTTTTGTTTCCTGTATTAAATACAAAGCTCAATAATACCTACACCTGCCTGTGCTTATTTGGTTCTTGCTGTTCGCTAGTGTATTCTCAGCATCTAGCTCATGTCCCTTAGAGACCATCTGTTCTAACATCCTCATTTAACACAGGAAGAGACTAAGCTTTAAGAGAATAAGAGGTTTTCTTGAGATCTTGCTGTGAAGAGCAGGCCCCATACAGCCTTCGTCTCCTGGAAGCCTGACCAAGATTTCCCGAGATTTTCTGCTGCGTCATTCGCTGTATGTGAGGAGCATCTTGAAAAATCTTGATGTGAACTCAGGTATCAAGGGAGAGAGAGGGGTGATAGAGAACATTTCTCCCCAGCATCCATTCTCCTCACTGAGCGCACATGACAGATGATTCTAGCCTCTCTGCCTGGGGGGATGTGTCCTCTACCAGGTGAGTCCACTGTGGTCTGAAGGTTTTGGAACAGAAAACAGACCTCATTTTCCAGTCTCTCTTCATTCTGGTTGGCACCGTGAAACTAGGCCATGCCAGCAGAGTGAGCAGAAGCGAGGCCCCGGCTCCTGTGTCCTTCCGTCTTCCTCTCTCCCTGGGAAGGAGTGTGGATCTGTCAGGCACTCCTGTGGGTGACTTAAAGTTACCTCTCTGGAGTAGGGGACAGAAGGTTGGGAGTCTCTGGTGTCTAATGAGTTGGAGTCACCAGTTCTCTTTAAGTCACACCGTATCACAAGGACAGGAAGTCCAGTACATACCAGCTTCGAGGAGACTATTGGAAGACATGGACCTTCTCTGCTTGCTCTCAGGTCTCATTGCATCCTGTCCATCCTCCTGAATCCCAGGGGTGACAACTCGGTGCCTCAGGGATGGCTTCCCTCCCTCTGGCTCCTGGGTACTTTCAGTGAAAGGGAGATGCTGAGAGGAGAGAGACTGGGATTTACCTTCCTGCCTCTCTCCCGACAGGCCGTGAGTTGGCAGTGACTATTACTCTACTTGTCTAGGGGTCCCTTCCTACAGCCACAGCTGCAACTACAGCCCTCCCTGAGTTCTGGTGATTTCCTCCCCTTTATCTTTCAACCTCTGATGTCAAAGTTCCAAGTTTTTATTATCTTCAGGGGTTTTGGTCAATGTGTTATGTAATGTTCCCTGAACCTGTCCATGTTGGTAAACCCTTCATGTCCCATAAAAGGTCTTTTATTTTGCTGCCATCCTAAGAGATATGGGAATGAAAAGAACTTTCTCCTGATGGCTATTGCTGAAGGGCATTATAATAAAGAATCCTTAGACTAGTACAGCCGTAATTTTGGCTAAAGGGGAAATGCCTATGGGATTCTCATCAGGGCCCAGGTCTTTCTAGGTAGTAACATATTATCAATAGGCCGAGCCAATGCAAAACCACCATATTGGGTCATTGGTCTGGGGATCTTTATTCCTGATGTTGATATGCTGTGTCTTATGTTTCTATGATCATCTGATTGCTTCTTTATCAATTGTGTTGATCTTTGTATTTTTTTAATGATTTATTTATTTATGCACCCAAGAGCTGGGGTACAGGCTAGAGTCCAGGGAGGTGAGAGGATTCACCAGAGACAAAGTGGGTAACAGCACAGGCAGACTGACTGAAACACACTGCTGAGGGGAGCAGCGGCCGAGGCAGGAGAAGTCTGCTGCGCCATGTGGGTCCCCTCCCTGGCTGGCGGCAGGGCTGCCATTTGCTTCATAGTGCTTTGCTTAACCCACTGTGCCACCAGGGAGGCACTGATCTTTTTAAAGAAACCATTTTTTATTTAATTAATTTTTTTACTATTTGTAGGGTAAAGGTTGATCAGGTATTTCCACCCGCTCACCACTGATGATGGACACCTGAGGTGCTGCGAGCATTCCAGGGTGGGCATGCGCAAGTGGGCACACCTGTGTTGGGACACGGGCATAAATGGGCGGCGTGATGAGGACGCCAGAACTACGAGGATCAACAGACAGAACTGCGAGGAGCGACCAACAGAACCGACAGGATGAGCAGCAGGAGCAGTAGCAGCAGCAGCAGCAGCAGTAGAGAGAGATAGAGAGAAGAAGCAGCTGAGAGGGTGAGATGCGCTGGGGGCTGGGAGGTCTGCCAGCCCCCCGGCACCCCTGCCTGCCATGTACCTGGCCACCTCTACTAAATAAAGCATGAAAAGCCACCGAGGGCTCCAAGACTCTCCTTTCTTGACCCGTCTGTCCAGAACCATCCCGAACCTTGGTTCTGTGCTGCTGTTTCCTGCCGCTACACTATTGCTCCATTGCTTTCAATTCCATTGATTTAAATCTCCTTCTGAGTGAGACAATTGTGGACAGAGTGAAGATGCTGGGCTTGCCTTCTCTAGACACTCACAACCAGATTGCAGCAAAACAAAGCCAAAAATCCCCTGAGGGAAAAATGGAGGATGGCAGCAGCAGGGGTAGGAAAAACCTCTAGGTGAACTCTGTTTATAGTGATAATGGAGCAGCACAGTCCACAGGAGGCAGAAGCAGCTGCTGTGCAAAACCCCTTAAAGCTGATGACCTTGCCACCAGCCAGCCAATATTGGGGACTCCTGAGACTCAGCACTGCACTGGATATGGGGGTACACAAATTGGTATCCAAGGGAGGGGTGCAATGCTGGAGCTGTAGGGTGGGGGTACAGAATGAGGGTGACTGGCTTGACCCTAAGCCTTAAGAAAGCTGGAGTCTAAACTGGTGGCAGAAACAGGTGAGAGCACCTGAGTATTCTTAAGGAAGAGGCTACTACTTAAAGCCCAAGACTGAGATAATGAAAACAACTGCCACCTCCTGCCCCAGGGCTCAAACCAGAACAAAGGCAGACTTGAACAATCTAGTGCTGAAGCACCTGTGCATGACAAGCAGCAAAGACCACAGACTAAAGCTTCCTGCTGGAAAAGAAAAGAGCACATTTTCGACAAACTGGATGGACCTGGATGGACCTGGAGCGGATTATGATAAGTGACATAAGTCAGAGGGAGAAAGACAAATATCAGATGACTTCACCCAGATACGGACTATAGAGGAACAAACGAAGAAGGTGACTGACAAAACTAAAGGGAAACAAGCTCTAGAACTGTGAGTACAGAACCGAGGCAGCTAGAGGGGGAAGGAGTGTTGGGTGGGAACAAAGGACAAAGGGGCTCAGTGGCTCAGGGTAAGGACCATGCATGCTTTTGTTACAGGGCAGGGTTCAGGGCACCTCAGAACCCCCAGACCTCCCTGCTCTAAATGCCCTGATGCACTGTTTCAAGATTAAACATACTCTAGTGTGTGAGACCTTTCATGGAAAGAACTTTAATATAATTAGCGTACAACAAAGAAAAGACAAAGAATAGTTTCCAAATCAAGCACCCAAAATTACCCATCCCCTAGTGGGTAAATGTCCAGCCAAACAGGGTTGGCCAAAGCAGGGACACTGATGCCCCAAAGCCTGCCACAAGTCTAAGGCACCTCCTGGGGGGACCCATAGGAAAGGGTCAGAAACAGCCAGACAGGTCCAGAAGGAAAAGAGCATAATTAAAATAAACATTGTCATTATTAAGCTCCCCATGAACCTCACACCGACAACGTCTGTTTCAACCATTCCAGGACCATAAAGCAAGTGTAGCTTCTTCACATGTCTCTGTTCCACGTGCCTCCTCCAGGTCTCCTTGTTGCTCCCCATCCTCCTTCCTTCTCCAGTCTCCTCTCCAGCTTCTCCTCCTCTCTGCTCAGCTCCATCCTCTCTTGAGTGGGGGAGGAAACCTGGAACCTCCCTTTTCCCTGGGGAACCACCCTGTTATACTTTGATGGTGTGAACTATTTGCCTAACCCTAAATCACCACAGTGCTGTGAATCAAGGTTACCTCAATAAAACAACAACAAACAGAAAGAACATTTCCGGGCCTGTGAGCCCATGTAAACACAGCCAATGCTTAGTGCTGCATCCAGTGCTTAAAAGTAGCCTAGAGTGGGCGTGGGCACTAGGCAATAAGAGACACTGAGACTGAGGAGCTGACCCAGACGAGGGGGTCCTGGTGAATCTGCATTAAACAAAACTGATGCCCACGGCAGTGTAAGAAGCTTGAGCTCGGGGGTTACTAGAGGTGATCCTCAGCGCCCCACTCCCCTGCTCCTCTTTCATACCCACACCCCCTCACCAGTGCTGGTTCTCATTACTTCAACAGCTGCAAAGACAACAGTTTAAAACCTATCCCTATTGCAAACCATAAAAAATTAAAAATGAGGAGACAGAGGAACCCATCACAGATGTCAGGGTAAAAGCACCCTAAACGGAGCCCCAATTTGGGCAGAACTGCAGAAGGGGGCAGTTCAAAGAAGCAGTTCTTTTTTTTTTTAAAGATTTATTTATTTATGCATACAAGAGCTGGGGTACAGGCCAGAGTTCAGGGAGGTGAGAGGATTCACCAGACAGAGTGGGGAGCAGAACAGGCAGATCAACTGAACACTGCTGAGGGGAGCAGCGGGCACAGCAGGAGAGGTCTGCTGCACCATGTGGGTCCCCTCCCTGGCCGGCAGCAGGGATCGAACTCATGCTGCAGTGGCTGCGGTGGCTGCGGTTTGCTTCACAGTGCGTTGCTTAACCCACTGCGCCACCAGGGAGGCCCCAAAAGAAGCAGTTCTAACAAAGCATATGAGGCGAACACCAGCAACAAAACCCCCCAAACAAAGGAGGGTATAAAACAACAACAGAGTATAGGTACAGAAAATATGAGGCAACTATAGTTAGACATAATAGAGTTCGGAAACACTCTAGGTGGTTTTAAAAAATGCAGTTGAGACCTCAACAGCAGACAGACAGAAGCAAACATCAAACTTGACTATAAAGCAACAGTCCTCAAAACATCTGGCACTGGCACAAAAATAGATGCATGGATCAATGGAAGTGAAAGCTCAGAAATAAATTCAGTTAATCTTAGTAGGAAAACAAGATAAACTTCCCTCTAAGCATGTCTTTTTCTGGATACTGCAATTTTGATATGTAGTTTTCATTTTCATCCAGTTCAGAATATTTCCTAATTTCCTTAGTTTTTCTTCTTCGACGATGATTTCTTTAGAATCCTGTTATTTAATTTCAGGGATTAAGTATTTCCCATTTTTTTTGTTATTGATTTTTAATTATTTTCTCTTCCCTCCCTTCAAATTGATTGGCATTTTAAATAATATGGGGCTGAATATAGTCTAGGAATGAAAACTATCAACAGTGATTCCTTCTGGGGCACAGGAAGAGGAACATTCATATATTTTTTATGCATTTCTATGTTATTTGAAGGAAATATTTAAACGGTGTTATTACTCCCATGATTAAAGAGAGAGCATTAAAAACAAAACAAAAATATGCTGGGCCAGGCTATAAAGGGTCTCAAATGCCAAGCAATGGAGGATGTATTTTCCAGAGTCTCCAGGTGCAGCCACTGTTACTATGCACTGCCTGTGAAGGTTCTAGAATAGTGATTCTCTATAATCACTGATATATGGGTAGAGGTTGTGGCTGACTAACAAACATCTCATGAGATTTTGTGTGTCCAACGAATCTGTGGCCAGTGGGGCCTTGGGAAGGAAGTCACAGGACCTGTGCCTCATCTTGATAAGCCTTCCTGCAGCTCCTATGCAAAGACTCCCCAGAAAACAAACTGGCTTCTGCCAACCTCAGAGAAATTCTTGAGCAAGGTCTGTTCGCCCAGTCTGGTAAAAGAAATGGAGGGAAGGTAATAATTTGCTTAAGAATGAATTCGCAAAGTCGATGATAATTTTTCCAATTAATGGAGTTTGGGGGGGAACTGGTGCACCCTTACAAAGAGGCAGGAGATGGGAAGCTCCTTTCTGACAGCTTTGAGTGATGAGTCTCAACTGTGTGAGCTCTATTAGGGTAGCTAGGATATTCTCTCTCTGTGGTCAGCCTTTCTGCATTGCTGTTCCCACCAAACGGTCAAACTGTGAAATAATGTTGGACATTATTTCATATAGCATATGGAACCACAAAAGTAATCCTGAAAAATAAAAAAGGAGTGAAATGAAGGTATCACAGTACCTGACTTCAAGCTTTACTAAAAACAACAGTAGTAAAAATAAATAGTATTGGCATTAAGATAGAGACATAGATCAATGGAATAGAAGTGAAAGTGAAAGTTCAGAAACAAATTCACATACAAACTAGCACCTACTCTATCATAAATCCATGACCATAAAGTGGGGAAAGGAAAATCTCTTTAATGAATGGTGCTGGGAAAATTGGAACGTCACGCATAGAAGAATGAAGTTGTATCACTCACTAACCTCCTATATAAAAATAAACTCCAAATGGATTAAAGATTTAGATATAAGACCTACCAGACTATAATACATAGAAGAAAGCATTGCTGCTATATTCCATTATATCAATTTATAAAGATATTTTTGGCAACTTGAACACTATGACAAGGGAATTCAAAACAAAAATAAACAACTGGGATTATCTTAAGTTAAAACATTTCTATGCAGTGAAAGAAAATACAACACACGTTACTGAACGAGAGAGAATATTGACAGAATGTATAACTAATAAGAGACTAATATGCAAGATTTATAGAAATTCATACAAGGGACAAGGTAATGTAAGGGATAGTGCAGGTGAAAAAAGTTATCTCTGTAAAGTACATAAGGAACACATGATAAAAGTTACATCGTCATGTTTTTGTATTTACTTATAGATCTGATGATCTAAGCCACATAGTTAGCTAGTGACTTTTATTTAAATATTTAGTAAGCTTTAACCAACTAAGAGTCACATGAAAAAATATTTGGAAGGCACCCAGTAGGAGATTAATCAAGGCAATATAATCAGACAGTTGGCAAGTTATTCTGACCCTCTCTAATTTCTCCTTTCACAGCTTCATAGTTTCCTTTGATTAGAAAAGAAGAAGATAAAAACCTCAAATCTTTCCTTCACTCTTTCATCCAACATGTTTTTAGTGTTTGTTTGTATGTGGGTGTGTGACTCCAAAATAAGTGTTGGGTAAGGTAGGAGGTAAAAAAAAGAAATAAAACATGACCCCAAGTTATGGAAGCAACCTGAAGTGCTCAAATGGTAGGTGTGGTGTGACAATATACATCTGAGGAGGTGTGGACCTATCCCCTGAAAATCATGCATACTGTTATAAAACCAATGTGACCTCAAAAAAAAAAAAGACCTCAGTTTATAATAATGTATTCATTCATCAATTTTAATAACTGTGCCACACGAATAAAGGAGGTCAGTAACAGAAGCTATTTGAAGCAAATAGACTGGGTAGAAGGAGTATTTGGGAACTTCTGTATGTTCTGTACAATTTTTCAGTGAATCTAAAAGTGTTTTAAAATATAAAATCTATTAAATTGAATAGACAAAGCACAACCTCATTAATATCTTTAATACACATAACTGATAGTAGAGTCATGTTCAGCATATATGCTATCTCCTCCAAAGAAATGATAAAAAATGGAAACACAATAAACTTGGGTAAAACTTAGACACTTTGATAAATTGGTGAATAAATGCAAGTAGCCAGTAAGCATATGAAAGGATGAACAATCTCCTAAGTTGTTTGAACATGCTAAATGAAAGGACAACAATATTTAACTAGAGCTATTGTGATGCTTCTGTAGCGTATCCAAATACCAGACTATTGTGCACCTGAACTTGTATGCTACATATCAATTTGACCTCATATATAAATAAATGAAAGGGGAAAATCAATGATATTCCACTTCATGTTCACTGTCTTGACTGATACACGCAAAGCAAAGACAGGGAAATCCTGGAAGTGTAACAGGATGGTCCCCAGAAAAAAGGGAAGTTCCAGGTTCCTTGCCCCACTCAAAGGAGGGTGAGCTGAGCCAGGAGGAGAAGAAGGTAGAGACTGGAGAAGAAAGGAAGCAGGATGGAGAGCAAGAAGGAGACCTGGAGGAGGCACGTGGAGCAGAGAGATGTGAAGAAACTGTGCTTGCTTCTTGGTCCTGGACTGGTTGGAATAGGTGGAAGAGACCCATGGGGAGGTTAACAGTGGCAGCTTTTATCTTGATTTTGATTTTGCTTTTTTTCTCTCAGACTTGTCTGGCTGTTTCTGATGCTTTTCTGTGGGTCTCCACTGAAAGGTGCTTTAGACTGTGGCAGGCTTTTGGGCCCTGCTTTGGGCCAACCCCGTTTGGCTGGATTTTACCCACGAGGGGGTGGGTAACTTTGGGTGCTTGATTTAGTAACTATATTCTTTGTCTTTTCTTTATTGTTTCCCAATTAACCTATTTCGAGTGGGCAAGTTTGGGGGGTTCTGGGGTGCCCCTCTCGTGGCCCTGTAACCAAAGTATGATGCTCATTATGGGAAGCAGCAACAGAAAAGTACAGTATAATTCTAAACATGCAAACTGAAAGTAAATGAAATACTGAAAATGTAAAAGTAAT
This sequence comes from Galemys pyrenaicus, assembly GCA_019455555.1. Classification (NCBI taxonomy): domain Eukaryota; kingdom Metazoa; phylum Chordata; class Mammalia; order Eulipotyphla; family Talpidae; genus Galemys; species Galemys pyrenaicus. The sequence goes on from JAGFMF010011390.1 coordinate 7,231,153, forward strand.
CTTTGGTCACAGATATGGGGAAAAATACCTTCCTCTGGGGCAGGAAGAATGATTGGGAGGGAAATGAGGGAGTTTCAAGAAGTGATGAAAATGCTTTATGTCTTCATGGACGTTTGAGTCACATGGCTGTGTTCTTGCCCAGACTCACCAACTGTGCACTTATGATCTGTGCACTGAGTCTTTATTACAACTCGAATGAGTCATCAAACATTATCAGAGATGAAGCGTTTAAATTTAGTATTTAGAGTACGTGTAAATTAAAAACATTTTGTGTATTAGATTAATGTTGAGAGCTCTTTGGAATACGTGACCAGTGTGGTATAGATTTTTTTTAAAAGATTTATTTATGCATACAAGAGCTGGGGTACAGCCCAAAGGCACGGGAGGTGAAATGAGTCACCAAAGACAGAGAGGGAAGCAGAACAGGCAGATGGACTGAAGCATACTGCTGAGGGGAGCAGCCGGTGAGGCAGGAGAGGTCTGCCTAGCCATGTGGGTCCCCTCCCTGGCCTGGGATGGAACTCGCGCTGCTGTGCCATGGACACTTCACAGTGTGGTGTTCAACCCGCTGCGCCACCAGGGAGGCCCCTGGTATAGATTCTGTTTTCAAAGATGTCTACCAAGACCCACTGGAAATGTGCCATGAAGGACTAGACAGCCCAGAGTGAAGAATCAAGGCAGAGGCGAAGGGGCAGGAGAAGGTGCTCCAGTACTCACTAGAGGCAAGTCAATGGAAACAAAAGGAAGCCCTGACCTTAAATATGCTTCAAGGTTGATCGATGTGGTTATAAAACGATTTTGTGCTTGCAAAAGATGAAAATGGTGAAAGCAATAAACTGAAAAAACGGTGACTCAGATCAACTAAAAACAATTTACTCAGGCTTTACATAAAATTCACCAATTTATTCTTTCATTAAGTCATTAGTCAATGCAAATTTACTAAGTTAAGGAGCTATCCCCAGTCTTCCAAAATCAAAGAAGAATGCTCTAGGGCTATATTTGGCTTCCAACCTTTTAATTTTATTGAAACAGGTTGTAGAAAAATGACAAGCGAACTTGTCCAACATATACAGTCGTCTAAGTTCCTATCAAGGGCAGTGACCTCAGAGATTTAAATTCTTTGTCTTCAGCCGTTGCTGCCGGAAGATCCCTCACAAGTGGGGACAGTGTCGGGCCCAGAGAGCTCAGCTGGGGATGCCGGGAGGGACTGGGTGTGGGGCCTTCACGCTCTTCTTGCCAGTCTGTGTCAGTGTTTAACAGTTACTGTCCCACTCCATCCTCATCAGGAGCAGGACTATCTGTGTTAAGATCGAGGGACCTGCAGCTGAGAAAAGGTAAGAAAACCTCCCAAACTGAGGGTCGATTGGCTCTCAAAGCCACAGCTGTGTGACGAGCCGAGCTCTGAATCAGAACACCTGGCTGCTTCTCGACATCTCCAGGGTCTCCTGGGGAAGGCTGCTTTCACTTTCATCTACCTCGGGGAGGTCCTGCAAGGCCCTCTGGAGAACCAATTTGAGTGTCTGCCGCCTACGCCGCCGCCGCTGTCTATGCCTGAAGTTGCCCACGAAGAAGTAAATGAAGGGGTTGGCACAGCTGTTGACGCAGGACAGGACGAGTGCAGCCACGTAGCGGTGTCTGGAGTACACGCTAACCCAGATCAAGAGGAAGTAGTGAATGCCGAAGGGCAGGCCGCAGAGGAGGAAGACCAGCACTGTGAGGATGACCGTGACATACAGCCTGGTCAGCTGAATCCGCTGGGAGCCACACAGCAGTCTGGACAGCAGGCCCAGGCTGGACCCAGAGAGAAGCACGAATAAGAAAATCAGCCACCCTGCAGTGATGAAATCAAACACTTGGCACCACACGTCATCAAAATCCTCAAAGAGCAAGGCGCAGTACTTCCCTTCCAGGAGGCTCAGCAGCAGCGACAGGGCCCAGAGCAGGGCACACACAACGGCTGACGTTTGCCTTGGGCGGTGGCAGCGGTACCAGATGGGGCACAGGACTGAGAGGCAGCGCTCAGTGCTGATGGCGCTGAGGATGCTCAGGCCAACGATATAGGTGGAGGTGGATGCTACCACAAAAATATCAGGAATGGCGATTTTGATGGGTTGAAAGTACTCTATGATCACCTTCAGGATGTCCATAATCTCTAAGGAGAGAAAGAGGAAGTCGGCACCTGCCAGGTTGAGGACGTAGACGGAGAAGGCGTTCTTTGGCATGCAGAAGCCCAGGAGCCAGAGCACAACGGCATTTCCTGCCATCCCAACCAGGGTGATGAAGAAATCCAGAAAGACCAGCACCAGGGTTACTATATCAGTAGCTTCAGGATAGGCCTGGTAACTTGCATTTGATGGTGTCAGCTCAGCGTCCCAGGCTGGGACAGTTGGATCCATGTTTGGAAATGCTCCACCGGCACCCCTGGGAACACAGACAAGACTGGAGCACATGCTGTCTGATCACTGACCTCAGGGCCACTCTTCAGGAGAAACAACTGTCCCCGTTACAGAGGAGGGCAGTGGAGACTTGCCTAGGTTAAGGCCATGTAGCCTTGGCGTGTTGTAACCTTCATTCCAATCCAGTTCACACTGACTCTAAAGACTGGACTATCTCTACTGCTGCAAGGACCTTCTACTGACATGAGACTGTTCTATAGTCCAAGCATCTACTCTCACCATCCTAGGTCATGCCACCCTAAAGCAGGAGGAGAAAAGTCTGGGGAGGCTGGATGATATGCTATTGGACTCTGAGTTCAGCTTTTCTTCTACTCTGGGACTGAGTTTTCCTCTCAGGGGCAGGAATTCAGAAGCTCTAGACATGGCCTATGGGTTGTGAACTGTCCACCCATCAGGAGAAAGGAGATTATGATTTAAGACCATGAAGTAGATATGACCTCATGTTATTATAGATGTGACTGTGGCTGGTCATGTCAGGCTAGAAATGGTCCAGAGTGTCAGCTGTAGGGGGACAGGATATGTTCTATACTCTCCATTCGAGTGTCCATTGCCAGGCTCTGTGTGATGGACGGAGTGAGGAATTAGGAAATTTTTAGTCAGAAAATGAATGAGAACAAAAAAAAAAAAAAGAAGAAGAAGCAAAAGAATGAGCTCAAGGAAAAGGGCAATTACAACCAAAAAGCAATCAAAGAAAAAAAAAACAACAAGACCAAAAGGTCAAAGATAAACCAAAGGGACCATGGGGGGGGGCGGGAGGGGAAGGAAGGGAGAGCAAAGAATGGGATGAGGGCAGGAAGAGCACAGGAGACTGAGGTGATGGTGCATAAGTGGAATGGTGGTGGGAACTCCCTGGGGAATACAAATGATGTCAAATAAACTTAAATAAGAAAATGAATGGGAGCCTAAACATAGTAGAAATATGGGTTCAATGGAATAAACATTTCAAATGTTAGTCACCAGAAAAAAACACCTGCAAATACATAGTCATTCCTCATTATTTCCTTTGTGGAAATCTCAACGTGAAAGAAATCATTATTCATGAATAACTGTGATGGTTCCTGTGAATCTGTACTTGTGGAAGGCCAGTGCGTGGCTCAAGTGAGCCCTTTAATGGTTTAATTATACAATTTGGCGAGAGGATTCGGTGCTTTTCTAAATTTCTCTGCATGTCAGAGGAGATGGGAACATGTCAGAAAAGGAGAGAAAGAAATGGCAAAGGGGCTGAACAGGGGGACTTAAGACACGGGAATAGCTAACAAAGATCAGTACTGATTAGTAACGAGCTGTAAAATAGAAAGTCAGCATCCTCTCTCTCCCATTATATGGAGTGGCATTTGCTTTGTTGTTAAGCATTTATGAGATTTTTTTTTTTTTTTTTTGCGTTAGGGGTGGCGAATAGAAAAACTACCTGTTTCTACACTGTTCAGAGCTTGGGATGAAAATACAGATGCTCATGTGAATTCCAATCTGGAAAAGACTGACACATCTGTGTGAAGACTAGTAGCTGGCCCAGAGTTCTTTAGGTGTAACCTCTTAATCCTCTTAAGGCCCCAATGAGGTAAGCACTTTTCTTCCCATTTAAATATAAGACATGCATGTAAGGACGTGCAGCACTAAGAGGTGAGTGACACGTGCCAGGTCTCACCACACAGTGGTGGAGCCTGGCTCTGGACCCACAGGTCTGTGTGGAGCCTGGTCCTCAGCCAGCCCTGCAGCCCACTGCCCGGGTGAGCGTCAGCTATGCACAGAGAGGGAGAGAAGCAGCCAGGGACGCTCACACAAATCGCAAGGGGAATATCACCTCATGGGGTTTTATTCCAGATGAAGCAAATTTCACCCAGTGAGAAAGACAAGCCTACCAAGGAAGGAGAAAAGTGGATAGGACTAGAAGTCAACCAGGAGCATGACTCGAAAGCATGAGCCCTTCCTTTCCTGCTCAGAAAAGACAGTTGTTGTTCCAGACCATGGCAGACTCACATGGTGCAGGCCTTCCAGGGGAAAGAAGACAGGTGTTGCAGAGAGGCAAGGTCGGACTCATCATCGTGTGCCTTCTATTCCTGCAGTCCTGGTTGTCGTCCACCAGGCTCCTGCACTTTTTATTCACAGAACAAACACAATTTGCAACTCTAATTTCCAGGTATTTCTTTTTGTTCCTCTGCTTCCTCCTTATTAAACTCAAAACTCAATAATGACCAGAATTGCCTGGGTTCATTTGGTGGTGGTTGTCCATTATATGTCCAGCCTCTACCCAATATATGTCTTGGACTCATCTATTGTGATTTCCTTATTTAACAGAAGAAGAAACTGAAGATAAAAAGAGTCAAAGAAATTCTCCTGAGGTCCCATTGGCTCTAGAAATTCCAGCAATAACCCTGTCACCTGAAGCTCTGGCTGAACCCCCCCACTATTTTTGCCCCATCATTCATCAGGAGAGGGGCAACTTTAGAAATTTCCATGTGAGCACAGATTCTGAGAGCCCAGGACTGCAGAGACTGTTAGTTGCATGCTTATCCATTCTCTTTTCAGTCAGCCAGAGACTTGGGAGAAAATGACCTCATTTTCCAGTGTTCTGTATTTATGCCACAGGGCACTATGAAGCTGAGGGACAAGCAGATGTGAGGCACCAACTTCTTGAGCTCAACCTTTTTTCTCTATCTCTGGGGAGACGTGCTGATGTGTGGGAGCGATGGAGGACCGTGAGAAGTCACCTCTCTGGCTTAGAGGAACAGCAAGTTGGAAGAACTCTGTTATCTGACCTTTGGGGCCACAAGTCCAATCTTAGTAATTTTCTCTTGTTTAAGTCATTGTTAGAGTGGGTTTCTTAGCAAAAATCATAAACTTCAAATATTTATATATATATATATATATACACTTTTGCATATCTCCCAACATTAAAAACAAAACCCACATTCCAGTCTCAAGGCATTTATGATACACTGAGGGGTTGAAGTGACTAGATTAAGATGTGCTAACAAATATATTCAAACAAACACTACAGGAGGATTGTATACAGGACAGTGAGGAGAAACGAGAAGGTGATCCAGTTACACAGAGAGCGAGAAAGTCCCAAGAAATACCAACTAGGAAGAGACTTTAAGAAGAGATGGGTCTTTTCCAATTGCCATCAGGTCTCATTTTCATCTTCTCTACCCTCCTGCATCCAGATGAAGATGGCTCCGTCCCTTGTGAACAGGCTTCCTTTCCTTCTGGCCCCTGGGTGCTTCCAGTGAAAGGGGAACACTGATAGGAGCTGGAATTAGGTGGAGAGTAACTTTGGGCATTTAATTTCCTGGCTCTCTCCTTGCCAGGCTGTGATTTGCAGAGACTGTCATTCTACCTCAGGACATGGCCCCCATCACCTGTTCCCCTCCTACAGCCATAGCTGCAACTATAGCTACAGCCCCAGCCCTCTTGGATTCTGCTAATTTTTGGCCCTTGCCTTTCAAACTCAGATATTTCAAGGCTCCCTGCCAGTGCTTTCCTTGAGGTGTAGCGGTCACCATCCCATGTACGATTTCTTAAACCTGCCCATATTGGTAAAGGTCCTACAGCAGAGTGCAAGTCATTCTTTGTAGGCCATTTTCTTTCTGCTAGGATCCTGAGTGATACACAGAGGAAAGAAGAGTTGCAAAAGGCAAGTAAAACAGATGATTGGCTGATTCTCAGCACTTAGTTTTGGGATACTTGCATGTATCCTCTCTTGCTCCTAAAATTAGGAAATTAACACATTCCACCATGACAGCAAATTTGAATTGTTGGGATGAAGAGGAGAAAGGAGAGAGGACTCAACATGGGTAACCGTGTTGTCTTACAACTCAGGTCTCCCACCATGGAGGCTGCGAGCATCTAATGAGCCAGGAGGGAGCTGGTCTTGATTCTCTGCTCTTCTCTTGCCAGAGCTCCCATGGCTCCCTGAATACTCCATCCCCAGATGGAGTTACATGACGCAGGCCAAGGGGAAAAACCCAATAGTGCTTCAGAAAGAAAGAATTGGCAAATGTACCTTTCCTCCATTTCTCTTTCTGGAGATGAGAAGATGACCCTGGCTGAAGAGAAGAGCCTTCTGGGATTGGTAGCCACGGGAGGACACTTGTCTGCTTTGGAGCGGATCCTGTTGGAACAGGAACACACCTAAAGCTGGAGAGAGGCTTATCGAGATCTGGTCAGCCCCTGTGATTTCCTTTATAGGGACCTGCTGGCAAATGGGAGTGTGGAGTTGTTTGAGTCACATCCCCTCACAAGACGTTGTTTCTTAACGTTTTCCAGCGCTAACCCTATCTCTGCATCAGTCCCTCCCCACTCCGTCCGGTCTTCTTCCTACTGGTGAAATTGTGACACAGCTGTGAAGTAGCTGGCAACTGTGTGACTGGGCAAAAATGCCAAGCATATCCTTAAATCTTAAGAACAAAATAAAGTAGTTTATAAATCACTTCTAAAATAAATGTCTGCATAAATGCCCAGCTTATTAGGAGGTGTTAATGTTCTATGACTCAGCTCCGTTCTTAGAGACCTCTTTGTGCTAGCAGTATAGATCATATAATAGCAAGTGACAAGGAAAGAATAGCCATATCTCAGTTATGATTCCCTCTGGAAGGGCTGTTGTGACCTTCCAAGATACAGAACACACGGGTTCTTATTTTGTTAGAATTTTATCACTGGCTTTAGGGAATATTCCTGCAAAGGAAAAGAAATGTGATTCTAAGTATGCGATTCTGCCTGAAAGGCTTTGTAATTAAGAATAAACACAGTCTCCTCACCTGTTGTTCAAGGTCCTCTATGGCCTTTTCCTTTCTTTATCATGATAATAACACATTCAGGTGTCCATTTTCTTTCCTACTGACATACAAGTTTATCAAAGAAATGGTAAATGTCTTCCTGAATCCTATTTCTCAGAAGCAAAAAGTTGCCTTAGTTTTTCTCCTACATTATTTTTTTCCTTTGGTTATGATTGCAGATTTGAAGAATAAAGGTGTATATTTATTTCTTAATTTGCCTGTATTACCTCCAGGATCCATGGACTCTTCATGTAATGTGTAAAGAATTCAGGGTATAGCAGAGGTTTTATTTATTTATTTTTTAATATTTTTTCAAGTTGTGTGGGGTATATTTTATTTTATTTTTTTTCACTTACAGTATTTTTTAATATAAATTTTTTAAATTTACATATATTTGACATCCATTGTAATCCCCATGTATTTCCCATCACCGTAACACCAGTGCACCATCACCTCAGTCCCCTGTGCTCCTGTCATGGCAGAGGTTTTAGATTTATCATACTGGAAATTAAAGTGTGACTAATATGCTAGGGCTCGAATTTAAAAAGTGGACAATATGCAAGAAGAGATGGACAATCTAAGAAAACTCCACGAAACAGGAAAGAGTATAAATAAAAACATTGCAATGGAAATGAAGGATGCCTCTGATGGATTTATCAGTAGATAGCACAATCTTTGAAAAGATCAGTGAACCTCAAGATATATTAATAGAAATTTCACAAACTGAAAAACAAAGAGAGAAAAAGAGTGAAAAAATGGATACCAATGTTCAAGAGCTATGAAAGTTACCAAGGGTGTAACACAGACATTTTGGAAATCTAAGATGGAGAAGAAAGAAAGGAATCGAAGAAATAATTTTCCAAATCTTTGATTGACCCCAAACTGCAGATCCTGGTATCTCAGGTATTACTAAGCAGGATTAAAAATAAAACAAACAAAACCAGTAAATAGTGAGCATCTGCTTATAACAATAGATCAGTATTCATTTATTGACTTTAATAACTGTGCCAGACTAGTGGAAGATGTTACTAATAGGAGAAACTGTTGGAGAGTGGGCTTGGGGAGAAGGAATATATGGGAACCCTCTGTACTTTCTGTTAATCTTTTATGAACCTAAAAATATACTATGTTATAAACCAATGCTACCACAATAAAAATATATTTAAAAAGTGCCATAAGATATAAAATCTATTAACAACAAATAGACAAACCAGAAACTGGATTCATATGTGTAATAGACAAAACTAACATAGAACTCATATTCAACATATATAAAAACCTGTACAAATAAAATACAGGCATAACTGAGAAATATTGGCTGTTCAGTTCCAGACCATTACACTTGCAAATATGACATGTTACATGAATTTTTTGGTTTCCAAGTGCACACAGAAGTTATAATACACTGTAGTTCCTTCAGTATGAAATAGCATCATGTCTAAAAAAACAATGTATCTTGCACTTTTCTGTTACAGAGGCAGTCTTTAAACCTTATGTAACAACCTCTGCTAGCTTTAAACTTTTTCCTTTAGAGCTTCTTCACTTCTCTCAACTTTCATGGAACTGGCTAGAGTTAGGACTTTGTTCTGCATTAGGTTTTAGCTTAAGAGAATATGTGACTGATTTGATCTATTGAGGGAGGTGGGAGGAACTTGTAGGAGGGTTTGGTATGATAGTGGTGAATGGTAGGATGTTGGTGGTGGTGTGGTATGGTATATATATTTACTAGGATGTGAACAATATTCCTAAAACTTATATGGTACTGTAAACAATAGTATATCAATAAAACAGTTTTATCATAGTTTAACTCCACATTCTAATTTTATTTGTCTTAATATTTCTACCACATTTGCAGTTATTTTTTCCAATGAAATCTTGAAACCCTCAGATTCATTTATGGGGTTGAAATCAATCTCTTCCAAGCTGCTGTTAACTTTAGTATTTTGACCTCTCATAAGTCATAAATGTTCTTCTTTTTTTTCCCCGAAGGATTTATTTTTTATGGATACAAGAACTGGGCTGTGGGCCAGAGGTGTGGGGTGTGAGAGGATCCACCAGAGACAGGGTGGGAAGCAGAAATGGCAGATGGACTGAAGTACACCGCTGAGGGGAGCAGCAGGCGAGACAGGAGAGGTCTGCTGCACCACGTGGGTCACCTCCCTGGCTGGGGATTGAACTTACACAGCAGTGGCTGCGGATAGCTTTACAGTGCTGTGCTTAACCCCTTGCTCCACCAGGGAGCCCCCTAAATATTCTTCATAATGGTAAGACATTTCTAGAAGGTTTTCATTGTACTCTGTCCAGATCCACCAGAAGAATCACTATCGATGGCAGCTATCTAGCCTTGCAAAATGAATTCCTTCAATAACAAGATTTGAAAGTTGAAATGACTCCTTAATCCACTGGCTGTAAAATGGATGTTGTGTTAGCCAGCGTGAAAACATCAATTTCTTTGTACGTCTCCATCAGAGTTCTTGGCTAACCAGATGCATTGTCAATGAGCTGTAATATTTTGGAAGGAATCCTTTTTCCCCCAAGTGAATTTAAAATATCATTAAACCAAGTTGCAAACAGAGGTGCTATCACCCACCTTTGTTGTTCCATTTATAGAGCACAGGCAGAACGGATTTAGCTTTTAGATGTTCGGAATGGTAAATGAACATTGCCTCAAGGTGAAATCACTAGTTGTATTTGCCCCTGACGTAACAGTCAACCTGGGCTTTTTTTTTTTAATTTATAATTTTTTAAAAATTTACATATATTTGACATCAATTGTAATCCCCATGTATTCCCCATCACCATATCACCAGTGCACCATCACCTCAGTCCCCTATGCTCCCGTCTGCCCTCAACCCTCCTCCTCTCCCCTCCCCACAAAGTGTCCCCAGTCTGTCCTTATCTCCTCATTTTTGGTTTTTGTGTCTTTACTGTTGTTATTATTATTGTTCTTATTCCTTTCCTTGATCCTTATTTGTTTCCCTTATATTCCTCCTAGGGGAGGAACCATCTGGTATTTTTCTTTTGCCT
>JAGFMF010011390.1:7241624-7271794 GCA_019455555.1 Galemys pyrenaicus
TTCCATAATGGTTGGACCAGCTTGCATTCCCACCAGCAGTGTAAGAGAGTTCCTTTTTCTCCACACCCTCGCCAACATTTGTTGTTGCTACTTTTTTTGGTATGTGCCATTCTCACTGGTATGAGGTCAACCTGGGCTTTGAAGCTTTGAGGCCAGGCATTGACTTCTCTCTAAAAGTCCCAGGTGGTCTCTCTTCCAATATAAAATGGTTTCGTCTACACTGAAAATTTGTTGTTCAGTGCAGCCACCTTCTTCTCTGCTCAGGTGTAGTCCCTACAAATCTCCCACCACCGTATCACCCATGAACTGTCACCACAGTCCCTTGTGCTCGTCCCTCCCTCCCTCTCCCCTGCTTATATCTCAGATTTATAATTTGCCTGCTAGCTTGTTTTGTTTCTTTTTTCTTTTTTTAGGGAAAACTATTTCTAAAGAGAACTATTTATTTACAAAGTCAAAAGCGTAATTAGGAGGAAATCTAAAAGAAATACAAGTAACCTTAGGTGTAGAAACTTAAGTATATTTTTCTTTGACATTAAAGAATACCTAAATAAATTAAGAGCATGTATGTGTAGGTAGGAAATTTAACATTGAAAATATATGAATTGTCTCCAATTTCTCCACTGTATATTCAATGCAATAAAATCCCAGTAGGATTTATGTGATGCTTTGATAAATTGATTTTAAAATTTAAAAAGAGGGGCTCTTTTGTCCCTCCCTGGCCTGGTTCCACTGGCCTGGGAGTCCCACTTTATTTCTGTTCCTTTCCTTCTCAATAAACTTTTTCTTTAAAAAAAAAAAAATTAAAGGAAGCATCGAGAACTGATACTAGGCTTGGGAAAAGAAGCATAAGGGGACAGGACCTGCATTTATGAAGCTGTAGTGGCTTAGATTATACAGTACAGAGGGTAGACACATTGACCAGTCGATTGGAGAGTCCAGAAATAGATTTATTAGGATACCAAGCAGTGACACACTCTGGGTAAAGGAGTGACTTTTTATTAAATAAAATCAAGAAAAAATTGTGATGGTGGCAGAAGTGGCAGCTGCCCACCAAAACCAAATAATAAAATGTCTTACTCAAAGGGGCACTTTCAGTAAGGATATGCTGATGACCCTGACCTCCAGCTGTTGATGCCATCCTCCGTGTGTGACTTTCAAGAAGCGGCTCCTCTCCTCACTCGGAAGCTCAGAGGACATCTATCTGGAGTTCTCCAAGAGACGCCTGCAGACCATTCAGTAAGCTTTGGCAGACTCCACTCACGAAGCTGGTGATGAGGCGGAGTCTCCTGAAGATCAGGTATTTGGTGTTGGGTAAGTCATTTAACCTTTCTGAGCCCCAATTTTGAATCTATTAAGTATCATGGTTACTTAATAGAATAGTTGAACTAAAACGTAAGTGAAACCACGTGTAAAGCACATCGATGTTCAATAAATGCACGTTTTTCTCCTGCTAGCTGAGAGTAGAATGCTCCTGTTGGTATGATTTGGTGAACTGCTTCTGGGTCTGGGGAGTGCTCACAAATTTGTTCATATAAGTTAATGGTAATAGCATTCCTGCACTCAAAATAAAACTTACCAAGTAAAACTTTTGGAGAGTCAGGGGAACCTGTAGATATTATACTGTTTCAAATTTCAAGCTAAATTAGAAGCCTTGGCTGAACTTTTCAACACTGTCTTGCTATTGGCACATACCTGATTGAGAAATCTTTTTTTTTTTAAAGATTTATTTATTTATGCATGCAAGAGCTTGGGTACAGGCCAGAGTCGGGGAGATGAGAAGATTAACGAGACAGATTAGGGAGCAGGACAGGCAGACTGACTGAAACACACTGCTGAGGGGATCAGCAGGCAAGGCGGAAGAGTTCTGCTACGCCATATGGGTCCCTTCCCTGGACGGCGGCAGGGATCGAACTCATGTTGCAGTGGCTGCGGTTTGCTTCATAGTGTGTTGCTTAACCCACTGCGCCACCAAGGAGGCCCCTGAGTGAGAAATCTTTAGGGCAATGATGAAACCAGGAGAAGAAGAAAGCTTTATGTTTTGGTTTCTGGTTCCTGAAGTAACAGATCTGATGAAAGGCTAGAAAAGAAGTGTGCCATTCCACAGTGGTGCCACCAGGTGGCAGTCGATGATTATTTTGGGATCCTCTAAGCCTTGACTGTCCAGCTGGGCTACTTAGTCAATGAAGTTTGAGAAAAGGTTCACTTCAGGAGAGCGAAGGGGGCCCATGTTATTTCTGAGTGGTCGTTCACAGATGACAGTGAGGACAGCATTTCCTGCTTGTGTATGTCAGTGTCTATGAAATCAGCCTCTGGAACATTCCCAGTCTGGAATTCTGGATCTAACAGGATTACTATGTAACCTTCCTAATGGTTGTTTAGTAGGTTATTCAACTCCACTCACCCTGGGTTTCCTTATTTGTGAAGTGGTGGTGTGTGCCTGTGGAGTTGTGAGGTACTCCAAAATGAGAGCTTAGTCTGTGGTGATTGTCAAGAATATTCCTGGTGGTCATCATTTATCAGCCCTTTCCTGGAGCAGAGTTCTGCGATGCAAGTCCCAAGGCCAGCCGGTCTGAGGGTGCTCCCCACATGTCAGCCACTGGGAATCTTTGAGGGCAAAGCAGAGGGCAGATGGTGGCTGTGTGACGGAGGGTGAGCCTCGGTTTCCACTTCTATTCCTGCTTCCTGCTTCCCTAGTAAATACCTTGTGTGAGCCTGGACTGTACATTGCAAACCCCAAGAAAGATGTAAACTTTCTGGTAGATGGTATAACTCTCTCAGTTTTCTCAGGAATATTTGTTTGTTTGTTTTTTAAAGATTTATTTATTTATGCATATAAGAGCTGGGGTACAGGCCAGAGTCGCCAGAGACAGAGTGGGGAACAGAACAGAGTGGGGCAGATGGACTGAAATACACTGCTGAGGGGAGCAGCGGGCGCGGCAGGAGAGGTCTGCTGCGGCATGTGGGTCCCCTCCCTGGCTGGGGATCGAACTCGCCATGCTATGCCGCAGATACTTCACAGTGCGCGCTCAACCCTCTGCACCACCAGGGAGGCCCTCAGGAATATTTGTCAGGGAGCAAGAGTGAGATGCAGGTCCCAGCAGAGGGAACACTGTTACCATATTTCTCCTCTCCACTCTTTTTGGCTTACAGAGACCCAGTAACCTCCATGTCACTCTTCTCTCCAGGTCCCTTCAAGCCTGGCTGCCACCTGACGGGGTCTGACTGTCGGGTTTTCTCGAGCTTCCCTTTGACAGTGTTTGGCCGGTGGGTGTGGGGGCAGGAGTGGGGCAGGCTGCTAGGGCGTTGGGAGGGTGTGTGCTGACACCATGGTGGTGGGCTGGGCATGCAGGAGGGCAGAGGTCTGGGTACAGACCTGGGTTCAGTTAGGCCTGCAGTTCCCCAAGGGTGGCCCTGGTTCCACGCATTGTTGGGGTGACCCAGGGGCACAGAGACCTATCAGGTCTGAGAGGGGTCTGTTTTGAACCTGCTCCTTGAATGAACTTTAGAAAACCCTGTTGGGAGTTGGATTCATGCCCAAATTGCATACCTCTATGATTTATACCTTTGTAGATTCATTCCTATAAAGTTTGGAGTAATGCTTTGGGAGGAGGGAGGGAAAGGGCTTGCTGAGCAGAGTATGTTCCAGAATATAAGAATCTATCTTTTCACATGCCTTTCAAAGGCTCACCTGCCCCTGCCCCAAGGCTTTGTTCATGCAGACCTCATACTCAGTGCATTTGCCCCTCTTGTGCTTCCCAAAATCCCTTTCATCCTTTAGATCCAATCAAGTTTCTCCATTGAAATAGATCCAAGTCATGGCCAGGCTTTCCTTGTGTTCTGTAGCTCCATGCTCTGCCCAGAGGCCTGACCCTGCACTGCGCTGTGTTGCTCTCAACTCATGTGCGCAGGTCTGCCCCAGGTCGGAAACTCCCTGCGAGCGGGGCCATGTTATTCATTTATTGGTTCTTTCATTCATCTGTTCAGTAAATCTTTACTGCCTTTAGATATTGCTCGAATGTTCCTATTTTGGGCGCTGCATTTGCACAAGGACCCAAGCCTGAAATCTAGTTCTTGATGGCTGGCCCAGTATTCTTTCCAAAGGACTCCTCTTCCCCCACCCACCTACCCCATGTCTGCGTTCCACGTTCCTCTCAGGGCTAACAGGTGAGCCCCTGAAATGTTCGTGGGCAGGTACAGGGGCTGAGAGGCAACTCTCTGCCACCTCTCTCTTCCTCTTGGAGAAGTAAAACAATTATGGTCTCTGCCCTCATCGATGTCAAAACCTTACATGGAAAAAGACATAAAGCAAGAAAACAATGAAGAAATAATATAATTACATGCCATGATAGGTACCGTGAAGATAATCAATATAGCCATAGGACCCAGAGTAATTTGGGAACTTCTTTGGATAGAGCGGTTGAGGAAGCCTTCTCAGAGCAGATTACACTAAGCCTTTGAGAAGGAAAGGAACCAGATTTGTCAAGAACTAGGAGAACAGCGTGCTTGGTGCAGGAAACACAAGTGCAAAGGCCCTGAGGCAAGAAAGAGGTAGCTTCTACTGTGGCTGGAGCAGAGGAAGGGAAAATAAGCAGGACCTAAGAGTTGGACTTATTTAAGTGCAATCAGTTTCTGCCTAGTCATTTTTACAGTCTCTTGCTGTATACTTATTTTTCTTCCTCTTAGTTCTTTAAGCATAATAAACTTAATTATTTCACAGTGCATGACCCACTATTTTCGTGGGGCTGATTCAATGGATCCTGTTTCTGCTGCCTCTCTCTTACATGGTCTGCTTCCTTCCATGTGCTGGGGTTTTTATTGTAAGCCTCTATTTGGGAAATAATTTTATTTGGTCTAGCTTGGGGTGCCTTTCTGCAGGGCGGATTTGTCACTGCTTCAGCCAGGCATCAGGACTAAACAGCAACCGACCAGGATCCACTTTAAATTCACATGGTCATTTGGAGGCATCTTAAACTCTACCAGTGTCCTTTCAGACCCGCAGATGCAAGGGTCACTCAGTAGCTCTCAAATCTCAGAATATTGTTTGTTTGTTTTTGACCCCAAATCAAGGCTGACGCAGACCCTTTTCCCTGCTGCCTGTTTGTACTATACAGGTATACTTCAGAGATGTTGTAGGTTCAGTTCCAGACCACTGCAATAAAGTGAATCACACTTAAGTTTTGGTTTTGCAGTGCATAGCTATATTTATACTCCGCTGTAGTCTGTTAAGTGTTCCATTGCATTATGTTAAAAACACAGTGCATATACCATTACACGGAAAAATACTCTGTTGCTGAAAACATACCACCATCTGGGTCTTCAGCAAGTGGTTGTGCAGTGCCTGTGGGAGGCACTGTGAGCACTTAGTTGGAACAAGAAAAACACATACCTGATGGAATCGCTTACAGGTAGAAAGAAACCTAACAGTAAGATAAAGTCAAACTCAAAAACTAACACTTTAAAGCTGGCCATAGAACTGAGGCAACCAGAGGAGTTGGGGGAGTGACAGGAAAAAAGTGGGGAGGGAGCACAAGGGACCATGGGTACCTTGCTGGTGGGTGTGCTATGGCAATAACCCCTGAAAGGGGGGGGGGAACTATACTTCTAAAATACAAAACCAATGCTAATGCGATAAAATAATAATTACAAAAAAATAATGATAGAAAAATGTAGTACCTGCAAAACCCAAAGCAAGGAAGCACAGTAAAATGAGGTACACCTGGGCTGGGGGTTTGTTTTTGTTCTGATGCTTTGTTTTATTTTTCACTGCTCACCCTTCAGCTCAGGGGACAGCCCTGGCTGAGTCTTGGCTTTATGTGGAGGGGTCTCCAATTTTGTTAGGGGGAAAAACCCTCCTAAATGAATTATACAAATAGGTTATGGACTTCGACCCCCATTCCAAACCTACAAAATCCAAAAACTACAAATCCCATAAGGTCATTACTGAAGAGGGATCACTGGGACCTGAGGGGGTGGAGTTGAGCAGCCAGGCTAAATATAAAAGCAGACACGTGGGCCTTGGGGGCTCTCTCTCTCTTGGAAGTCAGCTCTCAGCGCATCGTTGAGTTCCAGCTCCAAGGAACTGGTAGGATATTTACAAATCTGTATCCCTCTCTTCCCCCTGTGTTATTCACTACGCTATTTCTCCTTCCCTTGTAAATAAAACCCTTTATTAACCTTTGTTGTGTGTGCCTGCAGTTGGGGCATTATAAGTGCAGTTCAAGCGCGCGAGTAAGGACCCAGTCAGGCAAACCCATTTTATATTAGGGTTGCCCTGTAACAATTTGACTCCCCACTCCCGCACTTCCTGGGTACAGGAATTCGTGTCACCCTCCCTGTGGTGTGTGACAGTTCTGGGCCTTGGGACGCAGACTCCCCAGGGAAGGTTTGCTGCCTGGAACCTCCTGAACTGGAGTGCGGTTTCTCCCCTAGACTCAGGTTCCTCTTCCTCGAAGTCTCTGCCATTAATCGAAAAGCATGTTTTTAAAAGATGTTTTCCTAACATCTTAACATGTTTCACAGCATCACCTGGAAATTCACCGACAAGCAGACCTTTGTGTTCTGCCTGTAGTCACAGAATCAGAGTGGGTTTTATTTTACAAGACCCCAGTGAACTTACACAGCTTGAGAAGCTTGTTTCCCTCCACTGTATTTCCTGAAACAAGTAGGATAGGGCACTAGGTGTGGGTGTTCCAGGATGGAGACAAAATGAAACCGTTCCTTTCCTTCCACTGCTTTTCTCTGTCAGTTGCTGCCTGTCTCAGCCCCACCGAGACCCCCCACTGGCACACTCAGCCCTGGGCCGCTCTGGAACAAGACAAGACCCTGAGAGGGGCTCAGAGGCTCTGGGCCTGGTGTTTGCAGACCCCGGGGGGCCCTTGTGCTGTTGAGTTCTCTTCTCCCACCTGCTCTCTTCCCTGAAAGGGTCCTGGGACTATGCCTGGGGGTTTTCGTTCTGATGCAGATTCTCATCACAGTGAAGCTAAAGGACTTTGCCCCTCTCTAATCTATTTCCCTGGGAAAAATAACCACATAAAGGAAACAGTTCAGAGTCCGGTGTTAGTGTTTAAAAAAATTAAATAAGACTACTTTAAATTCCAGGTAATAAAATGTCCATTGTGCCATTTGAGCTTGGTCTTGCCTTGGCTTCTCGGTGTTCGCAGCTTCCTTGATTCTCCCTAATTGGCAGCCACTTACTGAGCACGCCTACTAAGCCAGGCACTGAGTTCACTGCTTGATGTATGTTATCTCAGAACATCCCTCAACATCCTTGTGCAGAGATGAGATGAGGGATTTTCAGTCAATTCGTTGTCCGAGGTCAGGGGGCTTGGTCAATGGTAGTTTGCATTAGAACTCAGGTCTTGGATAACAAAGTGCATTCTCTGTCTACTCCTCTATTCTGTCCTCTTATGTGCAGCACCCAGCAACGTGTCTGGCACCAAGTAAGCCTTTAATAGACATTTTAAAATGGAGTGGGGCCTCTCTGGTGGCGCAGTGGGTTAAGCAACACACTGTGAAGCAAACCATAGCCACTGCAGCACCAGTTCGACCCCTGCTGCCAGCCAGGAAGGGGACCCACATGGCGTAGCAGACCTCTCCTGCCACGCCCGCTGCTCCCGTCAGCAGTGTGTTTCAGTCAGTCTGCCTGTTCTGCTCCCTGCTCTGTCTGGTGAATCCTCTCACCTCCCGCAACTCTGGCCTGTACCCCAGCTCTTGTATGCATAAATAAATAAATCTTTAAAAAAATAAAATAAAATGGAGTGAATCTTATTCTGTTGAACATTTATTTGTTAGTTCAAATCCTTACAATAATCCTAAAAGGTATTAGTGATTGTTGTATGTTGTAAAGATAAGCACATCAAGGTTCAGAGAGGTTAAGTAAATATCCAAAAGTCACACAGCCAATGAGTTGTGGAACTGGGATTTGAATCCAAGTCTTTCTATCTGATACCTCAAATCATGTACTTTTAATTGTACCATCCATGCCTCTACCATGGGGGGCAGTGTTGGAAAGGGATGAGCAAGATATTGCCAGTGGTTCTGGAGAGAGGCTTATCTGTCCTTGTGGCTCTAGTGAATAGACCCTTGAGTGGAAAGTAACAATTTCATGGAGGCAGATGGTGACTGGAGACACAGAGCAACCTTTAGCAAGTGTCTGACAATGCCAAAAAGGGAGCACCCCATCATCCCTGGGGATGTTAATCCAGGCTAGTAGAGGGTGGGATCTAAATCTTCCTTGGTTCTCATAGTGTGAGGCTGTCAGGTTCTTGGTCAGCCCGCAAAGTCTCTGGAGAGAATGACTCAGCGCCATCCATCTGAGCAGAGTGGTTCAGAAGAATACAGCCAGGTTATGCTAGTTTCTAGATGTTTGGAAAAGTCTTCATCGATGAGGAAACCACCACAGCATGATTAACTACCTGGATCAACTTCTTTACTCCTGTGTGGGCCTCACCCAGTGACCTTTTAGGAGCCTGATTTTCTTCTACACACACAGAAGTAGAGAATGTGACACAACAGGTTCTAATTTGGGTCTCTGAGGAAAAACAGAAACCTGAAGTAAATGGAGCCCATTATGTTTCCAATTGAGTTTCAAAGGACTGAGCCTCTAAAATGCTTCCTTCCAACCGAGTAATCTGGGCTCAGAGTTATGAAAGCTCCCAATTATCTTTGACAAGTGATGTGTAAGTAACTCACCCAGTGAGCTGAGTTAGTTTTCTTGAAGTCCACCAACCTAGGACTTCCTTTAGCACCGCAGAGCTTCTAAACTGTGAATAGTGGCAGGGATGTTCAAATTCGTACAGAAGGCTGCACTTAACCAAGTACCTTCATGTTCATTCCCACTGGAACCTCCAAGACCTCCCTTGATGGGCCATGTAGGAAATGTCATCCCCATTATACCGACCAAGGGCATGCAACTCCAAAGGTGGAAAAGTTATAGGACCTGGTTTAGGGGCAGATCTAGAATCCAGATCTAGATTTCTTGACTCCAAATTCGACTAGAGCTACTGACAGTCATTAGTCAGGGAGATCACTGATTTTTGGCCTCAAGGCAACCCTTTAAAATAGAGAAATACAGATTTTTGAAATTTTTGTTTTTATGTTCTTTCATTGCTGTAGTCCCCATAGTTCTCCCACCACCATATCAAATAAACAAAACTATCAAAAGAAATAAATCTTATGCAAGGAGGAGATTTTAATTTTCATGACCTTGAAGGCAAAGATGTTTCAAAGGATCATTTGAGGCTACAATTCTTCCCCACCCCTCTTCTCCTGTATTGTAGCAGAAAATCCTTTCTAATCCATTGTGGTTACAACAATAGTTATGTCTCTTTTCACAAGGGAAGGCATCACTGGACAGGGGCTGAGAGCTTGGGTTCAAATCCTGCCTCCTCCTCAGCTGTGTGACCTTGGAAAAGTTCACTAACCTCTCTGAACCTCAGTTTTACATGGTGGACCTCATGGAACTTTGATGATGTTGAAATGAGATGAAGCAAAGGAGAGCTTAGCACAGTGTGTGGCCCATGGTCAGTGCTCATTCCATCTAGACTAGACCTGTCTAGGTAAAGTAAGGACTCTCGGTGAAACCCGGCACTGCCAGGACTCAGTCTTGAGCATTCCTTCGAGCAGCATTGAGTGATGTGTGTTCCATGCCAGGCACTTCCATGCATGTCTCACTGGCTGCCACAGCAACCCTATGAGGGAGGTATCAATATTCCCATTTCACCACAAAGAAACCAAGCCTCACTTCCCAGCTACTGTCTTCCGTATATATCAGAGTTGGGATCTGAATTCAGCACTGACTTTTAGTCCAGTGCTCTTTAGTCACTAGACTGTCTCTGTTGGCTGGATCACTAGTGCTTAGGAGTGGTGCTAGAAGCCCCTGAATTGGGATGTCTGGAGACAGTTCTAGAACTGTGTCTCTATCACATGCTCTGTGCACCTTTGAACCAGTCACGTCACCTCTTTGAGCCTCTGGTTTCATCTGCATGCCAAGGAGGTGGGACAGATTTTTTCTGGTTTGCTGTGTGTGATGGTCCTCAGATTCCAGGAAAGTCTCCAACACATGTTCCTGGAGGAAGCATAACAGGGACCCCTGAAATCACGAATCGGTTTTGCCATTTGAACCCCTGTGTTGCTGTAGGAACTCAAAATCTGCCAAAGGAAAACTCTAATTATCCTATGGGGACTAGCCCAGCCAGTAACTACCCCAATTATTTTTAATTGTATTTTATAAGGTGCCTTTCATCCAAGATCTCAAAGGTCTTCTCAAACATTCATTAGGGAGCCCCACCCCCTCTGGTGTGGATATGAAAGGCAAAGAATGATTGTAATGTCAGAAAGAGGAGGTAGGGGGTGAGAACAGGGGACTGAGATCCCAGGAATAATCTCACCTCTGAGTTCAAAGGCAAGAAGAGCAGAAATGCCAGGGAAATACTTCCCTTTAGGAGGAATTTAAAGTTCAGCAAAAAGCAGTTGCATGAGGAAACTGTTCTTTCTTTTTAAGAAGTCAACTCGTTTATATGTGCCTGGGAGAGGGTTACATAGTTTGCTTCAGTTCAGCTTGATTTCCTTCATTTTACTTTAGACTTAGCCATCAGTGTGATTTGAGTTCCTCTCTAGCACCCAGTCCTGGGTTAGGTGATGTAAAGAATATAAGCAGATGAGGTTTTCAAGGTGTGCCATTGCAGATTTGGGCACGCTGGTGTAAGCAGTAAAGGCACGGGAACCTTGCAAGGGCCCCAACTCACTGCCTGAAATGAATGGCTAAGCCAGAGCTAAGGTGCGCCAATATGTGGCCAGTACCTCCTCTAACACCTCTGGGTGGAGACGTCCATATGCTATGTCCTGGGCCTTGATTGACAAATGGCGTAGAAGAACCACTTTGAGTAGCTCATCAGAGGGGCTACCTTTGTTCTTTCGTCCTCACCCCCTCCACCATAACCAAGCCACCCAGAGTACCTGGACACAGTTCCTTTCAATTGGTTCCAATGATTGGTAGAGGGGAACACTGTGGAGCATGAGAATGTCACTGTCCCTGAGTTGGGCGAGAGGCCAACAGTCACGTTCCTGTGGGCATGTGAGCTCCTGGAGGACAAGATCCTCCTGCCTGCCATGTTTCCTAGCACATTTTCTGGCCGCATCGTGGCAATAGAACGTATTGACGGACTGAAAGAGCAGATCATGAAGCTGGCATCCTGTTTCTGGCCTGGCAAGATGGTTTGATCAGGCCAGAGGAGGTAGCTTCCTCTGCTCTGCTTAGAGATAGCTAAAACCAGTGACTTCAGAAGCCAAAGATGGAAGTCACTCGAACCTGTAGGTGCAACATGATGACTGAGAACACTGGATGACATGGTGTGGGAATAAGGATATGGGTGAGGTAGCAAAGAAGGTCTTTAGCAAAGAGGTGTGACCTACAGGTAAGTCTTCCAAATATTTTGAAGATGGGGGCTCTAAGGAAGGGATTTCCTCTTAAAACGGGAATTTTGCAGATGCCTGATAATTTTTCACATACGTAAAACAATGCAAGTCTTCTCTTATGCCCTCTCAAATCACTTTGATTTGAGTTTCTATCACTTTGTAACTGAAAAAAAATCTTGGTTTATGTGCCCAGCTGGTGAGTAATATTGTGAATTAGATTCTGGTTCTTTGCTTTCATCATCCATCCATCCATCCATCATCGGTCCATTTATCCCTCCAAAACACATTTATTTAATGTATGTAGCAATTGTTCAATGCACACATTTGAATGAATTAGTGAATGACTAATTTGTCATTATGTATTTAATGACAAAGATGCAATCTTCTTGTAATCATAGTGGGGATTGGTCAATAAAGGGCAAACCAAGTTCTGAACTCAGAGCTTAGAACTCAGTAGGGAACTCAGTCCCCCAAGACAATACTGAGTTTCATCAGCGTCATTAGCATGCAGTGAGACAATGGTCCTTCCTTCACCAAACATGTTAGAGTCACGCTGGTCCCACAGCTGGGACAGGAGGGTCCAGAATGGCCTTGACAAGCATGTGGGTTTTCCTGTTGGAGCAGATGCCAATACTGTGAACTCTGGTGGTCAGTGTGAATTGCCACGAAGGACTTATTCACTCTACCCTTCCTTTTGCCTCTGGCACCACAATGGCTACATCGAAGGCAGAGCTGCCCAAGAACTATAGAGATAAGCGCCAACTTTTTCAGGATATCTCTAGCTCTCAGGCGTGAGTGGAATAAACCAGTCACCTGTCACAAGCTTCTGTTTTTCCAAGCGAAACTGAGACTCCCTGGGAAAGGATGGGAGCAAGGGCCATTGGATAATTACAAAGAGGGACTAGATCTGAACTCCTGACTCTTAATGGATGCTTTTCCCATTATTCCATGCTTCTGCCTCAGGCCACATTCCTAGGCAGCTGGAGTTTATCTCAAAGGGTTCATTTCCTTTTTGATCAATTACTGGTGCTGGTAGGTCAGGGGGGGGCTGCGGGCACTAGATTGAATACCTAGTATAATATGAACTATAAAAAATAAAACCCCCCAAATTACGCATCAATTTTGAAGCAAAACCAGGAGTGGAACCCAGATTTCCTGTCCCTTCCCTGTTTTATTTGTGAGGCCAAAAGTAATAAGCTGATTGTTTGAACCAGAATTCTGGACTCTCACTTGCTAGGACAGAGTGCTTATTGTGAGCCTTCTGACTGTGGGAGGTCTCTAAACACTCACTGTGTGCATTCGGTTAAGAAATTGCCCTTCCTTTACCTCCAGAGAAGACAGAGTGGACATCATGGGCATGTAACTACTGAAGTTTTATAGGATTCTGTGCTTGGAAGGGTCCCATGTTTGGTTTAGTGTTGCCACCTTGAAAGTCTTATCATTTATGAGCAAGGGACCAACAAATTATATAGTTAGTTCTCAGATTAGAGCTTTGGTTGTTGCTACTCAAGCACTTCCCAGGTCACTCACTTGAATAGTTCACTGCTTCCCCTAACCTTATCCCCCAGCAAGGGCTACTGGAAAGATCATCTGAAGGTAAATTAAAACTGGGTCAATCAGGTGCTCCTCTAGATTCTTTGAACCATTTCCTAAGAGGCTCTTATCCTCTCTAGACACCATGGAGCGCTGTTCTCCCAGGTCAAGCAGGGTCGGAATGCAGAATTTGTCTATCTAGCTTCATTAGATATGGAAACCAAACCATCTACCATTTACTCACCTCCTTCCCTGGATCGAGAGTCCTGTCCAGTTTCCCACCTCCAGAAGAGTCCTGCCTCTAAAACTGGTACCTCAGGATGGTCCCAACCAAATCTCTGTCACCTTTCCTCTCAATGTCATGTATATAGAGAGTCTGCTCTGACCACTGTGTCATCTTTTCCTGAGATTCTCTGACCTCTGAAGTTTCTTTTCTCTCCAAGTGCCTTGCTTTCTAATCACCAGCTGATGTTTCCCTGTCCGTCAAGACATAACTCTGGCTCTATGCTGATCACTGGTCACCCACTCTCTCTCCTGTCTCCTAACAAGGCTATACGGCTTTTGAAGATGGAGCCAATGTCTTATTTTCTCACAAGACACTCCCCCAACTGTGGTCAATGACTAACTGGAACCTTGATTTTCTCGAAAGGAGAGAAGACAGAAAATCCATACTCTAGTAAGGCTGGATGATGTGCTCCTACATCCAGTTTGCTGGCTGCTGGAGGTGAGTCAGGGAGGGCCTCATCAAACCTGTTTCCCCAGCTGAGGCTCTGTGCCTAGACCTGTTCCTGCCACCACAGATCTCACTGGGGAGAGAGGGTGACAATGGCACAAAAGGTCAGGTAAGGGAGGCAGCTTCTTCAACACGGGCAGGCGTGTGTGGAGATGCTAGAGATGGAATGTCAAGCTCAAGAGAGAAGGTGAACCATTTTCTATCTGATCGTCCTCCATCCAGAGTTTCGGTACCACATGATCAAATCAAAGACAGGAGGAAAACGGACTACTGGGAAGAAGAATACTTGGGAACCCATGCCAAATGGGAAGGGCCACTCCAGAACCAAGGGCGAGTAATTTAGAGAAAAGAAAGCTTGAGAGAATGCGACCCAGGTTTTTCAAATGGTCAAAGGACTGTCTGATTAGCAGTGGTAGGCTTGTTTTGTGTGGTCACTCAGGGCCAATGTCAGACCAGGTTACGCGGAAGCAAAGTCCTGTAAGCAAGACCAGCAGGTATGGAAATGTTCTGGGGGAAGGAGCACCAGCCTGCTCCTTCCTCACACGAGGGTTCACACAGAGGTTCCAACCTCAACCGATGCCTCAACTCAGCCCCTCAATCCTCTACTTTCTCTGCGTGTCTCTGTCTCCTCACTCCTCAAAGGAAGATCTTTCAAACCTCACCTTCATCCTTTCAACTTCAGATTCTACTCAACGTAAAAGCATCATCCATTCTCCACTGCCCCATTCTGGTCCCAACGTGTCTTACAATAATTTCTTACCCTGTACCTTATCCCGTTCCGAGATCCCCACTAGTCTGCCTCCATGTTGCCAGAGTGGGATTTCAAAAATACAAATGTGGATCTGTATGTTCCCTGCTCATAACCCCCCAATGGGTTCCCGGTGCCTTCAGAAGGTGGCTAAATTCCCCAACTGTAGCCTTCAAAGTCCTTCAGGGTCTGGCTGTGCAGCCTGTTCTCTTGTTCTTTCCCCTTGGACCTTACATGCCAGTAATATTGGATTTTTAAATTCCAGGGCTCACCACATTCACTCTCATCTCTGGGGCACCCCATGTGCTGTTCCCCCTCCCCTGCAAGACTCTCCTTTCTTACTACCATTCCCATCCCACCCATTCCACTCCACCATCTCTCTCTGCTACTCATCTACTAGATTTCAGGTTCAGTGTCACTTTTAGGAGACATTGCCTAGCTCCCCAAGTCTGGATTAAATGTCCCTACTGTATAGTCCCTCAATATTCTACCATAAGCTTTGTCATACAGTAGTGTGTGTGTCTATATAATTATCTACTTTATCCCACACACACCAGACAGCAGAGACCATATCTGATTTATTCATTTTGTATGCGCCTAGTTCCTGGCACATAGGTGCTCAAAATACATTCGCTGAATGAATTGTCCTGCTTTGCAAAGAGGCTATAGAAAGGATTCCTGCCTTGGGTGCTTTCCATCTCTGGAACCATGATTCCATAAGGCACACCTTTTCCTACCTTTAAATAATATGTTATCATGTGCAACAGGATTTTCTAACATTTACTTCCTGCTTCAAATAGCAATTGGCTCTAGGCTATGATGCAAGGGAGAGGAGTCTCCTCTGGGATCCAGTGTAAATGGTATTTGATCGTACAATATGATTATAGAATAAAGACTCACTGGTGAAATGTTTGGTTTCCATGGCATCAAACTCATTCTAGATACACACGGGAGGGAGATTAATTTCCTGCAAGAAACTGTTTAGACATCCCCTCTCCCTAAGCAGGGTCTTATTTCTGTGATTCTGTCCAGCATGGTGGTGTTATCTCCCTTGGCAGAAATGAAATGACAGAATATCAATAGCCAACAAAATTAGCCTTGACCTTTACCCCATACCTGATACAAAAATAAACTCAAAATGGATCTTAGCTCGAAATATAAAGCCATAAAACTTTTAGAAGAAACCAGAGGAGAAAATCATGGTAGCCAAACCAAAACCCATTAAAAAAATAAACACATGACTTGATTAAAATATTAAAAATTTGCTCTGTGAGAGACTCAGGAAAGAGACTGAAATAAGAGCTGGTTAGGAGAAGACAGTTGTAAATGATATAGCTGACAAAGAACTTGTTTTTAGAATAAAGAACACAGTAAACTTGACAGTAATCTGCACTTACAAAGTTACTTGCAGGCAAACTATAGATCTGAGGCATACAGCAGGGGAGGGGGGAGAGCGGGGTCAAAATAGGGAAGGGAAGAGCTCAAGGGACTCTGGTGACGGTTCACTGGTGCTGTGGTGGTGAGAGACTTATAGGGACTGCACCTGAGCACAGAAATAGAATATTGTCCAAAAATGCACAACCTCGTAAGAAAACTAAAAAGTTTAATCAAAAGTAAACAAAGACAGGAACGGACAAACAAACAAACAAAAAGCGAACTCTGCTAGGTGTAGTGGACATATACAGGGAAAGAAACAAACAAAACAAAACAAAGCTACTATTTGAGGACTCTGAGGTTAAGTGGGAGGGGGAAGGAAAGGGGTAAGGGGGTGTCTGGTGGGGGTGGGGGAATATCCAAATAAATAAAATTTTACGCTTTTAAAAATCTGTAAAAGACTTACTGTTTGTAAGCAAGCAATCCTGTAGCTGAGGGGCATTTCAGTAAAGAAGATAAACCGATAACAAATAAATGTATGAAAAGATGTTCAGCATTGCTAGATTTTAGGGAAATGCAAATCAAAAGCCCAGTAGTGATATAACAATGGCTCTCCTGCTTTGCAGAAAGACACACTCTTCCCTGTCTAAATTTCTTTAATCATAAACAAATCTTAAGATAAAAGAGTCATAAATTAACAGTGTGATATGATAGGAGTTGCTTTCAGCCTACATTGCAAGGACACATCAATTATGGAAAAGGAGAAACATGCTGACCAAATTTTAGGACAGGTGCTCTATTTGAATTGGCTTACCATTGTTTTAAAGATTTACTATGTGGCATAGTCAGGGTATGAATGGCGTGGCTGACGCCAAAACCCAACCCTCAGCATTAGAGTGAAAGTAATTCACCAAACAGTGCATGGAATGGGATTGCTCTGGGGACTGTCATCTGAGAGCTGCCGGCCACTGCTATTGAAAGCAAATTGGAAGAAAAGGCAGAATCCAGCCTCCCTTTGCCCCACCCTGACTAATGACAGTCCTTAAGTCCAGTCCCTGAGGTCTTTGCAGCAGTGATGACTTCTGTTTGCTTTCTTAAGAGTCTCCCTGCACTGAAGACTCTGTTCCAAGAAGAACCCCAAATCCATTTCCTTGCACAATTAATACTATTTCCAAGGGCAGTGCTTGAACCCTGTCAGTTCTTTTTCTTTTTTCCCCTTGTGTGAGTATCCTAGCTTTCTAGCACTTGAGCAGAATGTATTGTGGAAAGAAACTGGAATAACAAATATTTGTTTCAATTTTTTTTTATTTTTTAAAGATTTATTTATTTATGCATACAAGAGCTGGGGTACAGGCCAGAGTCCAGGGCGGTGAAGGATTCACCAGAGACAGAGCGGGGAGCAGAACAGGCAGATGGACTGAAACACACTGCTGAGGGGAGCAGCCGGCGAGGCAGGAGAGGTCTGCTGTGCCATGTGGGTCCCCTCCCTGGCAGGTCAGGGATCGAACTCCTGCTGCAGTGGCTGCAGTTTGCTTCATAGTGCATTGCTTAACCCACTGCGCCACCAGAGAGGCTCCCAATTTGTTTTTTTTTTTTTTAATGCAGAACTTTGAGTGACTTTCTTATAGCTTTAGACATAGTTATTACAGTTGGAAATGGGTTTTCAAAAAAAATTTTATAAATTCAGTCAAAAATAAATAGTACTCTTAAATTTCTATGGGTTGTTATATTTATAAAAAAATATTGAGGTCTGACTTATACCGATGGCTGCATTCACGGCCATCTCCCCTGGTGTGTAGTGTTCGGCTGTGCACCCTAACGTCTATGAATGGGAGTGAGGTGCTCAGAACTGCTCCCTTCTGTTTTGCTACTGATTCTGATCTGGCTTTCTTTCTCACAGTCTCCTGCATGAGTCACCTGGGAATTCCCATCTTTTCTCCCTACCCCCCAGCCTTGCTCTTCGTGAGTTCTTGTGCCCCCATCCCAAGGTAATTAAGTGTGTGGAGATGCCTGAGTGCTGATGTCAGCTCACCCTCGGGGTAAGGTGGAGCCGGACTGACCTCATTACTGCTATTAGGATTTATAACAAAATAATCCAAATAGTTCCAGTCGTGGGGAGATAGACTGGGGTTCCTCAGGCACCTGCAGATAAGTACTCATGTTGGCCCCTTAATCCCAAAGTTTCTCCCTCTGTTTTCCTTTCCCAGAATGCTAATCGTTTTGTGGAATTTTCTGACTATGAAAGTAATAGATAGTCTTGTTTTTTAACGTTTGGAAAAATGCAAAAAAAAAGTAAAAACCTTAATTTCACAATATGCTTCTAAATGCATCACTATTGATTTCCTTTTTTCAGACCTGGACAGGAGAAGTCTTTTTTTTTTTTTTTTTAAGATTTATTTATTTATGCATACAAGCCAGAGGTGTGGAGGTGGTGAGAGAATCCATCAGACAGAGCAGGATGCAGAACAGGCAGATTGACAGAAACACACTGCTGAGGGGAGCAGCGGGCACAGCAGGAGAGGTCTGCTGTGCCATGTGGGCTCCTCCCTGACCGGCAGCAGGAATCGAACTTGTGCTGCAGTGGCTGCGGTTTGCTTCATAGTGCATTGCTTTAACCCACTGCACCACCAGGGTTGCCCGACAGGAGAAGTCTTTTTATCTGACAATACTGCGACCAG
This sequence comes from Galemys pyrenaicus, assembly GCA_019455555.1. Lineage (NCBI taxonomy): Eukaryota > Metazoa > Chordata > Mammalia > Eulipotyphla > Talpidae > Galemys > Galemys pyrenaicus. The sequence continues at coordinate 7,260,106 of JAGFMF010011390.1, forward strand.
TATTTAGAGGATTAAGCAAAAAAGAAAGTTGATAAAGGGAATAATAATGTTTAACATGTATTTTATTCTAACATAAACTATATCCTTATTCTAATACAATCTTTAATGTGACTATGATTCCACTGAAGGATGTCTTTCTTATGAAGACACCATAATATTTTGTCTTTGGATTCTTACTTTGGCATATTTGCTGAAGAAAACTTTAGAACAATTGTGAAGCATTCTAAGAACAGAGTCTTGAATTTTTATGAAGTCATATCCACTTAGAACTACCTCATTTATCCCCAATACAACCTAACTTTTTAAAATAGCCTTTTTACTGTTTTCATTCACTTTTTAAAATTTACACAGTATTTAACTATTTATTTACTATAATAGGAGCACAAAGAGACAGAAAATGCTGGAGGAGGGAAGGCAGTGGAATGGGCTACCTCTTCCTTTCCTGGAATCTCAAGACAGCACCATGTGGCAGAGAGTCCCAGGCAGAGAGAGCATGCACATCCCTGGGAAAATTGCATCTAGTGTGTTAATTATCATCATTAGGATTATTTCTATACAACCTGCCTACTCTTGAACTTCAGACTGCAAAACCCACTTCCTGGCCTGCCTGCTCCTGGGCTCCTGTCTATTCCCAGCTCCTGTTGTCCTGCCTGCTTGTACCTCCTCTTGACAATACCATTTCTTTCAACTAAAGCAGTTCCTTTGAAACAGCAACTCTTATTAACAGATATTGAGCCCATGTTAGATTTCAGGCACAGCTAAGCATTCTACATGTACTGATCCTTTCTAATAGTCCTAGCAAGTAGGTGTTAACATCCTCATTCCACAGCTGAAAAAAAATAGCTGAGTGAGGCTTAGCAACTTTCTCAAGGTCACACAATTAAAGTGGGAATGAGCTTGGATTTGAACCAGTCTGTATCCAGCAAAGCCGGTGTTCTGCATCATTGCCAACAGCCCTGAGTAGCAGGCAGAGCAGGTGTTCAACCCCTTTTCATTTCTAGAGGAGCAAGTGGCATCTCAGGGTAAGTCAAGATCCTGCAGCAGGTCTGCAGCAGAACCAGCCCCAGGAGCAGATCCCAGTAAAAGCAGCCCAGCTGAGCCTGTCACCCGAAAGGGGTAGTCGTTTTACTCCAAAAGTGGGGAGTAAAGAGAAGACACTGAAATCTTGGGCAGGGATTTAGAATATTCACTTATTTCCCCCTCCCCACCTTTGGAAAGAGGCCATGAAGCATCTGTGATGACAGGGATGATTTTTCCATATCTCCATCTAAAGAAACCTGACAGGCATATGCAAAGTGATAAATACGCATATGAAGTTTGGGGTGGAGGTGTGGGGAGACACTACTGTCACATCTGGGAAGATTTTCTGGAGGGGGGCATTCTCAGTGGCCCTTGGAGTGTTGATATAATCTGAACAGAGTTGGCGATTCCTGGGTGCCTGGGAACTGACAGTCTTTACTTTGGACCGATACACCAGATGGCTGTTGTGAGCTGGGCAGACATGAGTATGTGATTTCTGTGCTCACTGATGTCATTCCTAAGTGATCCTTGCTGAATGCTAAGGCTGCGTTGCTTATATTATTTTATTGGGTAAATATAGAGAAGAGTAACCATCTATTGATATGTTTCAGACCTACTCTCACTACTTAGAATCTGAACTTCATAATCTCCTTCCTGAAAGCCTTCTTAAGCAATCTGGACAGTCTGCAAGAGTTTCTGTTGCCATTGCTATCTACTTTATTTACCACTTTAAAGATTCATAAAAAGCTTTCATCCATAATGTCTTTTCATCATTTTACATAGGCAGTAGATGTGCAGGGAACATTCCCATTTAACACATAAAACAACTGAGAGTTCAGGATAGTGGTGGCAAATAGGCTTCAATCCACGTTGACTTTTTGGGATATTCTATTGAGGTTCTGAGGTCAAGTCCAGAGGTTCAGCAAAAACTAGTCTATGCTCGATTAGCAATGTCTGCTCTGGGCACAAAAAAAGATGTGATGATACCTGTGCTGGTGAGTGCAAGGAGTTAGGTTTCCTTGTTCCTAACCCAGAACTTTTCCCCACGATCTGCTGCTCACAGGGGGGCTATGGAAAAAGGTGAACATATACAGATACCAGTAGGAAATAGTACAGAGTAATGTTCTGGACAGTAGACTGAAAATGACCCTCCAAAAGATATTCTTGCCCTAATCATTGGAATCAGTGAATATTATTTGATGTGGCAAAAAGGGGAGAAGAGTCCTTGTGGGTGGGATTGTTCTTGATTATCCCAGTGGACTTTAAAATACAATCATGTGTATGCTTATAAGAGAGACGAGAAGGGTTATTTCTAACACACTGGAGAAAGTGATGTGAATTAGGGAGTGATTTGGAAATGTCCCCCAGCTGAATGATGCTGGCAGCCACCAAAAGTTGGAACCTACAAGAAAGGATTCTTCCCTAGAGCCTTTGCAGGGTACACAGCCCTGCCAACACCTTCATTTTGACCGTGTACCAATTCCCAATATCTGAACTCCAGGAGTGAGCGAACACAGTTCTGTTGTGTTCTCTGTTGTATTTCTGGCATACAAAGCTGCCAGGTTCGTGATAATTTGTTACAGCAGCTAAAAGAAACGAATACACTCAGTAAGTATTAATCTTCTTTTCTGAGCTCTAAAAATACCAGCACATTGCATAATAATAAACATTTCCTTCTATGTTTCATTGCCTCTAGGAAAGACCCCCCTTAGGAGTAGATAAGTTTAAAGCAGATTTTAATGCCTAGTAAGATCACACTTAGATGTTTACTGGATAGGAGTGTTGATTTTACATGAATTCCAATTAACAATTAATTAGTTTGCTCCATTTCCTACCAGAACAGTTATTTGTCTGACATTTTTCTTCCGTCCATTTTCAATTGCCCATGGTTGGAGTGATAGTATTTTGAACAAATATGAGCCTTTTGGTCTAAGAAAAAGGCTTGCTTCTACGTTCTGAGGGAATGTTTATTTGTTTGCTCTGGAGCTATTAATGCTGCTGTTTCTCCTCCTTTGGGAAAAGCTGGTGAAGAGGCAGAAGTTTAGCATGTCATAAAATTAGTACTCAGGCAGAACAGTCCAAGGCTAGGAAACTGGAAGCAATAAATCATGTCATCTCAGTGCATTGCCCCCCAAAAAAATCCATTATGAGAAATGAAATTCTTAATAATGAAATCTTATTCATGGATGAATGTGTTGGGGGAGGTTATGAAATATGATTTAGAAGAGGTTTGGAATGTTAATATCTGAGGACTAAGAAGATGACTGTCATAGATAATCACAATGCAAATATTAAATTGTAAGTCACTGTGTCACCTTTTTTTTTTTTAATATTCTACACACACCTCACTTAGGTGAAAACACCTACTGCAACAAGATGCAGAAGACATGGCATTGTCAGAAAAATCACAGCCAAAAGAGTCTCATTCGATTGCCCCAGGTTGGATATCCCTGGTGATGGGTCATTCTGGGTACCATTGCTTAGGCTAACAGTATCATAGATGAAGAGCCTGAGGCTTAGAGAACTGAAGCTCATGGTCTATAGTGAGTGCATGTGTAGTGGAGACCTTGCTAGGCCTTGTCCCCTTCCATCGGCCAGGCTGCTCGCCAGGACACACATGCTGCCTGCCTTGTCAAAGCCAATGTCAGTCTTGCTCCATCCTTCCTTACACACCTGCTATTGTAAAAATACTCCTCTCCCTGCCCTGTAACACTATGACAGGTATTTATACATGGTTGGGTAAGAAAAAATTACCATTTAGAATGTGTTGGTCTGGTTTATTAGGTCCTACCCACGTTGCCCTTGGAAATCAAAGTTCAAGTTGAGTTGGGGTACCAGGTAGCTGGGAATGAGCAGGACTTTAGTTAACACTGTAGTCAAAACAAATCTCTAGCCTAGCATAACCTCAAGTTGCTGCTGTCTTCGTTGACAGGAAACTTAAAGAGCTGAAGCATTGTTTATCTCATTCCTACCCAACAATATCAAACTCCTTCATCTTAACCAAATTCAGTTTTTTGTCAGGTGGTGGGTACAGCTTCTGTTTTTGAGACGGGGCAATTTACTGTAGCTACAAAGTCCTGGGAAACATGATGACTACTTTCTCAGTGTGACTGACACATCCTGGGCAGGTATAGCTGATGAAATCCACGCCTAGCACAGCATTGCTTAGGAAGGTTCCCATGTGGCCAAGTCAGCAACTGAGGTCTGTCTCAGCAAATGACCAGTGTGTCATTGTCCACTAGCCTCTCCATGTTTTGGACCCTGGTGGCAAACCTGGTGATGATGGCTATTTATGGTGGACGGTCTCTACTCTGCAATAGGTCCAGACTGCCCAGCAAACGGTCAAAGGGTAAATGGACAAAGAGTAACATAGCAAGGTTAATTTAATGTTAGCAACATTAGCAACATTTAATTATTGGTTCATTCATCAAACAAATTATTTCAGAAATTCTCCTTTCCTCTGGCTTGGCACTTTCACATGGAGAGGCTTCTTACTCCTCCCTTCTTAGGTCCGTCTCCCACACAGAAGAGAGGAGCGACTTATCTCATAACAGAGTCTGGAAACTAAGCTTTGCATACTCAGTTCAACCTCTTACTTTTCCTTTTGGGACCTGCCTGGAGAGCACACACTTCCTGCCCCTTCCACGCACCCCGATACATTGATGCTTGCTGTGGTCACCAGGGGTTATGACTGTGTATGTGTCCGATTACTGGGGCGAAGTGTTAGAATTTCTTGGCTAATAGACCTAATCTCTTTTTATTTTTGTCTTGGAAAAGCAAAGAAAAGTTTATTTAGGAAAAAAAGGTAAAAAGTAAAGCTTCCCAGGAATATGGTACCTGGGAGGGGCAAAGAGAACCGTCCTAATCTTCTTTTTCTAATGTCAGTTTTCATAAGTAATAAAGTTAGCATTTTTATGCACCTGACTTTGTATGTCTCTCTTCTGGACATGGGTGAAGGGAAAGAGGTATTATTTCTGAACCCATGACTTAAAAAAAAATCAAGCATCTATTTGTGTAAGAACTGTGCAGGAACAAACATCAGGTTGAGTAGGATGGGATCCCATATCTAGGCACTCATTAATGGGGGACAAAGGAAAGTAAGGTGACAAGTAGCCTCAGTTTTAACACTGAAAGTCTGTGTCCCAAGAAACTCCTCAGTGTAAAGAAAACTTGGGTGACTATTCACCTATAATGCAAGGGGCTCATTATAGGATAATGCAATAATGTAATAAAAAGGAAGCATCCAGGATCCTGAGAGAATGGAGAAGGAAGTGTATCACTTCCTGGGGAGACCAAGGAAGCTTCTAGAAGTGCCATTTAGCCAGTAATGGCCAAGACTAGAGACATGAGGGCATAAGCTGGGGAACTGGGTTAAGCAGCACTTTTTACTGTCCTGGCTAGCTCCCAGCAGGTAAAGGTCAAAACAGGCAAGAACTTTTTTTTTTTTTTTAAGATCACACAGTGAGTTAGCCAAAATGGAACCTGAAACCGGACTTTCTAAGTCCTTCGGCCAACTCCCATATCCCTCAAAAGCCACAGGTAGTCTTCTAATTAAAGAAATCCTTCTGACTTGAAAGAATTGCACAATATTCCTCCCAGGAGTTTCTGTTACCCTCTGGAATTAAAATACCATGACCTTGACAAATAGAAAAGAAATTCTCAGTAATTCTCAGGAGGATTTTCCAGGGACTGATTAATGCAGATATAAAAAAACTAAGCTTTCGCCATAATCCAGGGCAAAGTCTATGGTGCAATCTTTACTCCAAAACACCAGTGGCAGTGGAATGAGAGCAGACTTAGTAGAAATCATACTCTTGCTCCCCATCTCCCCCTCCCTGTATTAGCCAGGGTTCTCCAGAGAAACAAAACCCAAGCTAATATTATTATGATACACACATATATATGCATGCATACATGTGTTATATATTAATGAATATATATGAATGCATAAAAGAGGGAGGGAGAAAGAGAGAGAGTGATTAATTTTAAGGACTCAACTTACACAACCTGAGTTCTGGGGCTGACAAGTTCAAAAATCTATAGGGCAAGTTGACAAGAAGGAAATCCAAGTAAGAGTTGATGTTGCAATCATTGTTTGAAGTTGGAATTTATGTGATGCAATCTGGAGGCAGACGTTCTTCTTCTTCAGGAAATCCCAGTCTTTGTTCTTAAGGTCTTCAACTTACTAAACGAGGCCCATTCACACTATATAGGGCCATCTGCTTTATTTAAAGTCAACTGATTTTCAATGTTAATCATATCTAAAAAGTACCTTGATAGCAACATTTCAATTAGTATTTGACCAAAACAACTGGTCACCCCAGTCTAACCATGGTGACACATAAAATTAACCACCATATTTCCTCATTCCCTAACATGTTTGCCTGAGAGTAAACCCTTAATAAATCATTTGCATATTTATCTTCATCTCACACTCAGCTTCCAGGAAACTGCGTTGAAGCAAGTGCTGCTTTGTGTCCTGCTGCATTATCTTATTTGCTTATAGACTTGCTTTTTTCATGTCTACCCTTCTCCCCAGAAGTAAGCTCACCAAGAGCCGGGATCTTTCTGTTTCTCTTACTGTTGTAATTTCAGTCCTAGAATAAGATCTAGCATGGAACATGTTGCCGGGTCTTTTTCCTGATTGTTCTCAGCCCCCATTTCCTCTCTGTTTGTTCTGCTACTATTTTGGGAGACTTGGACCCTGCAACTACATTTCCCAGACTCTCTTGCCAATAGGCTCTGTTTTCAAACAGGCTCTGCTGGCTGATAAGACACTGGTAGGAGATTGGAAGGCAGGAGGAGAGACAGGTTCTTTTCTCGTTTCGCACTCCCGCCAGCATCTCTCCAGCAGACTCCTGGGGAAGGCGGCAGGTGGGGGGGCACCTCTAGCACCTGTAGGTGGAGCTGCTTCCTTATGGGGCTCTGGTACCGATGTGCAGAGTCCCCACCATGGTCTCAGCACCAGCCACCTTGGGGAAATCTCCATGGCTCAAATCACCAGCCCAGCACCCCCTCCTGCCTGACACTGGACTGTTCCCCCAGCTTCAGTGATGACAATTTCTTCCAGCACTTACAAAGCTCTAGGTTAACTTAAAACCCCTTCTGTACTTTCTCAGCTCTTCTAACATTGTATAGTCACTTTCCTATATTAAATTCCCCCTGTTTAAAAGATCTAGAGAGGCATATGTTGCCATGACTGTCCTTCCCAACCCTGACTGATATTTAGGCCCACAATAAATACTTGTTGTGTGAATAAATGGTAGTGCCAAACTAATATTCGCAACGTTCATAATTCAAAAGAAAGAAACTTGTCATTTGCGGTATCCATAGATGAAATTACACGGAAGGACTCTGGTTGACCCCGGTTGGGACACATGCCCCTCCCCCTCTGGACAAAGGGAGGAAGCGCTGACCGGTCAGGCCTGGGTCATGCACGGGGCTCTGTGGCTCACAGCAGGCAGTGTGGTGACCTTGACCGTCCCACCTGAGTCATGTTGGATGAGGGAGATATACTTCCTCTGTAGGAGGAACCAAGAAAAATAAAGTCAACCTTTTCCCTTCAAGATGAACATTCAGTCTGCAAGGGAAAATAGATATTCTGACAGTTGTTATGATATAGTGAAGTGAAGCATCAAGTTTGTTCTAAAACAGGAGAACATCTATTCTGTAGTTTAAAAAAAGATTTATTTATTTATGCATACAAGCTGGGTATATGTCAGAGTTGCGGGAGGTGAGAGGATTCACCAGAGACAGAATGGAGAGGAGAATAGGCAGACTGACTGAAATACACTGCTGAGGGGAGCAGCAGGCGAGGTAGGAGAGATCTGTTGCACCATGTGGGTCCCCTCCCTGGCAGGGGATTGAACTTGCACTGCTGTGCCGCGGATGCTTCACAGTGCAGTGCTCAACCTGCTGCACCACCAGGGAGGTCCCTATTCTACTTTTAAAATATAATTTATTTATATATATGTTACATCATTGTTCATTTTTGTACAATATTTACTCTCTGTTCTCAGGTGTAGTCCCCATAGAATTCCCACCACCAATTCACCTGTGCACCATCAGTATAGTCCCTTGTACTCTTCCCTCCCTTATTACAAAGCACTTTTTTAAAATTAGATTTAATTGTATTTGACATCATTTGTAGCCCCAGGGGTTCCCACCACCATTTCACCCGTGCACCATCACCTCAGTCCCTTGTGCTCTTTATGCCCTTCTCCCCGTCTTTGCCCTCCCCTCCTTCCGCTCTCCCCACCATGATCCCTTGGGTTTATCTTTGACCTTTTGATCTTGTTGAGTTTTTATTTGTCTGTTTGTTTGTTTTTGGTTATGATTGCCCATTTCCTTGAGCTTTCTCTTGTTTTTTTACAAAGCACTTTTGAATTCATGGTATAATATGTTTCTCACGATGCCAGCCACTATGAAGTAGGCTTCCTCTTCAAGCCACTATCAAACAAATTTTCATCTTCATTTTACAGAATCTTCTTTGACCCGCTATGACTGGTTCCTTCTCCCCTATTTGACTCAAAGTGTGACCAGACCACACTTACCCCATTTTTTTCCTCAGTTCCAGATATCTCAACCCTTTCCCTTTTTTCATGTACAACTGTCCTGGAGAAGTATGCATTGCTAACATCTTTCTCTGTTACCATAACTGTAATGGCCCCTATTCTCATACAAAGCACCCCACAAGGCAGACATTCTACCATGTGCTTTATCCATGTTATCTAATGTTATTCTCCATACAATACTACAGAATAGAAGCAAATTCCCAGGAAGATGGCGTGACTTGGCCATGGATGATGTATTACTTAGTGCTATTCACGTGTGCGTGGCCAAAGCACCATTTCCAGGTGAGGAAACTAGAATTCCAGAAGTTCACCGTCTCACAGGAGGTCATGCAGTTAGTCACTGGCCATATAAAACCTGGAAAACTGGACGTCCTGACACCCAGCCTGCTCCTTTCACTGCCCCACACAGCTCCTTCGGCTACTGCTCCATGGTGCCACAGGTGGAAGAGGAAGCAGAGCCAGGAAAGGCGCGGTCCTGCCTCAGGCCCTCGAGGATCTGTGACCTGATCAAGTGGATGTTGCCCTCTGCTGCTCTGGACGCAGGTCACTGTCCTGATTCTCCTTTCTGATCTGACCTCCCATAGGGATATTCTGGTCGGGTTATGTGGGGCCATCATAGCCTCAAGACACTTGAGTTCCGGTGTAGCTGAGGTAAATACCTGTGTCATGGGATCCACCATTCTGCCTCCAGCAAAGGCAATAGTGGACTCTTAAGCCCATTCTTCAGCTGTCCCCAGTGTCCCAGTCTCTCTTGACCCCATCTTGAGGGAGGCAGGTGGGATATGTGTAGAATTTGGAAGTGAGACATGTACCTAACTGAAATTAGGATCCATTACATCCTGACTTAACCTCTAACTTACAGCTCTCTCTCCTCTGTTCCTCCTCAGCCCTGTTGGCTCAGACCTTACGATGGGCTCCTGGCCCTCCCTGCTTCTTCACCTACACACAGTGCATGCCTACTCCAGCCTGCTCCATGAGGGCTCTGTATTAGCTGCGGGAACATGGTGGCAAATAGGAGGACATAACCCCTTGACACAGACTCACAGACTGGATGCAGGGCTGGACAAGCAAATATGGTTGTGATGCAGTGGGACGTGTGCTGTGCTGGAACACTGGGGACAGCTGAAGAACGGGCTTAATGACCGTCACCCCCACCCAGGGAGCATGGGAGACTTTGCACAGCACTTCCAATCTGTCTCCTCCTGTTTTCTCACTCCCCCCTCAGTCCCTCTTCCCCTTCCTTCTCCTGTCTTTTCACAAAAACCTCCTGGGCATCTATTACCAGATGCTGTCCTAGATGTTGTGGGGAGTTCACAGCTCCTGTGACCTCCCTCAGTGGGTCCGCACCAAGTTTTGAAATAAGTTGTCTATCTTTTCCCATTTTTCTTCTGCTTTCATTTTCCAACTGCCTAGAAGACCAGTCCTAGGCAGAGTTCTGACAATCTCTGCTTCCTCACCTATACACAGTGCATGCCTGCTCCAGCCTGCTCCATGTGGGCCCTGTATTAGCCGGGGGGACGCTGTGGTGAAGAGGACAGAACCCCTTGACAAAAGGGCCTTCTGGTTATCCAAAGTCCTTCTTTATTCCATCCTACCCTGACTTCTTCCTCCAGGAAGTGCCCTTAATCTCAAAATTAATTACCTCCGGCTCATGTCTGCCAGCTCCCAGTCAAAGCGGTTATTTTCTAGGACCTCTCAGACAGGTGCACTGGGGTTAAACCCTATTCCCTATAATGCATTGAATTATGTACTCCAAGAAATATGTTGAACTCCTAACCCCTGATACTTGTAATCTTACTTGGAAATAGGGTCTTTGCAGATGTAATCAAGTTAAGATGAACTCATTTTGGATCAGCCAGTGATTGTGTTTATAAGACAAGGATGCTTTGGTATCTCAAAGAGAGCTACCCAGGGAAAATGCAAAGAAAGAGGGGGAGATTGGAATGAGGAGCTACAAGCTAAGGAGCAGCAAAGATGGCCGGTGACCACTAGAAGCTAGGAGGAGGTAAGGACGGCTCCTCCCGAGAGCCCTCACGTGCAGTGCCCTGCCAACAACTTGACTTGGGAGCTGCAAGTCTCCATAAGTGAGAGAATAAATTTGTCCTTTAAGACAGTCACTTTGGTATTTTGTTATGGTAACCCCAAGAAACACAATACATCCTGCTAAATGTGTTTACTTTTTGAGCAAATGAATCCCTAACTCAGAGAATTTCAGGTGGTGCAGTGCACACACTTTTCTCTGTGAATTGCCTCTTATAGACTTTGCTAAAGCCCTGAGTGACTGTGCAAAGAGAACCAACCTGGGGCCTCCCTGGTGGCTCAAGGAGTTGAGTCATAGCACTATGAAGCTACCTGCAGCTATTGCAGCACGAGTTCGATCCCCGGCAAGGGAGGTAACCCACATGGCACAGTAGGACTCTCCTGTCTCACCCACTGTGCCCCTCAGCAGTGTATTTCAGTGGATTTCCTTGCTCTGCTCCCCATTCTGTCTCTGGTGAATCATCTCACCCCCTGCACCTCTGACCTGTGCCTCAGTTCTTGTATGCATAAATAAATAAATCTTAAAAAAAAAAAGAAGCAACCTCATCACAGCTGAGTAGTCAGAGTAGCTCCCTGAGCAAAGGCCATGTGAACTATTCAATACTGTCAGTCAAGGGCGTTAGCTCTTTAATAGTCTGAATGCAGCGGCACAGAGGTAGACAAATAGGTAGTGTGCTGGGCCTGTAGGAACCTGTAGAGTTGGGGCTGGAGTCAACGTCCTGCGCAAATTGAGGCTGTGGGGAATCAGGCTGTGAAAAAGCGAGGGCCCCACTCTACAAAGAGAAGTTCAGTGCTCAGAGGCCCAGGTGAAGTGGCTACCTTGGTTCTTGAGAGTGTCTCAGGGCTCAACTCCGGTCCCACAAAGGGCTTTGCGGGAAGCAACAGCTATGGGATCTCCCTGGTCTAGGAGTCTAGGAAGACATGCTTTTTTTTTTTTTTTTAAAGATTTATTTATCTATGCATACAAGCACTGGGGTACAGGCCAGAGGTGGGGGGGGTGAGAGGATTCACCACAGAGAGCGGGGAGCAGAACAGGCAGATCAACAGAAGTACAC
>JAGFMF010011390.1:7271844-7329704 GCA_019455555.1 Galemys pyrenaicus
GCTGAGGGGAGCAGCGGGCACAGCAGGAGAGGTCTGCTGCACCATGTGGGTCCCCTCCCTGGCCGGCAGCAGGGATGGAACTCGTGCTGCAGTGGCTGCAGTTTGCTTCATAGCGCGTTGCTTAACCCACTGCGCCACCAGGGAGGCCCTAGGAAGACATGCTTGAGAAATGATATTTAATCCTCTTCTGGGGGCTCAGAAACTACATGGTTCTTGCACCCGACAAATTCAGGCTATGGTAAATGAATGTAGAAGGGAGAAAGGGAAGTCTTATCACATCTATATCAGAGTCAAGACAGGTTTCTCTCCCAAGCCTGAGTGTTGCTATCACAATTTGGACACATTCAGAAAATTTTCCATGGGAGTAGGTTTAGATGTATGACTGCAAGCAGGGAACCAAGACTCAGAATAGCGACCAGCAAGAAATAGTAGGTACACTTCACTTCCTGCCTTACCTCCTCTCTGTGTGTCTCTGTCTCTCTGTCTCTATCTCTGTCTGTAGCCCTCTCTTTGTCTCTCTAATACACACACACACATACACACACACATACTCACACAAGTACACACACAAATGTGGCAAGTAAATTATAAGATGTATAAGGTGTGCTTCTAATCTAGATCATATTGTGGTTTTAAGAATTTTCATTATCGGATGTCAGTGAACTGTGTACAACAGGAAGATTCACTTTCACTTTTTTTTAGATTTATTTATTTATGCATACAAGAGCTGGGATACAGGCCAGAGTCACGGGGGGAGAGGGGGTAGGGTGGAGGATTCACCAGACAGAGTGGAGAGCAGAACAGGCAGATGGACTGAAACACACTGCTGAGGGGAGCAGTGGGCGCAGCAGGAGAGGTCTGCTACACCATGTGGGTCCCCTCCCTGGCAGGTGACAGGGATCGAACTCATGCTGCAGTGGCTTGGGCTTGCTTCATAGTGCGCTGCTTAACCCACTGCGCCACCAGGGAGGCCCTCACTTTCACTTTTTAACTATGAACATTTTTTATAGATAGGGAACAAGAGGATAGACAGAAACACGATGTCTAAGCAATCCCTGCCCTGCCCCACAACCTTCCAGCCCTGAGCATCTGCGAGGATGGTTACAGCCAGAAAGCTGAGGATTCTTGAGAGCTGTGGGTATAGCCATCGAGGGGCATCAGAAGAATTGTCTTAGTCCCACTTCACCACTAACTGCAGTGTGCTCTTGAACCGGTCGCTTCCCTTCATTTCTCCATTTATAAATACAGGAAGTTGAAAAAGTTCCTTTGAGCTAGTTATTTTTTTCTCATTAAACATTTATGGAGGCAAGATGAAATCTACCCTTTTAACGGTTTTTTTTTAAGTGTACACTAATACATTATTGTTGACTACAGGTATAAGGTTGTATAGCAGACTTTTAGAGCTTATTCATCTTGCTTAACTACCCCATCTCCCCAGGCAGAAGTCAGTCCTGTGTTATACTTGCGGTTCTTTTCCTGTTAGCACTTATGATCTCTGCTTTTTTTTTTTTTTTGACTTATCTATCTCTATTAACATTCATCTTCCTCAAAAGACTTCAACTGCAGTAGAGCAGAGGTGTGTCTTTCCCCAGTATTTGTATGTTTTAGTCTCACCCTGGCACATACTAGGAGTTCAATAAACATTTATTGCCAGAAGTATTCCAGGTAAGCACTCACCTGGTGCCCTGCCCTGCTGACTCATTTCTGGGAAACCCTAGGATTTTAACTGGTGTCTGTGAGAAGGGATGTGTGTTTTGTTTTGTTCTGGCATTGAAATGATTATAAGCACTAGGTCTTTTTTCAAACACTGCCCTTGTCCTATCCAGAGTCAAGAAAGAAAGGAGGCCCAGAATCAATAGTTCAATCAGAACAAAATCAGTTGCCAACCATACTATGACTTGGGATTTAGCAAGCCCTAATGAGGAATTCTTTTCTTAGGCCAAGAATTGCTAAGCATTGTGAAATCAGCACATCTTAGAGTGATTTATGGAATTGGACCGCTTTCGATTTCCTTTTGTAAATCATTACTTCAGCTGTTTCCATTCATTGGTTTATTTGTTTGGACAGGGTTTCTTTTTGGGCCTTACCTCATGCTGGAACTTATGCAAAGCTTGATGAAGGACATAAAGATGGATGTGTGCCAGGAGACCACAGTCAAGTAGAAGAAAGAGGAGATGCCCCAGAATTGCAAGACTGACAAGAGGTCAGCATTTATGAGCCCTTTGATTAAAGCTTGTCTTTTGCTGCTAGGCTCTAAGCACAGAAAGTCAGGCAAGAGATGTTCCTGTCTTGCTCAATATTGAATCCTCAGTGCTGAACAGTGCCTGGCACACAGTAGAAGCTCCAGACATATCTTCAGAATGAGAAAGAAAACAGAAAAGTGCCATGGGAACTGGGGAGAGAACTCAGTTTCAGCTAGGAAAATTACAGGATGGGGGCTGATAGGGCTCTATCTCACAAATGAGGAAACGCTCTCAAGTGAGAGGTGTGGTCTTTCTAGGGTCACGTACAAATTCACATAAATGAGGTCACATGGTAGACCCTAATTCATTATGACTAGTGCCCTTATAAGGAGAAGAAATTAGGACACAGATACATGTACAGAAGCAAGACCATGCGAGAAGATGGACAATAAGCCAAGAAAAGAAGTCCCAGGAGAAACCCCTCTGCCAACAACTTGATCTTGCACTTCTAGACTCCAGAATAGTGAGGATATAAATTTCTGTTGCTTAAGTCGTTCGGCCTCTGTACTTTGTTATGATAGCCCTAAGCAACCTAATACACATAATAAGTGATGGTAAATCTAAGACTAGAAGACAGGTCTGCTGAATCTCTAACCTGTGTCCTTACCTGACACTCCCAGCTGGTCCATTCAGTGCTTTCCCCAGCAGCCACTCCTGGCAAGGATGACTACAATGAAGATGACAATAGCGAAGCCACATATAGCACCCATTATGTAATGCAGCCTTCTAAGTATTTTACATACATTAGCTCATTATATTCTCTCGATAGCCCTGAGAAGTAAGTACCATTATTGTCTCATTTTTACAGATGAGGAAACTGAAGTTAAAGAGATTAAACAACTGACCTAAAAGCAATAGCTACTCAGCTCTGGGATCCACACCTAGGCAGTTGGCTCCTACCCATTATGCTTTTCTACTGTGGTATGTCTACCAGGCAAAGGCGTTTACGAAGATAAGAGGTAATGACAGTATTAGGATTTATTTGCTCCAGAGCCTCCTGGTATGTTAGGCTAGGGATGCATAAGTATTGAAACAGCAGATTCCTAGCTTTCCTCGAGTTCAAAGTCATCTTTTAATTCAGACCTTGATAAAAGGCCCAATTAAGAATGTGGAGAGAAAGCAGTGTATTAATTCAGACCTTGAAAGTAAAAGAACCAAAGCACTTAGGTCAAAACACTGTGGGGTAAGAAATCTGGGATTGAATTCTCACTCCACCACTTGCCAAGTTGAGTATATTTGGTTTATGAAATCACTGTGAACCTTATTTTTTTTCCTGAGGGATGGGACAAGTAACACCCATTTCATGGGTGGGGCATAGTATGTGCAAAAAACACTGTCACAGGTGCCAGTATATAGGAAGTGATACAGGAATCAGAACTATTATTAGTTATGCAAAATAACTTTAAACAAAGGCTCTCTTTCTCCTGTGAAGCCTTGCCCAATGTCTCATCCTAGTATGTCCATATTTATTGCTCTCTCTTCTGGACCTCACCGGAAGTTCCTTGCACTTCTATTTGTTGCTCCATTTGTCCTTCCTTGTATGGTGGGAGTAGATGACACACCCACCCATCCATATGTATGCCCATCCACTAATTAAAACTGTACTTTGCATTTTCTGTGTCTCAGTGCTGTGTTAGGGATTGGAAGTTAGAGATTTATACAACATGGTTTCTACCCTCAAAAGGGTTGAGTTTTTAGGGCAAACCAGGGTGGTGTACCCAATAGGCAGGAATCTTATTATAAAAACAATGATCTAGTAATAATCTCTTTATGGTTTTATTGTACTATAAGAGTATTTGTCATGGGAGAACCCACCTTCTGTTGGATTTCTAGTCACATTTTATGAGTTAGTATTATTTTTACTGAGTAAGGGAGTCATAATGTTTTCAGTGCTTTCTACCTTCTGAAGTCTTAATCTGGTTGAAGTTGGCAACAGACACATGAAGGAATAATTACAGAGAATTGTATTAAGTGCTAGGCCATAAAGAATCCTGTATTGTCTGGTGCTGAGCTAAGACCTCTTCATTGCCACACTGGTGGTCCCCAAATGCAGAAATCAGTTTTAGCGTTATAGGTGTCCTTCCCCTGAACAGAACTTAGATGCTGGCTCTGTCAATGCCGTCCACGAAAGGATGTGGGTACTGTGGGGTGGGTGAAGGGCTCTTGCTTAATCCTCCTCTACCCAGGTTGTTGAACGCATACTTTTCTCTTTTGTATGAGGAAGCAGATCCCCAGATGGTGGAAGTGACTTGCCCAAGAATGCAAATGTCTTAATATTAACACGTGTTGGTTCCTTATTGTCTTTTACATGCTTTTTCTCATTTAATACTTTTGACAGTTCTGTGGAGTAGGGAGCCTTATTTCCTCCATTTCACAGATAAGAAATCTTAAGGGAAAAAAAAAAGAAATCTTAAGGTAAAGTCAGAGACTCTCATAAGGTCATTTAACTATTAAGTAAACAAGTACGGATTTTTTTTTAATAGACGGTGGTTGACGTTGGATTAATAGCCTGATCCTGGGCCAGTACTGGGACAGGATGGGACATGAAGGACAGGCGGACAACTATCAGGTGTAGGAGGAGCAGTCGAAGATCGTTTGGCAGGGGCGGGGCCAGGGGGCGGGGCCAGGGGGCGGGGCCCCGACTCACGTTCACCACTGGGCTTCCCGGCGGCGAGAAAGTCCCGCCCCTGATCGACAGGAAAACAGGGATTGGCCTTCCCGAAACCGATTGACAGCGCAGGGCGCGTGCAGGGGGCCGCGCGGAGGTGGGGGATCGGAGCAGGAAGTGGGAGTAGAGGCTGCAGGAGGTTTGTTGTAGAGCGGACTGTGGCCGCCACTGTGCCGAGTCGCAGCAGCCACTGGGGACATGGAGGGGCCGGGGCTGGGTTCGCAGGTGAGTGCGGTCGGGCGCAGACCGTCCCGGGGATTCGGAGAGCGTCTGTGGCTGTGGAGAGAGGGAGGAGTGGTGCGAGGCAAATCCTTAGGAGGACCTCTGGGTGCAGAGGGGCCTGGGCCGGGGAAGGGACAGCACGAAAGCACCCAGAACCGCGCTGGGTGTTCTCTCCGAGGCGACCGCGAAGTAAGGGCGAAGACTGAGGGGTGAGTGCTATGGCCGCCGCTCTAACCTCTTCCACCTGCGGGCCTGGGCGCCCCCTGGGGCAAATGTCCCTCTTCTCTCCTCCCCGCTTTTCCCCTTCGCCACTTTGGCCTCCTGGGACTGGAGGGCTTGGCTGTGGGGCTTGGGAGGGGAGGGTGGCCATGGCTGGGAGCAGGTGTCAGGTGACACACCTGAGTTGGACCAGACCTCCTTGACCTTGGCCTGGAGTCTGTGAGGTTCTATTGATTTTGTTCAGCCGAGGCGCCACACCAGCCTGTGCCACACCCACCCCAATTTTAGCTCTTGATCCCAGCATCCTTGCTTACTCCTTGACAGAACCCAGGCAGGAAAAACTGAGGGAGTAGAGGGGGAGGGGCTGGGGGGGGCGGGATGGAGAAGGAGGTATATAATTGTTATCTGCAAAATCCCAAAGAACTGTTATTCTGTGGAGGAGTAGTTCCAGATGTCGTTCCGGATGTAGTTCCAGAGAACAGAATGGTCCAGTGGAGGAAGTTACTCGAGAGAACAGATCTTTTTTTCTTTTTGTTTATGGCTTTTTCTCAGTGCCTAGAGTACGCCCTGGCACATTGTTGCTACTTAATATTTATTGAATAAATGCAGACTATCCAGATGTAGCCAACATTTTGTGAGTGCTTATTATATGCCAGACGCATTATTTTATGGCAAAATTGAAGTGCCAATATAATATTATCTCCATTTGCAGATGAGAAAACTGAAATTAACTCCAGTTGGAGCAAATTAGGTGATGGATTTTCTGTCCTTAGTGGGATCCACACAGTTTGATACGATTGAATTACTGACCTCTCAAAAATTCTTCCCAATCCTAAGCATGTTTATTATGCTCCTCCTTTTTTCATTCAACAGTCTGATACAAATTTAAGTGAGGAACAAGACATATGATGGGAAAGTTGTCAAAGTGTTCTTACTAGGTGGTCTTGCATTTTGACAGAAAAAAGAAAGATTGCAAGCTGACTGACTTCTATAAAAGCATGTAGAATCTTGGATGGAAACTATACCTCTCCCCCCCACCCATTCCCAAGAGTATCAAGGAAAAGTTGGTAGGAGCAACTACCATATCTTAATTACTGCCACTCATTTACAAAAGCCTTCAGGTGCTTAAAGTTCACTCCCTCATGTTGAAGGGAAGGTAGATTTGCCCCAATTCTATGACAAACGGATAGGGAGAATGATTCAGTCAGAGGTTGAAATTAATGGGACAGAGTAGAGATTATTGTTATTAATAATAATTGCTGTTCAGTTTGTCACTAATAAGGTGACCATCTTACCAATAAATGGGACACTATATTTTGCAAAATACTTACCCATTTTTGATATGCATTGTGACCCTGTAAGGTGAGGAGAAATTGCTGTTCTCCTTTCAGAAATTAGAGCTGAGTCTCTAAAATTGGAGTCATTTGTTAAAAGTCAAATAGCTGCTAAGTGACAAAGCCAAGATTCATTTATTCTGCTGTGTGTTAGGCTCTGTTAGGTGCTAGAGAGAAGTCAGTGAATGAAACAGACAAAAATATTTCTGCTCTGGCTAATTTGACTTTCCTGATTCCACCCTCAGAACTGATGGATTTTTGCCAGAATTTGCCTATAAGAGTCTGACCTCATTTTTTTTTTTTACCTTTTTGCTTGTTCAGTAAACATTAGCCCACTGCCCTCATATTATTAGCTCTATCTGGAATATTCTTTCCTCCTATAACCTTATGGCTTATTCTGTCTCTTCAAGATCTTGATAGAAATTTCACTTCAGTGTCATAAACACTTCCCATTCTCACCACCACCAGCAACATTCCCTAGCCTCCTTCCTTACTTTATATTTTTTCCTAAGCATTTAATACCATTTAACTTACTTCTGTGTCTTGTTTTTTGTCTCTTTTCTTTGCACCGAATGTAAGTGCTATGAGGGGTAGAGAATTTTACCTGTTATGTTCAGTGCTGTGTGTAGCATCTGGAAGAGTGCTTAGCACTGTAGATAATTGCACAATTAATTACAGAGCTTGGAATGTTAACACTCTTACTTTGGTTAATATTGGAAGAAATTTTGATGTGTCTCTGTTTTTCTTGGTAATCTGGCAGAATAATCACCATCATCAGAGTCTGAGTGTGGTTTTCTGCATCTTGCTTTTCCCTTAAATAATGTCCACTGTAACATATACTATTTAGAAAACTACTTATATACTATTTATATACTTGTAAAGTTTTTAAAAGTTATAAAGTTTTAAAAACTACTTATATGCGATTTAGAAAAATAATTAGATTCATAATGTCCCCATGTGAGATATATTATGTGATCCTTTATATCTTAAAGATGTTCCAGTCATCTAGTGCTGTGTAACAACCTCTTCCGTCCCTCCCCCATCGTAGTATAAACCAGCTGTTGTCATGCTCATAACTGAGTGGCAGACATGTAGGCAGGCGTGACAGGGATGGCTGTTTCTATTCCACCATATTTGGAGTCTCTGCTAGAAAGACTGAGAAAGCTGGGTGACTTGATAATGGGACTTGATCACTTACATGTCTGGGTGTTGATGCCGACACCAGCAGGGGATCTGCGTGTGGCCTGGGTCTCTGCATAGAATGGTAGCTGGGCTTCAAGTGTGAGCATCTTCAGAGACAGGAATCTTCCAGTTTGTGCAGCCTGTGTGCCTGCCGACAGGCAGAGCATCTGCAACATTTATAAGTGTAGTAGTCACAGCTCTTATTCAAGCAGAAGGGGTGCAGATGCTCTCCTCTTGATGGAAAAGTATCAAAGAATGTTGGGGATTTGTTATAAAAATCATCATAACTATATACATAATTTTCATTATCTTCATAATGTCTTGCTTTTTTCCCCTCCTCTGTGGAGTATTCAGCTAACTGCATGACTCTTTCTTGGTATTTTTTTTTGGATATTGTGTCTAGAACAGACTGGCATATATTAGGTATTCAGTAAGTATCTGATAAGTGAATGGATTGTGGCAAGAATTATATCAGATTCATCTTTTTTTTTTTAAGATTTATTTATTTATGCACACAAGCACTGGGGTACAGGCCAGAGGTGTGTGGGGGGTGAGAGGATTCACCACAGAGAGCGGGGAGCAGAACAGGCAGATCAACAGAAGTACACTGCTGAGGGGAGCAGCGGGCACAGCAGGAGAGGTCTGCTGTGCCATGTGGGTCCCCTCCCTGGCCGGCACAGGGATCGAACTCCTGCTGCAGTGGCTGCAATTTGCTTCATTGTGCTTTGCTTAACCCACTGCGCCACCAGGGAGGCCCCAGATTCATCTTTTATCCTTAAGTACTGAGCACTATGATTGCTACATGGTAGGTATTCTTTACATTTCCCCAAGTGAGTGATTATTGAAACTCTTAGGAGTTTATAGGTATTGTGAGTATCTGCTTATTCTGTTCCTTTATCTTAACATTGTAGTCAGGCATATAGTTGTAACCTTCCACTGCTTAAAGGGTGTTATGTATGTATTGACACCTGCCAGTGCACATATCAATAACTTAAGCATTTCCTCTTAGACTGACAGAGCATGGAGTTAGAGGAAGTTTAGAGCTATGTCCATCTTACTCCTTTCATTTTACAAATGTAGAAACTGAAGCCAAAAATTAGAGTGAATAGATTAACTATCATCATACCACCAATATGAAATCTGAGACATTGACCTGTTTTCAGAAAATTACATTCCAACATGAAAGAATGAAGCATTTAAGTATTTAAGAATACTTTAAGAATGTTTTTTCTCCTAGCTAAAGGGAGTAACTTCTAAGGAGGATTTGACCTGAACTTTGTTTTTATCTTTCTGATAGGACTATATGGTTGTTTTCCTTAAACATCTTTACACGACTATCAGCAATGAGAATTAATCTCTCCCAAGTCAGGTTATCTCCTTTCTCACCTGTGGCTCTTCTGGTAAAATTTTGGGAGGAAGCAGTATCTGGAGCAAAAGAAGATAGATCAGTGCTCTGGTTGCTAAGCTTTTTTGATCATGTGCTCCCAATCAGTAAAGCAATGTTCAGCTTGTACCCCTTAGAGTAAAATGCCACCAAATTGTGAAAAGTACGATCCCAAATTTTCATTTTTGTAAAATGTCATATTTTTGAGAATAATGGAATGCTGAATGGAGCCTCCACCCTCATCTGCTTGGAGGCTGCTCTGCTCTGACTAAATCCTCTAATAGTGATCACTTTGATTTACTCGTTGATGGGGATGATTTTGCGTCATGTGATTGACCCAGACTTAAAAATTTCAGCCCCTCTGTTTGATGTATATGGGAGCTAGGGACGACAGCTAGGGTGGTTATAAGATTTGATAATATATTTCTAAGCTATATTCATTCATTACTAGCTCAATATATATTCTGGGTGAGGTTTTGAATTAATGCTCGTGGATATAAATCTGTTTCACATTAGCCTTTTGGTAACTTTGAGTCTTTTTGGAAGAGAGCTGGCATTTGTTAGGTTAGGTTAGATATCTTTGTTTTCACTGGATGGGACTAATGAAGAGCTCCTGCTGTGAACAGTGTCAGTGCGGCCTCTCTTTGTTTATTCCATTCTCTTGCTTATTCTATTACTGCATTTTGTAATTCCTTGTAGGAATTGCTTAAGCCATGTGCTCATTGTGGGAGCAGCAATTTAGTTAAATTTCGATAATATGGTTTGAAAATTATTTAACCTCATGTATACTGCAATAGACTAAATGTGCTATTACACATATATTTGTAGTAGTATCAACTCCTCTGGGTTTGGGAACTTTCACTCTGTTCCCTGGTTACCTTGCAAATGACTGTATGGTGTGACCAGCTTGATAAGATCAAGTGAGACTGCCAGTGCTTAAAAATTAGTGAGCCTTAAACAACCTAGATTTGTAAAATATTTTTTAAAGATCAAGAGTGATGGGAGTGTTAACATTTTCTCTCCTTACTAATGGGTCACAGTGTATAATGGCCTTGAGTTCTACTTGCCTCACTTTGGAGACCAGTGACTTGAAAAGCAAGTTTTGTATTTTACCCTGATCTGGATTTAGGCAAGAAATGATGACATGAGCAGACTGATACCTCTTGTTCTCTCATCTCTACCATCTAATCACATTTTGACTTCCATATCCCTTTATTTTTTTTAAAATTTATTTATTTATGCATACAAGCACTGGGGTACAGGCCAGAGGTGTGTGGGGGGTGAGAGGATTCACCACAGAGAGCGGGGAGCAGAACAGGCAGATCAACAGAAGTACACTGCTGAGGGGAGCAGCGGGCACAGCAGGAGAGGTCTGCTGTGCCATGTGGGTCCCCTCCCTAGCCAGCAGCAGGGATTGAACTCCTGCTGCAGTGTCTGCGGTTTGCTTCATAGTGTGTTGCTTAACCCACTGCGCCACCAGGGAGGCCCCCATATCCCTTTACGTTGTTTGTCTTTAACTTACCTGCCTTTTTAGACTCTTGGAGAAGACGCACCTGGCATCATGTTTTGTACATATAAATACACAATAATTAATTGCTGAATAAAATTCTTTTAACTGTGGATATTTTTTAATATTGAAATGTGTAATTCTTCTCAGCTTTCTTGGTGAAAATGAAGTTAATGTCCTTAATGCCTTAAGGCATTATGATAAGCAACAAATTTGTATCTATAGAATGAGGCAATTTTATAGAATGATGAAAAATAGGTGTATAAACAAAAGATCAATCTTTCTAACATACAAATGGAAAAATACATGCCATCTTATAGAAAAAACAAGACCAAGGAAAAGCAGTCTACTGAAAATGAAGATACGAGAGGCAGTAAACAAACAAACTTGGGTTCAGTAACATTGAGGGACATGCCAGTGGAAAGCAACATACCATTTGTTACCTATCACCTTGGAAAGATTATGAAAAGATTGATGCCATTCAGTTATGGGGAGGGATAAAGGACACATACTTTGTGTTGGGGTTGTGAATTAGAGAAGATAATCAGTCAGTGTCTATATTTAAAATGAGTGTATTTTTTTGCCCCAGCATTAGCACTTGGGGAATCATCCTGTGGAGGTTTTGGGGTATTAATTATAGGGTTGTTTATAGAAGTGACGGTTGAAATCAGTCTGTATCTCTAACACCAAAGAACATACACAGATGGTAAATAACCACATGGCCATACCAAATGCCAGTGAGGATGCAGAGCACTTAGAACTTTCATACATTGCTAGTGGCAAAAAAAGTATAGCCATTCTGAAAAGCAGTTTCTTGTATATAACATATTTACCAGTCAAGCAGTCTGGTAAATATGGTACCAAGCAGTCTGACCCTTAGAGAAACAAAAGCATGTTTTCACACAAAAACTTGTACATGGATGTTTATCTAGCTCTATTTATATTAGGCAGAAGCTGGAAACAACCCACATATGTCATTTGAATGTATAAGCTATGATATATATTCATATAATGAAATATTATACAGGAAGGAAGAAACTTAATAACATGCAGCAACTTTGAATGAATCTCAAAAGAATCATTCTGAGAATGAAACCAGTCTTACATAATGTATAATTCTATTACATGGCATTCTGGGAAAGACAAAGTTAGTGACAATGAATATCAGTTGGGAGGAGTGGGGAGTATGGAGTGGATATCTCTACTTTTCTATTCTTAATGTGTGTTTGTTCTGTGAGAATGATTTTTAAAAACAGCAAAAAGTAGTTTAAAAAAGTGTTGAATAACATGGATGAAAGCTGGGTAACAACTTTACAGTAAATTATTATTTCATTAAATTGTAAGTTATTATAATATTATAAAATAATAAGCCACTTTTTGATATCCAGGAATGTTTTGCTAGATATTTGTTGTGAAGCTCCCATTTGAACACAACTAAAAATGCTGAGTATAATAAAAAATTTTCACTTTCTTTGTTGCTATTATATTTTTAGATTCCTTAATAATTTCTTTTTATATGATCATATTGTCAACAATTACAGATAGAACTGCTTCTTTTCTAATCTATATGCATTTTATTTCCTTTTCGTATTCTATTCTGTTTAAGACATCAGCTCGTTGATTGGATGTTGTGATAACTTTGCAGTTCTTAGAGGCGTCTTTTACCATTAAGTGATAGCAGTAGATATCTTGTATGTTCTTTATCACATGAGGAAGTTCCCTTCTTTCCCTGATATGCCAAGAGTTTTTTCATGCATGGTTGCTGAACTTTGTCAACTGCTTTTCTACTAAAATGAACATATATTTTCTCCCTTATTCTATTCATATGATAGATTGATTTATTTTTAAATATCTAAGCTTCAATGTAATGTATATTATCATTTTTATATTTTACTGTGTAGATCTTGCTACTATTTTGTTTAGGATCTTTGCATCTATGTTATGAGGGACATTGGGTCTCTGGTTTTATTTACTTGCACCGTCTCTTGTTTTTTCTGCGGCAATAATGCTGCCTTCTTAAAAGAACTGGGGAGCATTCCTCTATTTTTTGAAGGAGTTGGTGTCATTTCTTAAGTAGTCTGGTAGAGTTCACCAGCTAGGTTGTAACTGGAGTTTTTTTTTTTTTTTAATTAATTTCAATTTCTTTAACAGAATGTTATTTATAACATAACATCAATAATGTGCCTTTTGGGGTGTTTTGCTTGTCATCAGGTTGTTGAATTTATTGACATAAAAATGTTCACAGTATTCCCAGTACCCTTTTAATGTTCGTATTATGATCTTGCAATGATACTCTCTTTTTAAAAATCGACTATTTGTCATTGGTGTCTTCTTTTTTCATCAGTCTGGTTGGAGGCTTATCAGTTTTACTGATTTATTTTATCCAAAGAACTACATTTTGGGTTTAGTGATCTTTCTACATTGTTTTTCTTTTTATATTTCATAGATTTCTTCTATCTTTATTGTTTCCTTTATCGTGTTTTGGGTTTAATTATCTTTTTCTGGAGTCTTAGATGAAATTATTCCCCATCCAACTCATTTTGGAGATATATTGTTATTATCACTCAGTTCAAGATATTTTCTAGTTTTTATTTTCTTCCTTGACCTATGTATTGTATGTTATTTGGTTTCCCAATATTTAAATTTTCTGATTTGGAATTTAATTTCATGGGGTTCAGAGAACATAATCTGTATGAACCAATTCCTTTGTTGTGACTTGTTTTTTGGTTCAATGTATGGTTTATCTAGGTGATTACAACTGCACTTGAAAGAAAAAATATGTTGTACTATTCTTTCAAGTGTGCTTGAAAAAAAAATGTTGGTTGGAGTTTTATTAAAACATCAATTGGATTAAATTTGTAGACAGTGTTTATCCTTTTCTGATTTCTGTCCTCTTCTCTACTTAATGTGGTTCCTGTTTACTCATTCTGTTACTGAAAGAAGTGTTGAGATATCCTACTGTAACTGTTAATCTTTCTGTTGTTCTTTTGCTTTTGCTTTTCATGAATTTTAAAGCTCTTTTGGGTGCATTTAGATTTAAGATAGTTATGTCTTCTTGATGAACTGACTCTTTAATTTTATGAAATGCCCCTCTTCATCTCTGTTAGTATTTTTTGTGCTAATATCTGCTCTGTTTTATATTAATGTAGCCACTACATTTCTTATGCATACTGTTTATGCACGGCATAACAGTTTCCTTTTGTTTTTAATCCATGCATGTTTTTACATTTAAAGCCGTTTGTTGTAGGCAGCATATAATACTAGGGTTTTTATTTGTTTGCTTGCTTTATTTTATTAAGTCCAATATAACAGCTCTTTCATTTGTATATTTTAGATCACTTGCGATTAATTGATAATTTTTAATAATTTTTAATATGGTCGGGGTGAATGTGTCATCTTGTATGTTTTATGTTTTCCTTAATTCTTCTCTGTTCTTTGTTCATTATTGTACTTTACGTGCCTTTCCAAAATATTTATTGAATAATTTAAAAGTATTTTATCTATGTTATTGACTTATTATATCTTTACTTAGAAATTGATCTTGGGATGACATACACTTTTAACACTTTGTACCTGCAAATACTATTATAGCATCTCTTATAGCAATATTCTCCTGTTTCTCTACTTATTCATTAAGGAATTTTATAATGAAAAAGTCTGTTGTGTTTATATAGTTCTGGCACTCTTTAGCCCTTTATATTGATTTAGATTTCCATCTGGCATTATTTCCCTTTAGTCAAAGAATTTCCATAAATACAGATCTGCTGGCAGTTTTCTCAGATTCTATTGGTCTGAAAGTTTGTCTTACCCATAATTTTGAAAAACATTTTTGCTACTGTTTTCTAGTGTATAGTTTTCTTCTTTTAGCTCTTTAAAACTCTTGTGCTTTTTGTCTTCTGGCTTGCATTCACTGATGAGAAGTCTGAGTTCATTCTTATCTTTGTTTTCTTGAACATAATATACCTATTTCTTTAGTTTGTTCTAGAGATTATCTCTTTATTATTGTGGGTTTTTGTTTTGTTTTGTTTTTTTTTTTGACTATGTTATGCCTTGGTATAAGATTTTGAGGTTTATCCTACTTGGGCTTGAGCTTCTATGGATTATATGTTTCTAATTTTTGCCAAATTTGAGAGATTTTTGGCTACTCTTTCTTCAGATCTTAGAAAATATTTTCCTTCTCTCCAGGGACTCCAATTACACATATTCAGTTAACTTAACCCCATAGCCTAAATGTTTGCCACAACTCCCAGAACAGAGGCCTGGAAGCCTTCCTATTATGTTGCTAGCCATGACCCTCCACAAATGACAAAGTCTGTTTGGGCCTTTGCAGAGGACCTTTGTTTTTTGCCAAAATATGTAATTTTCTAATATTAAGAATTAATTATAGTGAACAGCATTAAGATGAAGATCTTCCCTAGGATACACATTGAAGACTCAAACAAAAAAATCTTTTTTTATTCCTTTTTTTTTTTCTTAATTTATGTATATTTGACATCATTTGTAGTCCCTAGGGAGTTCCCACCACCATTTCACCAGTGCACCATCACCTCAGTTCCTGTGCTCTTTCTGCCCTCATCCCAGTCCCTCTTCCTACCTCCCCTCCCAGCCTCTACTAAGTGCCTCTGATTTGTCTTTGTCATATTGTGACTTTTTTTTTATTGCTGTTGTTCTTTTCCTTGATCCTTTATTTGGCTCCCTTTTATTCCTCCTAAAAGGGAAACTATCCTATATTTTTCTCTTGCCGTCTGACTTGTTTCACTGAGCATAATCCCTTCTAGCTCCATCCATGTTTCTACAAATGACTCTAGTTTGTCTTTTTTGATTGCTGAATAGTATTCCATTGTGTATATGTACCACATCTTCTTGATCCAGTCATCTATTTTTAGGCATTTGGGTTTTTTCCAAGTCTTACCAATTACAAATAGTGCTATAATGAACATGGGGTGCAGGTATTCTTTTGAGTCAGTGTTTTTGTGACCTTTGAATATATCCTAGGAGTGGAATTGCTGGGTCATATGGTAGCTCTATTTTTAATAGACTGAGGAATCTCCATATAGCTTTCCATAGTGGTTGGATTAATTTGCATTCCCACCAGCAGTGTAGTAGTGTTCCTTTTTCTCCATATCTTCGCCAACATTTGTTGTTGCTGGTTTTTTTAATATGTGCCAGTTTTACTGGTGTAAGGTGATATTTCATTGTGGTTTTAATTTGCATTTCCCTGATTGTGAGGAATGTTGAACATTTTCTCATGTGCCTGTTGGCCATTTGTATTTTCTCTTTGAGAAGTGTCTTTTTAGTTCTGCCAATTTTTTGACTGCATTGTTTACTTTGTTTTTCTTGAGTCTTCTGAGTTCTTTGTAAATCTTTGTGATCAGTCCTTTATCAGTTGTGTAGAGTGCAAAAATTTTTTCTCAGTCAATGGGTGTCTCTTTGTTTTGGTTACTGTTTCTTTCAAACAAAAAATTCTAATACAATAATATAGATATGGCTAGTAGTAATAAATTGCTTCTCTATGAGTGTGAATGAGACATTGATTTTCTTACTATGTTCTTTCAAATTACTTTTACTCTTCAGTGCAGGAATCACAGCCATGGCCCCCACCCTCCAGGATTTGGTCGACTTGGAGTCTCTGCATATGAAAATAAAGAACTTGCCAAGGCAAGAGAAGCTTTTCCTCTTATAGAGGACGCTAGTAACTGTGACATTGTAAAAGCTACTCAGTAAGTCTTCCCAGTGTTTTGTTTTATCTCTGTGTTCCGTTGAATTCCAATGATATATCAGCCCTTTACTGCTCTCCCATGTATACCTTCCGCCTTCGTACTCCAGGGAGTGCTGGTCATACCACCCTGAGAGCCTTTAGTACAGTGTCCCTGGGCAGTTTATTTATAGACTCCCTGGTTAGGTTATGAGCAGCTTCTCAGCGAAAGCATGCCTTTTTCATCTTTGAACCTCCATTGCTTTTGCACAGTCCCTATCGTGTATTAAGTATCCAATAAGTGACTAAATGATTTTAAATGACACTAAAACTAGGCCCTAAAACAGAAATCTGAGTCTTTTAAATTGTATTACAACCTGAATATATAGATGGAATCGAAAAATAACAGGTCACACATTTATGGACATTTTAAACAACTGTTTATTGAGTGCTTTCTATGTTCCTAAAGTGGAAATAGGTTTTCTGTCCCATCCTCTCCCTGCGCCCACCCCAAACATATAGTGGGTTGCTATGCTTACACTGAAAAGGAGGTGTGCTTTGAAAGCTTAGGATCTCTATATGGATGTGCATTAAATCACTTCCCACGTTTTTAACTTTCTGGAGCTCAGTGATTATTAACATCTACCCGCTCTTGCCATTGAACATACTTTGAAATATTTTGTCTATAGGACTACATTAACTAGTCATCCATTTTTTTTAGTAATTAAATATAAATCTGCCCATCAGAGCTTCTAATCAGCATGAAAGGATCTAATGTTACCTCACTAACTTGATATAATTTTTATCAAAAGTAAATGTCTGGTGATTAAGTAACCTGTTAGGCCTTAACATGGACTTATACATTATTTATGTCAGTTAAAAAGTAATTGCAATTATTTGAATATTCTTATTACAAATTTGTATGTACTTTCAAGGTTCTGGAAATGACTACTTTAGGTGAATGTTCTTTGATATTGTTTACATTGTTATATTTATATAAAGATGAGAATGTTCTTAAGGTATTTGTCTTAATTAGATTGAAAACTTTTCAGTGTTTCTTTGCTTACCAGTAAAACCCTGTCTAATAAATGTGAGAAATGAGGCTGCATTCACAGGAATAACTCACATTTATAACTTCCTTAAAATTTCCTTCAGGTATTTGACCTTTGCCTCGAGTGGTTGTGGGATACCCTTTGGTAGTATGCGGGAAGGGCAAAAAAAGAGAGAGAGAGAGAGAGAGCATTTCAATAAGTCTTACACATCTCACAAGTCCTCCTTCTTTTTCTGTTCCAGAGCCTTTATTTTAGGCTCTGTATTTATTATGAGAACCCTGAAACTAGTCTCTCAGCCTTTGCCTTACCCTACTCTAATCAGCTTCCATTGACACTAAAATTACCTTTTGTAAAATTCAAAGCATGAATGCTTTCTTTTTTAAAACCTTCAGTGCTTTCCTTTTGACCTATGAAGTCTAAACCTCATAACATGGCATAAAGGCCTGTGAAGTTTTGCCTATATTTCCTAGCTTTATCGCTTACCATTCGTTCTCTTAAGCTTCTGCCGTGCTACATTGCAGGTATTTCTCTGAATATACATGCAGTTTTATATCTCTGATTTTTGTAGTTTTCTTCCACTGGAATGCCCTCCCTTCAGCCTAAAAACATAGACTGTATGTCATGTTTCATCTCCCTCAGGAAGGGCTAATCATATCTTCCTCCAGTGTACCTATGCCATGTCCATGTTTTATTGAGTTTACCCCATCCTAAGTTTACTTTCAGTTCCTCCTTTCCTGTGAGGTCACTACATGGGCTTGATTTGATTCAGGGATAAGACTGTAGCCAGCTATTGGCACCATGCATTCCTGGCACACAGTAAAGGATCAAGTGAAATTTATTGCAGGGGGGCATATGTGAATGTTAAAGATTATTTTAAAAAATCAAGTTCCATTCTAAAGAGATTAATCTGATCAATTAGTATACTAAGTTTATTTTTGTTGTCTAGCTTTGCAACCTGCACAGCTTTGTTAATTTTATGTTGACTAAAAGCAGACTGGATAAAAATATAGTAGAAGGAAGAAACTTTGATATTTCAAATGATTTTATTGCTGTCATTTATGACTCTTATTTGAGATACGGAATTTTTGAACGATGTAAAGAGCTGGTAGAAGCAGGATATGATGTTCGGCAACCAGACAAGGAAAATGTGTCACTTCTTCATTGGGCTGCTATTAACAACAGACTGGATCTTGTCAAGTAAGATGGGGTTATGTGTGTGTTAATTGAATGTGTGCTTAGAATTCTAGACCTCTCCTTCATTTGTCTTTTCCTTCAAGTACCCATATGAATATTGAACTATCTGTAATTCTTTGTTGTAAATGAATGCCTGAAGCTTTGTGCCACACATATGTTATCATAGCATTGTAAATGACCTTAGACATCATCTAGTCCAGGCTTTTGTCATTGACCCAAAAGGGAAAGTTAAAAGCACTGGGTCCCATCATAAAGTTCAGGTAGTAAAATGAAACACTTTTTAAAAAAAAAACCACATAACATAAACTTTGTTAGGATAGAAGAGAAAGTTTCATCTAATTCAGAAGAAACATCGATTTACTTCATGTTGAAATAATGCTAGGAGGAGTGGATGGGCAGGGAGTAGGCATGTATTGGATTGTGGAAAATATTTCTCCTTCATAAAGCATCATTGCTTACCTAGGCTGTTTGTTTTATACCTTAGCATGGGAGATACACATATATATGTGATGTGTATATATTTTGTATTAAAATCCTTAGGGTTAAGAAAATAAAATAATATACTAAAGTTTAAAATATACAAATACATTATTTGCATTTGCCAACTCCTTTTCTATGGAAATAGACTGTTACATTTAGATATTATGATAGGTGAAACAGCACAGTGAGACTAATTCCAGTAAACCACAGAAGAAAATAAATCACTTTACCTTATAGGTTCACTTTAGACAGTGCATTACATCTGTTCTCCCAAAGTAAGGAGCAGAATACTCCGAATGTCTCATTTTCAGAAAAAAAATTTAATTTTTTTTTACTAGTTGCTTTTAGAATTCATTCCCATATAGTTTTCATAATTTTAAACTGTTAAAAGTGACATAATTTCATCTTCTTGAAAATTAAGTCAAATGTCTGTGTGATTCCAAGCCTCTTGTATAGAAGGCATCCCAAAAGTGTTGTGATAGTCCCGTATGCTGAGTAGTTATTCTGTGTTTGCCATGTTAGTAATAAAGGGATGCTCCTTGAGCAGGAGTAATTATGGATGCGCTAAGCGCATCTCATGGGGCATCTGTTACTGTTGTTGAGAGTTTCAGACTCCTGAAGATCTGAAGTTGTCATTGTAATTTGTTTTCCAACACATGTACTACCAGGAAAAATTAGTGTTTTTTTCTCAATATGAAGTTCAAGTTTTAAATCTTATTTTCATTTATGTCTGCTTCGAATAGGTTTTATATTTCAAAAGGTGCTGTGGTAGATCAGCTGGGTGGAGATTTAAATTCAACTCCTCTTCACTGGGCCATCAGGTAAAGCTTTTCTAAACACTTAAATTTCTGTTCAAAATCAGAAGTGAATTACAGTCATTTTCTGAGCGTGATAGACAATTCTTTTCCTACAGAATTTTCTGTGATTCTGAAATGTTTCTGTGCTACCCAGTGTGGTGGCCGCTATGCATGTGAAACATGAAATATGACTTGCTGGAACTGCTAAGCAATTTTTAATTGTAATTAATTTGGACTTAAAATAGCTACATGTGAGTAGGAGCCACCCTTTTGGAAATTGCAGTTGTAGCTACAATTAGAAAGGTGTTTATTTTTTTGCCTTCATTCAAAAAATTCACAGTGTCTTTTGCATTGAATTTAGGGCTCTACTATACTGTGCAAACTGAGATATCTGGTTAGACTTTCTGTTTTATAGTCAGATATCTTTTGTTTTACCACATGGATAAGACCAAAACTGAGTGAACTGTAAACTCAATCAGGATTTTCTCTGGGATGTATTATTGACCATCTGAAGTTGAAGCTGATAAGCACCCATCTTGGTATTTAGCAACTTCTTGATCTCTTATTTTGACCCACTTTCTGTGCTTGGTGGGATTGACATGAACCTGAAACTAAAGTGAATAACTGCTCATTTAAGGCAAAGAGTCATATCTTTTCTCCATACCCAAGAGTTTTAAAGAATTGAGGATTAACTTAACCACTTTTGTTACTGAGGGTATAGTGCTTTATGTAGAAAATGAACCGTATTTAACAACAGTGCAACAATATACCTGCAGTCTGTGAATATCATCCTTCTATATCCTTGGCTCATGGCTAGTTTTTTGTTTATAAAATAGCAGCAGTGAAGTGCAAGTTGTTTTAAAGTTTTCATTTTAGCATGTAGAATTATGACTATACATAGTAGTAACATGAAATTTAAGGTAGATTGGGAGGTTAAGTTTATCACCTGCACTCATGGACTATCTAGAGAGTTCTAAGTTTGGAACATCTAAGTAAAAGATGTTGGAAAATCTCCAGCATTTTAAAAATCTTACTAATAAGTAATACACTTTTTGTCTAAATAAGTCTTAAGGATATCATTGTCTCCCTGAATTGTTTTCTTTTTCTGGCTACCATATAATTTTTGTCTTCTGTTTGCAGACAGGGGCATTTACCTATGGTCATATTATTACTACAGTACGGTGCAGACCCTACTCTCATCGATGGAGAGGGTTTCAGCAGCATCCACCTAGCAGTATTATTTCAACACATGCCCATCATAGCATATCTCATCTCAAAAGGGCAGGTATGTTTTGAAACGTATCTTATACTTCCAGCTACTGTAAATTTGGAGAGATTGGGGAAGATGGCTAGTGGTGCTATGTCCTCATTTTTAAACTGTGTTAGATAACCACACATTCATCTGCTCACCTTAGTAAGTCTAGCTCCTCATTTTAAAGTGTAAGTGTTAGATATCCTCATACTCATCTGCTCACCTCAGTAAGTCTAGCTATTAACTACTGCTTTTCCAGCTTCAGTGGGGCAAAAAGGATAGGCATTTAGCTCAGTGGCATATAATAGGTGTTTCTGAAACTGGTAAGCCTATAATACTTTACCTTATGATCCCAGTAATTTGAGGAGTTTTCAAAACATGACCTCAAAACCTGTATTTTTCTTCTGGTTGAATGTAGAAATGGTAGTCAGATCACTAAATGAACCCATCATTTGCTTTCATTTTTTGAGTTCAAATGGGAAAACAATTTGAATGTATGCTTCTTATTGTTCTCTAAAGTAATTCCACAAAAAATGACTTGCCTTAAGATACATCCATCCATTTATGGCACAGGTTAAATTATAGGTTATTGTCAGTGGGAGTTTCACTGTCAGCTGACTTGCCTGGGATTTGCTTTCTGGTAGCAGTTTGTATATCAGCCGACTCGCCTGTAAGAGGTGTGGAAACATGTTTGCACAAATGCTGGTGGAATGATTGTGTTCTCTTTAAATAGTCACTTTCTCTCAGACTTGGCCAGTTGTGGTAGAGTAATTATAACCTCCTGAATCTCATTTTAGAAAGACATAGTATAAGGAGTCCTTCCTGCTTCTCTTTGTGCTCCTTCCCAAGTTGCATTCCTCAAGGTCCTTAAGAACCTCCAGTAGTTGAAGCTTATTTTGACTTGGTAGGAACTATCACTGTACATTTCCCATCTGGACCCATTTTATTAAAAGGAACATATCCTCACGGAGCCATAATTTCTTTTTTCTCCCCTATCATCTCGAAAAATAGAAAAGAATTTTGTGTATTTTACTATTTGATATATTTATATAAGTCCAAAAAGACAGTTGCCTCAGAAGATAGAGAGATCACAATTACTGTGTTTACAGGAAGATGAAGTGGCTTTGTGTAAGATATGATGGCATGAACCAATGTGACAGTTCATGTCCAACCTAGAGGACTTCTAAAGTCTGGTCAGTGTCATATTTATTGGATAATCTTAATGATTTTCAGTGTTTTCCTTATCTCTTTTTTATTCACATCATGCAATACTTTAAATCATATATTCTGGTTTTTCCTTTATAAGTATTTTGTAGGAATCAAGGGATTTTCACCCCATGGATGTGAAGCAGAATAGTCTTTTACTTAAATGATAATTAAGGCTTAATGTCTTATAGACATATGGTAGAACTGAATGTATTAAAGAGATACTTGTAGTAAGAAAAGGAAGAGAATTCTGACTGTGTTTACGCTTAGACTGATTGACTTTTCTTTTCTTCTAGAGTGTGAATATGACAGATTTAAATGGGCAGACGCCTCTCATGTTATCAGCTCACAAAGTACTTGGGTGAGTGAGTTTAATTGAGTTGCCTCATTCAGACTATTGATTGCACCAATTTCTTTTCTGTGCATGTAATTTCAAATACCTCTCAGTCTATGTGGAATAACCCTACATTCTCAAGAAGAAAATAAGATTTTTCACCTTGTGGCTATATTTATGGTCTTTGGATATAGTTCTTGTTAGGAAAGCACCATTGAAATACATTTTTTGGTAGCTTTGAAGGAGACTTGAAAGTTATTCATAAGTTTTAAAAAAAGTCCTTTTTAAAAAAAAGATTTCTTAGCATATACTTGTTAGCATGACTTACATTTCTTGGTTTGCATTTTTGAAAATAACTACAAGATTAAATATTCTCATGATTTAAAATTTAGGTGATAAATTGAATTCTGAAGAATGTGTTTTGAGCGTCTCTGGCATCTGCTGGGAAATATTATTGTAACTAATATATAAGAAAGGTCTGTTTATATGTTCATATCAGATACATAGCTAAGTGTTTCTGTGTATTTATTTTATAAACGTGTTATTTTAATGACCACCAAGTAACCCAACTTCTGGTCTTCTATTCAAATCCATCCTGCAGTTTTATCAGTTTGTTTCTAACGCTGTTCTTGACTTTTGATTCTGCTTTTACTTAGGACTTCTCTCCCAGAAACTAAGTTATTTCTGATGTCATTTCCTTACTGTTCATGGAGTGGTGGGGCTGGAGGTAGAATTTTGTTAAAGAACATTTTCTCTTTTTCACTGTTAACTCTAAAGTTGGGCATAGTTTGAGGATCTTAATTGAATAAGCAAAGTAGAATATTATTTTATTAAATAATTTCTTGAATAATCATGAAAGAAGGAGAGGTACAGATGATAAAGAAGTATTATATTGAACTCTGTCCATTTGTCCATAACTTTCTAAGATATACAAGTATTTTATGGCATTATTTAAATCTGATTTATTTAATAATTGACCCAGAGAATGTGAAGTTAGCTTTTAGTTCATCTCCTCAAATATATTATTGCACATTTAGTCTTTATTTTTTTCATGAAATACAAAATTTTATTTAGAAATTGTATAAAGTAGGGAAACAATCCTTTCCAAGAAAGACCAGGGGGAAAATGGGTTCCCAATAAAACTGAATATTAGGACAACAAAAAGAAAAATAGTAACATTGTTATTTGAACACTGGCTAGCTACTTACATCTTTTGGCCTGTTGATCATTGAATCTAGGTTTCCTCCAAATTCCAGCATGAGCTATATAATTGTGCATATTTTGTATGCAGCATGCACCACATAATAACTTTATCATAAAATATCTACCTTCTAGACACATTTTAGGATGAGCTAACTGCAGAAATAAATCAATACAATTGCATCAGTTGTTGAACCGTTGAACTGAGTACTGCATGAACACTTTTTTTTTAAAGATTTATTTATTTATGCATACAAGCACTGGGGTACAGGCCAGAGGTACGGAGCGGTGAGAGAATCCCCCAGACAGAGCAGGGAGCAGAACAGGCAGATGGACTGAAATCCACTGGTGAGGGGAGCAGTGGGCCAGGCAGGAGAAGTCTGCCTGCACCATGTGGGTCACCTCCCCAACCGGCGGCAGGGATCAAACTCGTGTAGCAGTGGCTGGTTTGCTTCATAGTGCATTGCTTAACCCACTGCGCCACCAGGGAGGGCCCTGCATGAACACATTTTGCAGAATTCTGCGAAACAGAGGAACTGAATAAACTGGGCAAAACAAAGAAAGGAGAAAGAATGAAATACTTTAAATCTTATTAATTCAGATCTGGCACTGTATTTTATGCAAAAGAAAATTAGCATTTAGTAACATGCTGTTTTATCATCAAATAGATTTAGTGACAAAAGCTGGGTAAAGTGGAAGGTGGTGGAAAGCAGGTATTGAAAACACCAGGCTTGCAGATCCTGAGGAAGCTATGGCCTTCACTCATCACACCCTTTGTCAGAGGTCGGGAAAGAACTTGGCTGATTTAATATTGGTCAAAGTTTAAATTCACGATAAAAAAAAAAAGTTATAGAAGAACAACATGTGAAAGTCAAAGTTTGAAAAACAAAAGCAGTTATTTCACCATATTGCTGTTACCTATGTAGTAGACTGTCACTTAATAGGTTCTTGGGGGTGTGGGGAATCTCTCCTATTAGCACGCTGAATAGAACTCTGCATAAAGAAGTTCTCAGTTGCTCAGAATACTTACTGAATGATTAATTGAAACATTAGTTTTAAAGATTATTTGCAGTTCCCCTTCAATCATGCTTTCTGTTAATGGCCCTTGATATTGTATTGCTTTGCGACAGGCCAGAGCCAACTGGATTTCTTTTAAAATTTAATCCTTCTCTCAACGTGGTTGATAAAGTACACCAAAACACTCCACTCCACTGGGCAGTTGCAGCAGGAAATGTTACTGCAGTCGACAAACTTTTGGAAGCTGGTTCTAGCCTGGATGTCCGAAATGTTAAGGTATGACCAGGTATTTATCTCCCTTAGAAGATTTATCTCCCAGCTAGAAGATTGATACATTAGCATAAAGATAAGCTATACATCTGTTTTCAGATTCCACAAGGTAGATATACATAATAACAGTTGGTTACCTGTGCACAGTTGGAATAAATGTGCTGAGTCTGTGATTCTGGTAAGTTTTTATGAAATGCTTATTAGCACCTTTGCTGTATTGAAAATATAATTGGACACTTTTCTTTCTTTTTTAAAGGGTGAAACGCCTCTTGATATGGCTCTGCAAAGCAAAAATTGGCTAATTATTCACATGTTAAAAGCAGAAGCAAAAATAAGAGCCAACAAAAAGTTGAGACTTTGGAGGTGGCTGCAGAAATGCGAGGTATTTTCATAGGGGGCCTATTTTGTGGGCACTAATAACTTTGTTGGTTTGGGTTTTTAAGGTTTTAAGGGAGGCCAGAGAGTTAGCTTAGTGCCTCATTATCTCGGCACTGACTGTTTCTTACCCAGTCATCCCCCAGCCTAAAGCTGGAAATTTAGCACTTAGGTTGGTAGTTTACTATCAGCCCTCAGCTAGATGACTCTGAAAGTGCACGTCACTTTGGGACTATTCTTGTCACACTTACTCGAGGAGTGAACTGAAACGCCCACGTGGTTTAGATTCTTAGAGAAGCAGAAAGAAAAACACCTTGTAAGGAATGTTATAGAAGCTTTTCTTGAAGAACTTGTTCCTTATTAAATGTATTTTTTTAAAGGAAAATACTACCATTCAAAATGTTTTGTTACGCAATAGTAACTCTTAGTGTCTGAAAGATATAGTGGTTATTAGAGAGGGTGCGGGGTAGGGGAGGTGGTGTGACAGTGTGGTGATGGAGGGTGAATGAAGCCTGTGCACATGTCAAGGGGTGAAATGTACTCCCCAAAATTATATAGTTATGTAAACAAATGGCGTATCAATAAAGTTGG
The DNA here is from genome assembly GCA_019455555.1 of Galemys pyrenaicus. Lineage (NCBI taxonomy): Eukaryota > Metazoa > Chordata > Mammalia > Eulipotyphla > Talpidae > Galemys > Galemys pyrenaicus. Next base: position 7,298,067 of record JAGFMF010011390.1, read on the forward strand.
GTTAAAAGAAGTTTTATTAGAATGAAGAGTTAGACTTTAAAAGTGACAATGCTGTAAACTTAAGTCATGGTGTCACTTCATAAACTAAGAAATATCTGGGACATTGATAGCTGTAGCCTAATTTTTACTGATTTTTTTTAATTTAGCAGTTCTTCTGGGTGGTGGTCTTCGAAACTTAAAGCTGAACTGATCAATGGAAAAAATTAGGAAGTTCAGTTCTTGTGAATGACCAACAAAATTTAAGTCCTAATAATGACTGTAACTCAAATTGTTAAAATAAGTTTTTGATATTGAATTGATGCCAGTATTTTGAATGTTTTAAAATATGCTAGGATAGCATCATTGTAGCAAATAGTAATTAGTAATTATATTTTCAGAATGATTCTAAATTAACAGCCTCTATCAGATTTCTATGCTCAGAGTCCTTGTGAATAACACACCTATTTTGCATTTATGTGGAGGGCGATGGAGAGAAACAACTGTTACTCCTTGATCTCCTTTACCACCTCCTCTCCTTTGTAGGTGTCTCCTTTGTAGGTCCAGGATTTTGTCCTGACCTCTTTTCTCTCTCTTCATTCCCTTGGCGATTTCATGCACTTCTCTGACTCTGAATGCCATCATCTGCATGTTGACAACTCCTCCACTTCTCTCTAGTTCAGACCTTTTCAGAAGCATATTCCAGTTGCCTACTTAACTTACCCAGCTCAGTAGCACCTCTAACATAACATATCCAATCCGAAACTCCTGATCTTCTCCCCATCCCTCCCCAGCGATCCCATCCACGGCCTTTCCACTCTCAGTAGGTCACCACTCCAGTTTTCTAGTTAATTTTTATCTTTTCTCTGTCATACCACGTATCCAGTCCACCAGAAGAACATACTGGCTAATTCTGTCCTCAGTATATATCCAAAATTTGACATCTTCTCGCTCCAGTCCACCACTGGTGTTTCAATCTAGTCTCCATTATCTTCCATGTGGGTTACTGCAGTATCTCCCGCCCCTACTCTCTAGTCTGTTCTCAACACAGCAACCAGATAAATCTTTTAAAATAGAAATCAGATCCTGTCACTCACTTTGTCAGCTTCCTCAATATCCTCTGAAGTGTCCCTCTTTCTCCTGGAATAAAAGCCAATGGTTTCCAAAGCGGTGTGTGATCTAGCTTCTTATATACTAGAAAATTCACATAGTTTGTCTAGCCCAGCTACAATTTAAGGAGAAAAGGACCTAAATTCAATGATGTGTTCCAAGTACCTGGATTCATGCCTGGCATCCAGTATGCCCTTCAGTGTTTGTTGAATGAATGAACACTATGGTGTATCTGGGATTGGAAACTTGAGGTCCATATTTCTTATTTCTGTTCTGAGATTATGTTATTTGTAAATTAACCTTATTAAAACAAAAAATCAAACTTGCTCATTTTGTGTTATATAAATGAGAAGCATTTTAAAGATTTCATGTCACCCTCCAATTATAAGTTAGAGAAGGAAAATGAAAAAAGATAGCGCAGAATATACTTTCTCCCTTTGCTGCTGCCAAAGCCCTTTTCTTCCAAGGTCACTCATGTATGTTGCAGTAAAGGGACTGCACTGCACTAATGTGGGCCCAGCCTGGTGCAGTCACTCAGACAGTGAGTGGCATTTTAACTTTCCAGCAGTGTTAAAACTGGCAACTTCCTGAGGACAAGCCTTTGGTCTCCATGTGACATTTGGAGAATAATTCCCTACTTGAAACTCTCTCTTGGGCTCCTGGTTCTTTGCTTCTGCTGATTCTCACCGTGCCTTCCTAGTCTAGTCACATAGTCAGTCCTTCATTAGCGTTTTTCTCCTGAAATATTTATGTTGACCAAGATTCTACCTTTTCTACCTACACACAGTCCTTGGGATGTTGGTCTTTTGTGTCTTCATCACATGATGGTGAATACCAGAATTTCTCCCTACAGTAGACCTGCTTTTCTGACTGCCTGCTGGGTGCCTCCTTGTTGTTCAAAGTATCTTAAAATTCTGCATGTCTGAAATATAATGCAGATTTTCTTCAAGCCTGTTCTTTCTTAACCTTCCTTCTTAAGCTTTTCACACCCAGTTTGAAAGCTTATTCTTCCCTCAGTGCGTCTTGGATATCTTCATTTTGATGTAATCACTTTGTCCTACTTGATGCTTTCTGACACATAATGCTATTTGAAGCTGATTAAACAATTTGTTTTTAATGTCAGCTACCATAAGCACTTTTTCAAGGACCACCATATTTTAGAGGGGAGTAAAGCAAAACAAAATATGTTCAAGCAACACTTTCTAAAATGTAAGGACTTTCCAATTTGTAATTTCTCAAATTTATCAATCTGCTATTTTGAGGAAAAACTGTTTTTACTGTTGTATTGTTATCTTTAGGAAGTAGTTCTGTTAAACTAATTATTATGAGATGCTTAGGAGGTAAAATCCATAAAGTTCTAAAACTCTGAATCTCTTACTAGCTCTTCCTGCTGCTGGTGCTTTCTGTGATTACCATGTGGGCTGTTGGACTCATATTGGACTTCAATTCAGATTCTTGGCTTTTAAAAGGATGTCTTCTAGTAACATTGTTTTTTCTGACATCTTTGTTTCCAAGGTGTGTATGTTACTCTTGCAAGGCTGGTTATTGCATTATTAATTTGATCACCTATTTCTATTGTTGGTTAGCTGGAATCACAGATTTTACTGATTTAGCCATGTTAGTCCACCACATGGAAGCATTCTTAGAAATGGTGGGAGGGAAGGGCTTTGATAGCATATGATTTGGCTGAAAGTAATTTAATTAAATTGGCAATTGGTGGAAAATATGCTAGCTCACTTTTAGAATTATTAATAGCAATTTGATAAATAATGAAGTTTTTGTAACTTTATTACACTTTGAAGCGTTTTTTGCCCTTTTTTCAGAAATTTTGTTTTTTCTTTTTCTAAACCTAAATTCATTTTATGTTAGTTATTTTTGTTCTTACTGAGTTTTAATTAAAATAACCTAATTAAGTAATGGGCATTTATAAGATAGTAAATATGGTATGGTTCTATTTTCAGGAAAATATTTATACAACATATATAGTCACTGAATAAGAGGTCGGTTGCCTGGTTTCAAGTCAAACTTGGTCATGTAACAGTCTGACCTTGAACGAGTTGCTTTACCTCTCTGTGCCTCAGTTTCTTCTCCTATAAAATGAGGATTGTGCCAGTGTCCACCTCATGGTTAATACGCATACAGTGGTTAGAACCTTTACTGACCATTGGTTAAATACACAGTACTCAATAATCACATCACATTCCACTCTCCTCACTTCCCTTTCTCAGTAAAACGGCATCCAGTTCCTCCCTGGGTGTCATGCTTGGATTAGTGTCATCCTTAGTTCTTCCCTTCGCTTCACCTTCCACATCCAGCCCACCACGAAGTCTTTCCTGCTCTGCCTTCAGTTGGTCTACTCTTTCCATCTCCTCGGTTTATTCCCTCGTCTAAGCCTCCTAACTAGTCTCAGGCTTCAACCCTTAACTTACCTGTCCTTCATCCCCACTTAGCCGTCCAGGGTGCTCTTTTAAAGGCAAATCAATTTCTGCCTATTCTCCCTGCTTCGAGCCCTCCAGGGGCATTTCCTTTACTCAGAATAAAATCTAAACTCCTTATCTATAAGGGATTATGTGATTCTTTCCTCCCCTCTGAATTCACCCCTTCCTCTTTTTCCCTTCACTGCTCTCCATCCTTCTCTCTGTTTGCAGAGCACATCAAGCTTATTTGCACCGGGGACCTTGGGCCTGCCTGTGTCTCTGTCAGAAGTGTTCTGACACCATGTAACTGTATAACCGGAGATGCCATTTAGGTCACAGTCCCGCCACCACCTCCTTAGTGAGGCCATCCCTGCTGCCTCTTTTACTTTCCTCTTCATGCCGAATCACTGCTTCCTGGATTGCAAGACCCATACTAGCTGGACTCTTGTCTCTCCTCTTGAACATTTTCACTGACTGAATGAAAGAAAAATATAGTGATGCCAGTCCATGGAAAAGGACATAAAGGGAAATCCTGTGTCGCTCTCTTAAGAGGATGATTATGAGTATTTTGACATCCATCTTTTACTTGCTACCATTTTTTGGAATAAGCATGAAAAGTTTTTTTTATAAGGAAAAGCAAAATATTAGAGGAATGTTGCCCTTTGGTCACTCATGAGCAAGATTGCTAATTAGAAATGAATTTGAATTCATTTGTAAGGTTGAAGCTAAAATTTCTGAAAAATAGCAAAATGCCTCAAACTGTCTGCTAGAAAACTTGTAGCTTAGAGATATTCATTCATTTTCCACTGATTGGATTGACTTGGTCTCCAAATTTTGAATTTTAAGCCAAATTACCAAGCATCCCAATTATCACTTTGGTTTATTGTTTGTTTGCTTTTCCAATGGGAAAGCAAGGACTAGCAATAGCTCCTCATTCCCGACTGGGACATTTAAAATTTTGTTTGTTTTAGTAGAAACCAGATTATAAATAAGATTATAGGAAAACTTGTTTTTGATGACTGTGAGATGAGGACTTTCCATACTAGACTTGGCATGTGGGCATAATTCAAATGGCAGCTTTGTCTGTTCGCTTTTATTTCTCCCATAGTCCTCTGTGGAGTCCCTATTTCATGAAGGTAAGCAGCTGCAGACTTCTGTAAGCAGGCTCCAGGGACGGTCGCTTATTGATCCAGGCTGCTACATGACGTGTCAGAAGTAGACAGGTCACAGAAGCAGGCTCGTAGAAATTAGGTAGTTCACTGCACTAGGTAATTAGGCCAAACACATTTTTGCTGTAGAATCTCAGGTCATGCGCCAGAGGTTACCTATGTTTTGTTCTGAGAACATATTGTGAGCCTGAGGTTTGGGATCTTTTGTTCTTCTCAAATATTTTTTTCAATTATTATGCTTATTATCCTGATAGCCTTTTGAAAACCCTTTTCATATCCATTAGCAACCATTGTTTCTTCCTGGTATAAATTTTCAAGTAAATGCAAGTAAACTATATTTGTACATAGATTTACTGGACACAGTATTTAATATAAAATTTTTTTTGTGTGTTTGAAACTACAGTATCAAACAGTTGAGTAAGTTATATGTGGATTTCTAAGTTGCCTGTTACCCAAGTAAAATGGTTAGTATTTTGATGGGTAGAGACAATGACAGCCTTTATGTGTCTTTCTATGTCCGAAGTCTGCTCCAGATAGTTGGAACATGAAAGTGCTTAAGGTTGTGTGCATCTGTATCTTTTAAAAATATGTTGCTAGCTCTGGAAGAAAGATGGGTAAATGCTAAGGGAACTTTGCAAGGGTTTAAACTTTTGCATTTTGGAGTATTTGGAAATGTAATCTGAAAAGGTATATGTAATTTTGGCACATCTCAGTAGAAATAAAATGTCACTGAAAATATAAAGTTATTGTTAATGAAATAATGTATGTTCATTATAAGAACCAAAACATTTACTTCTTGAGCACCTAGTACTTCAGTTTTATGATGTGTGAAATGGAGTGACTGATGATGCACATGGTAAGTGGCACATGGTTTCACTTAGAAGTTGAAAACTTGCTATTTAAGGGAATCATTATTATATTTTAAGGGAATGCTAAACTGAAATGAATATGAATTATATAATTAACTCATAATCACTAATACCTCATTTATTTTTTCTTCTAGGTTCTTGTTCGGGTATAAAAACCTTATATACATACCAACAGCCTTTCTGCTAAGTTCCATTTTTTGGATATTTATGACATGGTTCATAATATTCTTTCCTAATATCCTTTAAACGTAAATGGTGACTCATTTTGCTTTTAAAGAACAGTAGTGAGAGAAGAATGAACAATGATGTAAAAAAAAAAACTCAAAAATAATGTAATTGTTAGGAAAATTTAGATAGTAGAAGAGATCCAGGGAATGTAACTTACATTTGTATTTATTTAATGATTCTGGCTGAAGATGTTTAATGTTGAAAATCTAGTCAGTTCTGGAAATAACCTCAGAGCACACTGTGGAAATAGTAGGTTTCTAGTATTTATTATCCATAAGAAGGAAACAGTAAATTATTGTCTTAGTTGGACCCATAAAAATTTGTTGTTTGCCTTAAGATCTCTTCAAGGCCAGATGATTCTTTGAACCTGGCCAGCAGTTGTAGTTGATTAATAAATCTTCTCGGTACAAAGATGGCCTGCATCATGGCAGGGGTGTTGGGGAAAATGTTGGTTTCCACAAGGACAAATCAGAAACACCTTGTGTGTGTTGGGGGGCGGGGGGACTGGAAGGAATGGGATGAGGGCAGAAAGAGCACAAGGGACTGAGGTGATGGTGCACTGGTGAAATGGTGGTGGGAAATCCATGGGGACCACAATTGATGTCAAGTGCATATAAGTAAAGGGAAAAAAATAAAAGAAACCAAAAAAAAAAAAAAAAGAAAAAGAAAATGTTGGCTTCCTCAGCAGTGGTAGTGACAGTGTTATTGTCTGAGGCAGTAATTCTCAACCCATGGTAAAAATAAATTTCCACTGCCACCTAAAGCATATTTGAGACAAAATTTTCAGAAATACTCCTAATGTGTACTTTAGTCTGATAGTTTCTTATTTTATCCTATTTCCTTTAAAAAAAAAATGCTGGCCATTGCTCACTTGCTTCTCTCATCACCTACTCATGCATGGCAGTCCATGGTTTTAAAAAAAAATCATCTAAGGAACAAGTTTATCGCTCTAAGAGAGGGACCTATGCCAAGTTCTAGTTTAGAGGTGTGGTGTGTGGTTTCAGAACTGGGGATAGGAGTTACTTCTTAGGTTATAGCCTGCATAGCTTCTATTAGGTGGGAGGCATTTTCTCCAGTTTTTAATCTTCCTACCTCTTTCCAGGTTCCTATCTCTTGTTCCAAAGGCCCTGGGAAGCCATTCCAGCAATGCTTTGTTTATTGGTTAGGAGAAGGAGGAATGCAATGGCTAGAGATGTCATTTCAAGCATATTCCTTTATCTACCATGTTACTTTTTTTTTTTCTGGTAAGGACAGTTTTGGAAAGAAAGAATAGTATTTATGGGAGAGGTGTGTACACTCCAAGAATATTTTTTCATAGGACTAAATAAAGTGAGAGGGTCGTCATACACATTCTCAGAGTGCACACATATACCCTTATTATAGCATTCTGGTGAAGGACACTTTTTATTTCAGAACATTATGTCTAATATTTTCCCAATTCTTTTACTTGAAATAAATGGCATAGCATGCCGTGGAGGTCACTGGATATTTTTCAAAAGACTTTATTATGACTAACCTTGGTCTCATAGCTACTGATTTGGGGCCTGATTTTTAAGCATTAGTTTTATTACTACCACCTAGTGAAGGCTTGGATGAAGTCATTATATGCTATAAAAATAATTTATAAGTAGCTATGAGTGCATAAAATAACAGGACAACATCACTTCTAGACGTCTCAAAATTGGTGATTTTCTAGGGTAGTTAATGATACTAAGACAGGATAGCTGATATTTTTGTGGCATGGAGCATGTGGAGTAAATACAGCTTTTAAATTGTGCTTCGTTATGAGATTTTAAATTTTGAGTACCTCACTTCGTTTCAAATTTTTCACAAAAGTGAGACTTTTTTTTTTTTTATTGAATCATTTCAAAGTTGCCAGAGCAGGAGTATCAAAATCAGCAAAAATACTACTCCATGCTAATTTGAAACCCTGAATAACAAAACTTAGTTTTCAGTTGCGTTTTACTACAAACTGTTCAATATTTGTGAAGGTGCCATTACATCAGAACTGATTTCTGTATCGTACTGTACATGTAGATGACAAGATGTGGGGTTTTAGCCATTATGACCATAAGCATAAAACTCGTAGCCCACGTGAGCTTGCTGCTCTTGAGGTCAGCCAGTAGGTGGCGCACTTCACCATCAAATCCTGGTTTTCAGAGTTAAATGCTGTTTGAACTGCTGGGCATGAATAGCCGTGCTGCTCTGCAAAACGCCTCTTGAGTATTCAGAGAAGGCTTGTCTCAGATTGCCAAGGAGGCTTCTGCCCCCACAGCCACCTTGGCCATAATGAGAAAAGGATCAGGGGCACTATGGAAATATAGTCATCAGAATGAGTTGCAGTTGGAGCTCTTTTTCTAACTAGTTATATACATCGTTGGCAAATTATTAAATTTCACTGAGTCCTAGTTTTTCTGTATATTGGGGACAGCAATACCAAGTTGTCAGGGTTACTATGCTATGAAGTGCTGATCATAGTCCCCATTACATAGCTCACAGTTTATAAATAATATCTATTGTTTTATTATTACTCATGAAATAAAATCTCTGTGGAAGACTTCATGTTGATATTAATTTTCAGGTGAGATCTAGCTTGGCTCCTCAGATGATCAGTTTTGTTTGGTGCCTTTTTTATGTTCAGCAAATAATGTCTTTGGCTTTTGTGAGGCAGGGTTGAGTCAAGGAGATAGGTCCTGGCCAAGGTGTTTGGAAATAAGGTTCATACTCAGGAAGGAAATAATGATCCACTGACTGTGACATTAGTGATCCTGGCTATAGCTAACGTCAGTGTGGGAAGGATAAAGTAGGTGAAATCTTAAAAGTGGGTTTCAGAGAATCCACAGACAAGTTTGTGTTATGAGAATGGTGTACCTTCATGTCAAGTGAAAAAGTACAGGAACTTTGACCAAAAGCCTAGTATAGGTACTTAAAGAGCTGTCGAGGAAGCCGGTGTATACTTCTGTGTTATTAACAAGGATTTGATTTGTAGTCAGTCTGTAAGGAGAGCAGTTTCTTTTATTTCTAAATGAGCCTAACCTAATACCACTGCAAGGATTCGTTACTGACATTTTTGCAAGCATTCATTTAATATATAAAGAAATATTTCAAGATGGACTTTCTGAATAAAGTGATTTGTTTCTCTGTATGATTTTGTTTAAATGGTCAGAAAATATTGTTTTAGATGCTGACAGGATAGCCACGTTATACCGGTACAGATTAGTTTATTTGGATCTTGAATGTTTTTCGGACTTAACTATTCCTATCTACATTTCATGTAGGTTTCAGTGAATGCATGGGATTAATTGCTACCCAACTATAAGCAAATTCCTGTAGGATTAGAACATAGGATGGGACCAGGTTTGGGGGCAGGAATATGTGTTTGTAAGGGAAGGGGAGGCTAGAGATCAGAGAGGAAAGAATCTTAGGCACCAGGGAGCTAGTCTTAATGGAAATTCTTTATTTCCCTTAACTTAGCTTTAACATTTAAAAGGCACCCCCATCTATTTCATTTTTATTCTCAGCGTAATGGGTTTCCTCTACTTTTTCTACAAAACTTGGGCAACTGATCCAGGCTTCACTAAGTCTTCTGAAGAAGAAAGGAAAATGGTGAGCTTCCACTCTAATGTGACTGATTTTTTTTTTTTAACCAGAAGGGGATGTAAACTGCAGAAGTTCACGGCCATGTTGGCTTTTGTCGCAGCTGATCTCTAGTGCCTGACACTCAACAGAGGCAACCATCAGGTGGATGCTTACATCAGCAAAAAGCGATATTTCTCTGCTGTCATACTTTTTCATTTATTTCTGTCAAAGTCTTATAAAATATTTTTATATTCTAATCAAGTAACACCCCAGCAAGGCTTTTGGAGACATAATTTCTATTAGCAGATAGAATCGCCTGCTTCTTTGTAGTAAGAGTTAGTGATCATTTAGCTTCAATTTCCCCGCTTAATACACAGAAGGTAAGTAATTTAGTCAGGGACAGGCAGGGACATCACTTTTTTTTATTGACTTGGAGATGGCCCTTCTCTTCCTCAGCTGTGAAGTTGTCAGATGGCATGATGTATCTTCCATTGCGCGTGAGTGATGGAGGGAGAGTGTCATCTTCTTTATTACCAAAAGCCGGTGTCGCTGAAAGACAGGGTGCTTGATGTTTATAGTTCTGATGTGGCTTTTGTTGCTTTTCTATGCATGTATATATGTGTGTTTTCTGTAGCCGATTATAACTGGGAGATGATTGTCTTTGTGGAGCGAGAGGGATGCAGCATAATTTTTATGCATTCTAATTTATTGGCTGTGGTTGAAAATGCAGCCTTGAAGAGTCACATTATTTCAAGCACAGGATGATTTGGTGGCAACTCTCCCAAATTGCTTTTCTAGCTGCCTCCATTAGGAGAAAGAGCCGTGAGAATGGTATATAGCCAAGCATTATACATTCTTCAATAAAGCACAGTTGTAAGGTCAAACTTCGTGTCTTTCAGAGTATCATCAACCTTGCAGAGACTGGCTGCCTGGACTTCAGAACATTTTGTACATCGTGTCTTGTGAGTGAGTCTTTATAAATTTTCCCCATAGTTAAAGCACATTCTTTATAACATTGTTCATGTAAGCTTTTGTCAAATCTTCATAGTACATTTATATACCTTTGTTTTTATAAGAGCCTAATTTTGCATTACTGTCAGAACAATTTTTTTCCTTGAAGGAAAAAGGAAGAAAGCTGCCTATAATCTCTTGAAGTAGAATGATCCATAGTGTGTTTTGATTACTTTTCCCTGCCATGAAGCATATATTAGAATTAACTTTGAGTCATAGGCACTTGGTCACCCTAGAGACCACTTAATGAAACCTCTCATTTTGTGGTCAAGGAATCAAAGCCTGGAGGGAAGTAGTAACTTTCCCCAAATTATTAGAGCCAGAAATAGATCTCAGCTTTCCTTTTCTTTGAATCCAGTGGTCATCCTGGATTCATATGTGGCGCTACCTCATTTCCTCTTAGTTGACTAGACTGTAGAATTCAGATCCCCTTTAATGACAGGTTAATCAAAACAGACATATGGATAAAGATTAGTGAGGCATTCCAGTGCCTCTGTGTGAACCGATGATCTATTTGGGCTTATTCTTGCCAGTATCTTTATGATTTGGAAATACGCTTTTTCTTGTAATTTATTACTGATTTTTGCTGAGGCTTCTCTTATTTGTCCACGTAGATAAGAAAGCCATTGAGGTCCCTCCATTGCCATGTGTGCAACTCCTGTGTGGCTCGATATGATCAACACTGCCTGTGGACTGGGCGGTGCATAGGTGAGAGGCTGAATTTTCCAGTTACCACTGTGAAGTTAGCCATATGCTTAGTTAGGTGTGTGACGCCTAAGCGAAAATAGAAGGGCATCCAAGAGTTCCATGTTGTGCCTCTTGCTGGGAAATCATCTCTGTGGTATGTATGCTTCGGAAAACGAATCGTCCATTTTGATGATAATGCCATTTGCACGATACTTAGCGTTTATAAAGCACTTTCCAAGACAGAATCCTGTATCACTATCAGAGCACACCTGTGAGGTTGGTGTTGTTATTCCATCTCCAGGTCAAGGGGGAAATACATCCAAGAGTGGGGCCTGGTGGCCTGGCATGCTTACTCTTCCGTGCTCCCGTAGCGCTCCTTCAAGCTGCAGGGTGCGCCTCTTTTGCTATGTACAGTCTCCTACAACTTACTTATTTAGTGCTGCTCCTCAGATTGTTTTCTCTTCCCCTTATCAAGTCATTTCTTGATAAGGGGAATTTAAACTCATAGGGACCTAATGCATGGCAAGGAGAGATTCAGGGTGAGATTGTCCACAGCCTGCCCTTCTCCTCTCTTCAGTATACCAAGTCATCTTAGAGCTGTATATGCTTAGTAAACTTGGTTCTATCGAAAAAAGCATCTTCTTTTAGGTAGGCAATGAATAAATATTAGTTAACATGGGCAGTTGACCATGACATATCAGGACTGTTTAGTTTTGGTTTAATGACATTTAAAAGTGAAACAACAGCTTGTTTCTTTTTTACTTTGATGAAGACAAAAAAAAAAAATGGCTGATAAGATCTTGAACTGGAAAATCATTGTAAGAGTGTTAAGTATACTGTTTTTCTTTTTGATGCAGGTTTTGGCAACCATCACTATTACATATTCTTCTTATTCTTTCTGTCCATTGTGTGTGACTGGGTTATATATGAATCATTCACCTGTAAGTATACCTTTTTTTTTTTTTTTACAGCACACTCATGTACCCACACCACACATACTTTCTTTGTAAACTCTTGTATGCCACATTCTGGACTGAGTGACCCTCAATCATATGACTAATAAAAGTGAAATGGATACACCTAAGACTCTCAGGATGGGAAAACTACAAGAAATTCCCAAAGAGCTTAGTTGTCAGTACAGTGGATGAGGTTATACTCTTAAAGTGACCTTGTTAATTTGAGAAATTGGCAAAAATACAAATTCATTTGAGGCACATGTAGCTTTACTTCTCTGCAATGTAAGGAAAAATCAGCTGCTGAAAGACAAAGCAAGGAAGTGATGAGTAAATCAAGCAGGAGAAAAGGAAAGGTTAGTGGCACAAAGCTAGGGGAGGAGGAGATGATGGTCCCAGTAATTAAAGAACAAGACTCTGAAATCACATATCATTGATAAATATCAAGTCCCAACTTAGAACTGATGGGAAGTCTGTAACAGTCATTGAAAGACTGGAATGATAATTTGGAAGAAAGCATAAGATCTCATACTCTGCATGACTGAGAAAGGAAAACAACTTTTCAGTTACAGTGTAAAATGACCTGTGGGGTCTCCTGATGGGAATGACATCCAGCTTGACTAAGAACAACAAGGTTTTATAAATCAGAGACATTCTACAAGGGAGGAGGACGTAGAGGAATCAAAACAGGAGAGAAGAGCAGCACAGGGGGCTATGGTGATGGTTCATGGGCGAACTGGTGGTGGGAATTTTACAGAGAATACCTGAGAGGAGAAAGACAAGCATATGCTGTACAAAAATTAACAATGATGTGTTTTATATATATATATATATTCAACAGGTTTAAATTGAAGCAAGAAGGATTTTGGTTAGAACTCAAGAATTGTGGGACTATGCTTTTCAACCTTGGAAAATGTGTAGTTCTTATAGTGTCTTTATTTTGAATTTGTTTGTTTATTTTGAAGGCTTTGGAAGAATTGGGCTCTAGAGGAAGCAGCTCCACTTCCAACCCATTTTTTCCTTCCACCCTTCTGTTATATTCAATCTCAAGCCTTCGATCTTGCCAGTAGAAAACTATACTAGTTTGTGTCAGGGGCTAAAATAGGAATGATCCAGGAAGACTTTATAAGGTGTTTCCCCACTAGTTTTTCTCTTTTTCCTTTAACATTTCATGTCCCACCTCTCTCTTCCCTTGATTTCCCTCTCCCCCCACCCTTTGATTCTCTTTATTTTATATTTTGTTTAGATTTTTGAAAGAAAAGTCCTCCTGTGTTGTATCCTAGCCCTCCCAACTTCCCTCCCCAGAATCGTCCAGCTTCACAAGTTTCGCTTTGTGTTTCACTTTTACAGATAGTCATTAGCATCTATTTGAATTGTTTTCCTTTTTGCCTGCCATAGGCATGGAGAGGCATTCAGTTACCTTATCAGTGCCTGTCCTGCCTGGCCTTGGGCGTTTCTGATCACTCAGGAGTGCTTTTGTAGCTCAGTATAACCAGTGATGTCTAAAATAGATCTGATAGCAAGAAGGCTATGATTCCTGATCTCAGTTCTTGTGAAAGGCTCAGTAATCCCAAGCGCTGGAATTTTAAAACCACTTAGATTTTGTCCTGTGGTGTAAGAAATAAAAGATTACTGAGTGCCTCTTACTGTTGAAAGAACTGCCCTTTTAAAAGGCCTAACAATAAAGCATATTCCTGGAAAACCTTTTCAAACGGTCCATGGACCAACTTGTCCCTTGGACTTGATCCTGGGGGAGAGAGCCAGATTTTACACTGCTCTTGTCATCTCTCATCACTAAAAATAGTCACCGTTGTTTAGCGTCTATGTCCAACAGAAGGCTGTATTGATAAGGACAGAAGTAATTTCCCATCATGCTTAGTCTTTCCAAGGTGCGTCCTTATTACAAGCATTGGTTCTTCCCTCCTCTTTGTCCATATTCTCTGACTCTGAGCCGATTTTTATGTGATGTTTTGTTTCTGAGGAGCACCGTACTTGCACTTGAACGTATTTTGTTACTTTCATCCCATTTATATTCTGATGCTGTATCTTTATAATGAATGAGGATGTTGTGTCGTTTATCATTATTTCTCAGACAGAAGAAATAAACTTGTGCTCCGTGTTTCTAATGAAACATCTTTTAACAGGATGTTCTAATGAAACTTCGCATCTTCTCTGATTACTGTTAATTAACACTTCTGTTACCAGAACGCTCCTGTAACCCTTCTCATGTAACCCAATTGCAACTCTTCTGGCTCTATCCATCTTCCATGAGGTCTGTTCTTACAGTGGCAGCAAATGATACAGAACATGGTTCAGCCTCCTGCATGTTACAGGGAGAAAGATTTAGGTCAGTGTTAGAAAGATCTTCCTAACTGTCAGAGCTATCTAAAGATGAAAACAATTGACTTGAAACAGCATGAGGTCCTTATCATTAGCCAATGCCCGTCTGTATAGAATGCACATGAATAGTACGTACGAAAATGTTAGACTGCATAAAATAATGTACATGCCCACTTGCCAGCCTTACCTTTGATATTAAATCTGAAATCAGTCCTGTGAAGACTTCTGTCCGAGTTCATGCTGTATTAACAAAAGAATTCCTGGAAGAGAGCAATAGAAATCCATAGCCGAAAGAAAGTAGATATTCTTTCTCACTCAGCCACTGTTTTTGATTTCTTTTCTTGGAAATGATACTCTTTTTTTGTCATATCAGGTGCATAGGCTGCATCTTTCTTTGCTGTACTAATGAGAAGCTCCACAGCGAGTGTAATTTGCTTTAATGTGTTGCCTTGATTGTTACTCTGTGGTGATTGCTCTTAGAATGCGTCTGGCATATATGCGCAAAAGATGGTTGGAATAAACTGAATGAGACTCAAAAGAGAAAAAAATGGATTCTTTAGAGCCAACAGAAAGGTGATAGTAAAATCATGAACTCATTTTCCTCCAGTCCTAGGAGCTCTTAAGTGCTGCTTCGGAAAAGTGTCTAAAACTACTTATCAAACTGTCAGGGATATTATGAAACCTCAAGGTACAAATCTACAGAATTCTCATCTCAAAAAAAAATACGCCTTTTATGAATGGTCATGGTGCCGGTGGAAGCCCCCAGAGTACATAACCTTGAAATCTGTTCTCTTGTTCCTGCTGCTTCCTACCTGTGTTCTCCTAACTGTTGCCCTTAGCTGCATGCATGAGGGTGTCAGTATCACGAATCGTGAAATTCTGTCTTTTAATGGGCATATGAGTAGATGTTCCTCAGGGGAAACTGAGCTGTGGCCACATAAGTCTTGCTCTCTGTTCTTTGCTAGGGGTGTATGTCTCACGAATCCCCTCACGTGGCCTTTCTCAGTCTAGAATAAATTAAGATGCCAACATAGAAGTAGACCAGTAACTGTTCGTTTATGTTCCATAGGTATCTAGGGGCTTGTAAGATTCCTTGTGCCTGAAGAATGGCCTGTTGGTACGAACCCTAAATAAGGGTTTATATTCAGTCCTGTAGTAGCACATAACATGGGTGAGGTCACTCTCTAGGACAAATATTTATTAAATATAATCATTCTCAGTTGTCATGTCCTTGAACCATTAACTTCTGGACAGTGCATTTTATGCTGATAATACTGATTCTAGTAATGGCTTTTTGAACCTTTTTTTGCTTTTATTCCTTCGGTGTCAGTTGCTGATGCAGTGTTACACACTAACAGTAAAGTACCAATTTTTCATCTTTGTTTGCTGGGCTGGCATTTGGAAGATAAAATCCTCAAGTTGAATTCTTGTCTGTGCCAGCATGTCTTGGTTTCTCCTTGCCTTAAATAGAACTGCAGTGATTTTTATCGTCCTTAAGAGTGGTCACTTGTCTGTTGCCTTTTTAAATAATGGGCTCCTTTTTTGTGAATTAACAGATTGGTCACATCACTGTGTCACGACATTCAGAGAAGATGGACTGTGGACCTACCTCAATCAGATTGTGGCCTGTTCCCCTTGGGTCTTATATATCTTCACGCTAGCAGCTTTCCATTTCTCATGGTCAACATTTTTATTAGTTAATCAGCTCTTTCAGGTATTTCTCTTCTTATCGTGCCTCTGAATGAAATTCCCAGGACCCTGTAGTATGACAGAAAGACTTTTCAAATCAGACGACTTAGCTTCTGTGCCTACCTGTGACCCAATCTCTGGGTTTAGACCTTGCCTTTTTTTTTTTTTTAAAGATTGATTTATTTATGCATACAAGAGCTGGGGTATAGGCCAGAGTCCAGGGAGGTGAGAGGAGTCACCAGACAGAGCGGGGAGCAGAACAGGAAGACTGACTGAAACTGCTGAGGGCAGCAGGGGGCGAGGCAGGAGAGGTCTGCTGCGCCATGTGGGTCCCCTCCCTGGCCGGCAGCAGGGATCAAACTCCTACTGCAGTGGTTGCGGTTTGTTTCATAGTGTGTTGCTTAACCCGTTGCGCCACCAGGGAGGCCCTAGACCTTGCCTTTTTACTCCTGAATTTCAGTTTCCTTATCTGTAAAATGGGGATAATAAAGTTTCTCTTCTCTCTCAGGATGACTTAAATGTTAGAATAACGAACTGTTACTATTGGCCCTAGAAGTTATCTAATCTGATCTCTCTATATTACCAGTAGAAGGCCGGAGAGGTAAACTGAATTGCTTGTGCTTAAGGTGAATTGAATTGAATTGTAAATGGAAATATCTGAACTGGAAACAGATCTTCTGACAGTCCCACTCAGGCCTTTTCCCATCACACAATTAAATTATATGGTGTGTGAAAGCATGGAATGACTCTAAAGCATTCTGCAGGTGTGAAATGTTGATTTCTCTTACTTTTGCCAACCTTGTTTGTTATCCTTATTATTATTATACAGTTCCTAGGTGGATGGAAGTGGGGAAACAATGAAAGATATATCAGTAAGCAATGGACGTGGTAGTTACACTTCCCGAGAAGGCCACGGCCTTCTCCAGGGCATTAGTCACCTGCAGCTTTCTACAAGGCTTCTGCTCTTCCCAGAGCCTGCCTTCCCCTGTGAGTGTAACCTGATCCTCACTGTTGGAATGGCCTGTCTTCATGGACTGGACAGCGTGATCAGTCTGAGGCAATTACTCTAAGACCTCAGCTGAATCAAGCTGAATTACACCCAAGTAATAAGAGTGGGTGTTAACATCAGTGATTATTAATATTAATTATTACCATTTTTAATACCTAATATTTACATATGCTTGACAGATTCCAAAGCACCAAAGCATTCTCCCATCTATTTCCTTGCCAACATGGCAAAGTAGTGTCTCCATCTCATGAATGAGGAACTAAGAGTCCTCACTTGTGGCCGTATGACTAGTAGTAACAGGTGGAGTTAGGAGACCTAACTCTAACTCTCTTCTTTTTTGGACTCTTAGAACAAGTACATATGAAACTATAATAGTCTTAATTTTTAAAAGAAAATTTGATATAATTGTCTATTAGGCAGGAAAGTAGATTCAGAGTTTTGGATTGTTTTCAAACACATCAGTTCAGAGTAAAGTTGTGTCCTTAATGAACAAAACAATTGAGTTATTTGAAGACTTTCATTTCCTGAGTGCTCTGGTGAGTCGCGGTAGGGACTCAAGCTCATTGTAGGGAGTCGAGCTGAGCCTCGAAGACTATTGGCTAGGGCACCGGACTTTCTCCGCACTCTGGCCAAGGTGTTAGTCTCAGTTTTGCCACATCCTTAGGTGTGTGGCCTTGGACTAGTCACTATATCTCTTTAACTCTGCACTAGATATTTTAAATGTTTTATCTCAAATCCTTAATCGGGTGAGGATTGTGTAATGAACTTGATGCTTGAGTGGTTTTGAGAATTAAATGGGATAACTCGGTGAAGAGTGGTTTTAGTGATTTGGGAGTTTTAAATTACTTTAATTCTTACCCTCCCCCACATTTGTGGATTTAAATGTTCTTCAGATTATTAGCTTTTTCATCTGGCCTTTTCAAAGAGTTACTAAGAGGAATACACAAGTTGAGATAAATTGCACTAGTTCTGGCCTTTTTTCCATCTAAAAGTTGCATGTTTGAATGTGTTGAGAATCTAAATATGGCTATAAGCCAAGATTTGAATTACTAAAACAATCATTTTGTGATTTCAAGTGTTGGCACTGTGCTCTCTTGAAGGCTAATAAAAATCAAACCAAGAAAACCACAAAACCTCACCTGCTTTTGCATTGGAGAGTCTAGTTTCTAGCTGCTAAGTCTTTGCTGTCTCCAGGATCCTTGGGTGGAAGTCTGGATGAGACTGTCTTTGGGGGATTACTGAATGCTTGCCAGTGCCCTATGTAGCACTGCTGCGAGTGAGGGGGAGTTATTTTTCATGTACCTTCCAACCTTCTTTTTCAGATTGCTTTTCTAGGCCTGACCTCCCATGAGAGAACCAGCCTGCTGAAGCAGAGCAGGCATATGAAACAGACATTGTCCCTCAGAAGAACACCATACAAGTAAGTGAGAGCTGCTCTGGCTGCTGGGCCCTGTGGAAGATGCACAAGGGTGGCCAGAATTTGGGATTTAGTCTGCTGGACTCAGCACGAATATTAAGCGACTGTTAAGTTATGCCACGATGGGGAGTCTCTCCTGTCAAACCACACAGTCACAAGGCTGCACACTGCTGGCATGAAGTCAGCGTGAGATAATGAAGCATGTGGCTGAGAAAGCCAGCCACAAGGCTCTCTGTGAAAGTGTTAGATGGTGAGCTTTGCCAAGATTCTTGACCTGGCTTTCTGTCGCCAGTGATTCTTTCAGCCCTACCTTTAATATACCTACCTCCATCTGAGAGAGGTTAGTTCTTCAGGTTCGGGATCTGTTCCCCCCGGAGCACTGATTGTATAAAACTGTTCTCTGCTGAGTAAGTGTTTGTGGGGAGGCCATCATTCCATGACATGTGTGCTGAGGCGTTGAAGCTTATCTCTCGTCACATATATCGCAGTCTTGGAGACTGGGCGTGCTACAGAGGTGACTCAGCCCTCCAGGGATTTGAACGCTCACTACCTATCTCACAAGCAGTCTATTTTAAACCACACTCACGGTACAAGATGAAACTGGTAAGCTGTTAGACAAGGAAATCATAGCCTCAGATAAAGCGATGTGTGTGCACAGTGGAGAGAAACTGACTTAGTTGGGAAGGGATGGCTAAAGCGATAGAGAGTGGCGAGTCGTGTCAGACTGCTGATGATTGTTTCAGGCTGGTGGCGATGACAAAGTCCCCTTCTCAGTGGGTTAGCCGGAAGAATAAATATTTACTCAACCAAAGTGTGTAAGTCTTCGGGACAGAGGTGAAATTTTAAAATGAGTCTTGAAAGACGTGGGACAGGACACACAGGAGATGGAAGGAAGGGCTTTCCAAACCCTGGCGGAGTCTGCTTGTGGGGGCGAGGGAGCTGGGGCGTCTTTGGGCTGAGTAGTGGCAACACAGCCGGAGGAACTCGGAGCCTCTGTGAATCTACCTTCCAGAGTCCTGCCCAAACCACAGATTCGTTCCATCTGCCCTATTCTAAGAGACTTTTACTCACTAACCGTCTCCCAGGCTGGGCCATGTAATGCCCAGCATGTCTCTCCGCTGCTACCCTGTCCACTCCGTGTGGTCGGCCCTCTTCCTAAGAAGTGGCCTTCTAGGGAGCACTGCCTGTGCCCCCGATGGCCCCTCTAAGAGCAGGGGCAGCAGCGCAGTCCTCTTCACACAGACAGGCACGTTTTGATGTGTGTAGGGGTGGGGCTAGGCACTTGAAAGGTAGGGCTTGTGCATAAAAGTAAACATTCGTCATAACTGGGCTAGACAGTAGAATCTTCATATCTCCTGGAGAAAACAAAAAGATGCTGAAGGGTGTTGTAATTTGGGGCAGGCCTCAAGGGAAAAGTGGGTCTTGACTGGGGCTGAGAAGTGATAGGACTTAAAAAGATAAGGGAGTTTGCCTGAGGAAAGACTGGGGATGGGGGTTCCAGGTAAAAGAATGACCCATGCAGTTATGACCATAGGAAAAATAGTGCCAGAGTAGCTGTAGCAGCGGTTTGTAAAGATGTGTTTGGGAGATAACACCTGAGGAGTATAGAGCCTGGAACACAAAGGTTAAGAGTTTGAATTTGAGCCTCAGGCAAGGAGTGTCTTTATGGGATTTTGATTGGGAGGAGGGGGGCTGTGAGTATGCAGGGTTTTTAGGGGACCAGATAGTCCTAATATGTAAGCTGAATTAGAAGGAAGTGAAACAGAGACATTATTTAGAGAGCTGCTTAGAAAGTTTAGGAAAAAACCCCTCTATTTTTTTGTTGTTTCTGACCTACCTGACCTTTGAGGTAATCAAAGTCTGAATTAGTGCAGTAGGAGTGAAAAGAAAGAAACTTACTAATGGCAGTAATCATTCCAGTGAATGGGGAACCCAAAATAATCTTACCCCGGTCACTGGGCAGAAGCCAGGACATCTCAAAAGAAGATTTGGGTCCAGAGCTAGAACTGGACTTGGGTTTAAGGTTCCAGAAGCCTATGAACTGCCTGGTTCACAATCTGGATTCCTACACAATCTTCAGGGGATGCTGTATCTTATAGAGTCTCAGTAAATGTTCGAGTCTGAATGAATTTCAAGAACCAAGAGGGAAGTGTATTAAGTCTTCTCTTCCTTTCTTGGCAGTCTGGGGTTCACCCAGAACCTGGCAGATTTCTTCCAGTGTGGCTGCTTTGGTTTGGTGAAGCCCTGTGCCGTAGACTGGACGACGCAATACACCATGGTCTTCCACCCAGCGAAGGAGAAAGTCCTCCGCTCCGTATGAGAAGCCACCAGAACCCCACTCTGATTTGTCTGAGTCTATGTCTACTCCCTGTGGTCTACGAGTAAAGCGAAGATGAGCGTGCACCTAAGCCTGAAGGAAAACAAGTTGTTTTGAAAGCTGTTGAGTAAAAGCAAAAGTTCTCAGGAAAGATTGTGTCTTTTTAGATATTGCAAGATGGACTGTTCCTGAGTGAACTTGGCAGACATCTAATAAAAACTTTTATATTTTCACAAGAAAATGCAAGTTACTTTTTTTTTTTTTGAGATAAGAGTCACTAATTAGGGATAAAATGTGATATTTTAGATACTTTATTGGCCATTTCAAAATAATACTACTTTCAACTTGTGATGTTTGATGAATTATTTCTTTGTTGTATCTATAAATATGTGCAAATATTTAAATAGAATTAAGTTTTGCTTTCACATTTCGCACTTAATAAAAAACTTTTTTTTGTAATTTTAAGCTGACTTTTTGGCACTTACCACTTGTAGATTTGTTACTGATGCCCATATGGCCAGGATCAGTTTGCCTGTTGAAAGCTAAAAATTCAGAAACCAGGTTCAGTTTAATGGACAAAGACTTTTATTGCCTGCCAAGCAGTGGAGAAGAGAGAATTCACGTTATAAACAAAACAAAAAACCCTCTAGAACTTCAGGGAGGGTCCCCATTTACCTGGTGCATCGTGAGTTCAGGGAGGAGTCTGCACCAACACACACTGAAAAGCCCCTCTCCCTCACCTCCCTTTCCTGCCACAGGGCACTCCATCGCCATCTTGGGGGTCACCATTGAGTCCAGTTCTGTGGCCCCTGCTCTCCTATGTCACATTCTTCAGAAAAGACACAGGTTCGTGTAATATTCTGTCTCACAGTTAGTTTCTTAAATTGAGAAAAGGTCTATATAAGATTTAAAGAAACTCACAATTCCAGGAATGAGTTAGGATCTCTGTTAACATCACAAATCAAGATTTAATTTTTCTGTCTTAGAAAAATGAAACTTGAAAGTATTAGATTAACTACTGTTTTTACTTAGTCCAATATATTAGACTTTGGGGATTGTTAATTTCTCTTGTTTGGCAGGAAATGCAACTCAGCTTTAACTCTTGGTTAAAGTTACTGTATATATATAACCCCGCCCCACCCCCCCACCCCCCCACCCCCGGGCCTGGCAATTACCTGCTGAAAATACTTCTTCGGGTTCTCACTGTTTGGGTGGTAAAAACTGTACTCAACATGTCCTGTGAGGCTGTCAATCCTATGACCTGCTTTTGCCTACTCATCTCCTTTTAGCCACATGTATTGTAGCCACGTTGACCTTTCCATTCCTCAAGAATCTGGTTTCCTTTTCTTTCTCTGCAGGTAAGGACATTAAAACTCTAAAAACTTTGTGTCTTCTCCAAGTGTAACATTGTTATCTCCATAAAAAGGAGAAGTTCCATGTTCCCTACCCCACCTAATGAAATGTGGAGCTGAGTGGGGAGGTGAAGATTTACCCACAAGGGGATGAATAACTTTGAGTGTTTTTTTTGGGTAAAGATTTATTTTATTTATGCATACAAGAACTGGGGTAGAGGCCAGAGGTGCAGGGTGGTGAGAGGATTCACCAGAGACACAGTGGGGAGCAGAACAGGAAGATCAACTGAAACACACCGCTGAGGGGAGCAGTGGGCGAGGCAGGGAAGGTCTGCTGTGCCATGTGGGTCCACTCCCTGGCCGGCAGCAGGGGTTGAACTTGTGCTGCAGTCAGCGGCTGTGGTTTGCTTCGTAGTGCATTGCTTAACCCACTGCGCCACCGGGGAGACCCCAACTTTGAGTGTTTTATTGGGAAATTATATCCTTTCTTTTCTCTCTACACACTATTAAGTCTCTTTCATACTAAGGGTATGCTTTGTCTTTATGTGAAGATGGCAGGATCTCTTTAGAGCATGCAGATTTGCACCTCCTGCATTAGTGCCTCAGTTTCCTAATTTTTATATAATAGTATAGTAAATAATACTTTATATAATAGTATATTTCCAACTGTTATGAGATAAAATGTGTATTAAAAGTGCTAATACATACAAGGTGCTTAGAATTATACTTGGCATATAATAAGTATTCAATAATTGTTAACTATTCAGAAATCTTTGGAAAATTGGCTAGAGAGAGAGAGGGGGAAGCTAGAGGCAGGAGAAGGTGCCCCACTCACCCTCCTGTATTCTGTGTCATGTGTTCTGATGTTAGGATTCTGGAAATTATGATCTCCGTGGCACTGCACTTTCCATTACCCTCTGCCAGCGGACTGGAAGGAGGAGGGGGAAAGAGACGCTCTGTCCTACTTGCCGGCTACGCCTCTCAGTGTTGTCCAGTGATGCTTCACCTTGTCATGACCGTTGGAATCAGGGTCTAGCTTTTCTCCTGTATTTCCCAAACCAGCTCCGTCGAGCCCCCTAGGAAGCACCCCAGTAATCAGGTTCTTCCGTCTAAGAACTGGGAGACTAAGCCCCTGGGAGACCACTCCTCAAAACATCTAACTTATGCTTCCCCCCTTCTTTTTTATTTCCCTGGCCCCGGGGTAACTGCTTCCTATAGTTCTCTCTGTGTTGTCAGTATATTCCCCTTTATCAAATACATCAGTTTCTCTTGAGTCAATGTCCTATTAGAAACTAGTGTGTTTCCTGTTTTTGTGATTGAACCCTGTAGGGTAAGTGAATTGGTCAGGCTTTTACGCTGGCCTCTGTGGCTATCACCTGTGGCCTTGATTGTGCTAGTGCAGGAGGCGTGGAAGCGTGGGGCACATGTGCCTGATGGACACCTGGAGTGTGGCGTGGGCATGCGTAAGTGGGCGCACCTGGGCATGAAGGCTGAGGCTATAAGGCCACGTCACGCAGAGGGCGACGACCACGGAGAACAGCGACGGGAGGGTGAGTGGTGGCTGTGAGAGGAAGAGATCACTCGTGGTGATGCCAGAGAAAGCCCAGAGTTTATAGAGGTATGCAGAGGGTCCAGTTGCTGTCTCCCTGCGAACTTTATTCAAAAAAGTAAAGTTTTGTTTTCTTTTTTCAGAAGAAAAAGGACAAAAGCAGTCTCCAAGGCAGTGATGCCAAGGGGCAAAAGACACAGTACGGGTCCATGTCTAGGGGATATTTAAACTGGTTTTTCTCTTAAAATCTCGTCACCCTCTGTGTCTCTCTCTCAGTAGCTGTATTCCCCTGGGCAGTGGTGTCCAGCTTTACAGCTCTTAGACTTTCTTTCAATGTCCCTGTCCAAAGTTTCTTAAAATTCACTGTCATTAGCCTTAAACTTTACTGCCTTCATTTAGCCTCCTGGATTTCTCTATCCCTGTTTCACAAGCTATTTTTTAAAAAGATTTTATTTATGCACACAAGAGCTGGGGTACAGGCCAGAGGTGTGGGGCATGAGAGGATTCACCAGAGACAGAGTGGAGAACAGAACAGGCAGACTGACTGAAATACACTGCTGAGGGGAGCAATGGTGAGGCAGAAGAGGTCTGCTGCACTATGTGGGTCCCCTCCCTGACTGGGGATTGAACTTCTGCTGCAGTGGCTGCGGAAGCTCCATCCACAGTGCAGTGTTCAGCCCCTTGCACCACCAGAGGGGCCTCTCAGAAGCTTCTTGAACTCTCGTACAGTCTCTGCCTGCACTGTCCCTGAAGTTGCCTTCTTACTTTCCCTAGGACTCATTGACACACATAGAAAGCTAGAGAGAAGCTTTTAATAACGGTCTAGGCAAAACATAATGAAGATAGAAATAAGACAGTGACTGTGACACAAGGGATCCAGCAGGCCCCGATCACTCACTGAATGTGGGTGAACAGGAGAGAGTTGAGGATGAACCCAAAGAATGAGGGGGCAGCAATGCCGTTCGGACAAGAAAACAGCCGGGAGACACTAGATGATGAGTTCAGTGGTTGGGACCTACTGAGTCTGAGGTACTTGCAGACTATCCATGGAAAAGACTGGAAGGCAGCTGGAAAGGGTCAGGGCATGCAGGGAGTCATCTGCATATATGAATGAGGGTGTGACAGGAGAGCAAGAAAAATGAGGTGAAAGGGAGAAGTTGAGTTGTCCTCCTGAAGTGGGAAGGTCCCTTCTCAAAAGAGATGGACAACCGAAGCAAGCCGACAAAGTGAAAAAGGAGAACACAAACACCTTATAGAACAGGTGTTTGCGTTTATCCTTTTAGGGAGCTAAAGAAGAAAGAGGGAGGTGTCTGCAAGGAGGGCAGATAGGGACAGTGTCATAGAATTCAAGGAGAAGACTTAATTTCAAAAAGGTAGCAGCCAGTGACCAGGCACTAAGGAGAGACTGGAAAGAATAGTGGAGAGAAGGAGGAAAGACCAGAGTTTGCGGTTAGGAGGTGGGGTGGGAGGGGCGGGGAGGAGACTCAGAAGCCAGGTGCTGAGACACAGGACTGACTGCAATCTAGTGGTAGGGTTTGGCAGAGGGGAGAGGGCAGTCGCTTGAGTGTGACAGCTGGGTTTGGTTTTTGTTTTGTTTCAAAGCCAAGGCAAATCCAACTATGTTCGTTGGGCCCAGGGACATGCTATTATTCTATCTTGTCATAACTTCAGCCCTTTCCCCCAAATATCTGTACATTTATATTAAAGATAACACATTTGGGTCACTGTCATTCTGGTGATCACCCCTATGACTTAGAATGGACACAGAACAGGGAGAAGTGGAATATTTTGGATACAGCACGTCAATATTTCGGTTGCATATTAGCCAAAGGAAGTAATGTGATGATCTTAGGGGAGGGTAAGTGAATTGGTCAGGCTTTTTTGCCATTGGCCTCTGTGGCTATCACCTGTGGACTTGAATACAGAAGGTGCTCGGGAGTGTGGGTGCGGGACTCACGTGCCTGGTTGTGGACACCTGGAGGGTGGTGTAGGCGTGTGTATGTGGGCATGCCTGAGCCTGGAGGCCGAGGCTATAAGGTGGCACCACTCAGAAAAAATGGCTATGGTGCTTGGCGGTGAGAGGACAAATGACTACAGAGGCAGGAGCACAAGACAATGCCAGAGAGAGCCCAAAGAGTAAAGATCCCAAATAGTAAAGATTTTCCAGGTACTGGGAGGTCTGCACCCTCCAGGATGTCTGCAGCCTCCTGGCCCCCTGGCCTCATTGCCCTACCAGCCGGTGGGCTTGCTTGCCCCACAACAATTGGCACAGAAAGAGCATTAAAGCCCGAAAAAGCCACTGAGGGCTCCAGGACTCTTCTTTAATCCATCTGTGTGAATTGATAGCTTGCCCTCTGCTTACCAGCACTACAACATTTATTTCCCCAAACCTCAGTGGTTCCACATAAGGTTTACTTCTCTCTTCTGCAGTCCATTTAGCTGTTAATTGGTGTTCTTCCACGCAGAAGCTGAACTCCTTCCCAATTAGTGGCTCCACCACTTCCTAAGGCCTCTGCATCCTGCATCTACAGACACAGAGGGTATTGGAGACCCTCCTAAGTCTGGAAGGCCAGGCCCTTGTTGCAGTCAATGGCAGGGGAGCCTGGGAAATGTAGCAGCACAGGGAGATTGCCAAGCCACAACACGGTTCTTTCCAGATTTTGTTTTTACCCTTCTAAGCTCCTTCACTCCAGTATTTAATAATTTCTTCTTTCAAATGCAAGCAGAATTTGCATTTAATCTGACCTATCCTCTCTCCCACTTCACTTACACAACAAATGTTTATTAAGTGCCTACTATTTGTCAAGCACAGTGAATTCAAGCATGTCGCATATTAACAAGGAGGCAGATGGGAATTCAAGAT
The DNA here is from genome assembly GCA_019455555.1 of Galemys pyrenaicus. Taxonomy (NCBI): domain Eukaryota; kingdom Metazoa; phylum Chordata; class Mammalia; order Eulipotyphla; family Talpidae; genus Galemys; species Galemys pyrenaicus. The sequence continues at coordinate 7,324,602 of JAGFMF010011390.1, forward strand.
TCAATGCAATAAGGCAAGTGCTATGTTAATTATATAATGGCTATGGGAACACAGATGGGGATTAATTCGACTTAGGTAATTCACGAAAGTTCTGCAGAGGAGATGGTATTTGTCCTGAGACTTGATTGATAGGTGTTTACCAGGCTAAGGAGTTGGAGTAGAGGGTAAAGATGGAAGGGCTTCCATCTTGTAGACATTCAGGTGAAAAGAACAGCATTAGCAACATCCCAGTGAGATGCGGGTAGGTGGCACATGTGGAGAACTATGAGTCTGAGTATGGCTGGCACGTCTACTAAAGTGATGGTCTAAAACTAAATCGAAAGTAAGCCCAAGGCCAATTTGTGAAAGTCCTTTATATGACATATAGTATTGCCTGAATTATGTTCCAGCCTCCTCCACCCCCAAATTTATACTTTGAAGGCCTAATTCCCATACTTCAGAATGTCACTGTATTTGGAGAGTTATTTTGTAGAAATGATTATTTTATAGAAATAATTAAGGTTAAAATGAGGTCATTCAGATGGTCCCTAACCCAAGTGGCTTGTGTCCTAAGACGAAAAGAGGACACAGGTACACACACAGAGAAGATGGTATTAAGACATCGAGTTGGCAGCCACCTACAAACCCAGAGGCCTCAGAAATCAACTCTCCTGACACCTTTGTCACCAGCTCATGGTATTTCGTTATAGATGCCCTAGCCCAATAACACACAGAGCAAAGAGTTGGAATGAGGAGATGGTCTTGGAGTGGTTTGGAGTCAGAATCAGGGAGGCTTGGGGAATGAGCAAGATTTAGCTTCTGTCCCTTGGGTGGATGGGTGGTCTAAGGTAAAAGGTGGTCAGGTTTTTCCACCACCCCTTCGTTGGTGTTGATGATGGATACCTGTGGTCCTGCACGCATGCCTGATGGCAGGCACCACAAGTAGGGTGTGAGTGTGCGCAAGTGGACGGAGACACGGGGTGTATAATGGCAGCATCACGAGGATGCCAGGAAAGAGCACAAGCAGAAGAGACCAGAAAGAGTCAGAGAGAGAAAGGCAGAAGAAGCAGCAGTAGTAGCAAAGCCCAGAGAGTGAAGATACATGGGGGGGCTACGAGGCCTGCCAGCCTCCTGGCCTCCCGGCACCCCTGCCTGCTGTGTACCTGGTTGCTAATGATGTGTCAAGCAATAAAAGCCTGAAAAAGCCACCGAGAGCTCCAGGAGTCCTCCTTTACCTGTCTGCCGGAATCATCGAGAAACTGCCCTGTGCCTTGCTGGTGCTACAGGTGGTTTGGCTAGAACTACGAAGGGCAGCAGTGGAGGAGAGGGTCAGGGCCACCTTGTCCTCTACTCATGCCCCATGTGGGTCTTAGCCCTGTGCAAGCCTGAGAGTCCCCAGCAAAGAGCTAAGGTAATCGGTCACAGCTAAAACCTGCAGGTCCAGAGGGACTTGCATTTAATTAATTCAGCTTATCACTGGCATTAATTATACAATTAACAGTGATAGGGTCTCATATAGCTCTGCTAAAAAATTTACACATTTAAAATATACTGGTCTATGCTTTGTTCCCCAGAGAAGGTACAAAGTTCAGCGTTTCCATCTGTGGCGGCAGGAGGCACGGGGCTGGTTCTCTGTGATCCCAGCAGATGGGTCAAGGGGGAGTCCTGGAGCCCGTGTGACCTTTTCCAGCATTTATTAATCTTTCTGCATCACAGGCGACCAGGTCCACGGCTGGCAGGGAGGCCGGGTAGGGGGTGACGTGCAGGAGGCTGGCGGGCCTTCTAACCCCCAGCAAATCTTCACTCTCTGGGCTGCTTCTTCCATGGCTTCTACTGCTACTTGGCTCCCTGAGGCTTCTTGTGCTGCTGCTTTCTGCTGGCGTCCCCACGACACTGCCCTTGCATGCCCCGTGTCTCAGCCCAGATGCTCCCACCTACGCATGCCCACACCCTACTCCAGGTGCCGCCATCAGGCATGCGTGCAGGACCGCAGGTGTCTGTCATTGATGCTAATGTCGGGAGGGCAGAAAAGCCTGATAATTTCCCATTTACCCTACACCATCCTTGGGCAGTTTGGGTGAAACTCAGCAGCTGGTTTACCCCAGTGGACAAGTAGAAAGAAGCAAATCATGGCCAGCTGTTTCTTCTCTTCTGGACCGTTGTATTAATACTAATCAAATAGAAGAAATGGCCGGATGTAATTGCATTTTGAGCACCAAAAAAATGATAAGTACTGAAGTCAGCACAGGGTCTTGTCCATGACAGTACATAAGCAACACTTATGAATGAACAAATGCTCATTTTAAAGAAAACCTTCCTGGGTGCTGGAGTTTAGAATAGCGCATGGTTTAGTGTTTCATCATTTTTATCAATAGATTTTCATCTGCTTTCATTTATTCCAAATAACTCGGAATTGCATGATGGTGGGAGAAATGCTGTGGTTGTTAAAAGTGGGAACCCAAGAAAACATACACGTTTGAGCTGCTGAGAACTTGCTGAGAAAGCAGAGAAAGACATTTTTAATTGGCCACATTTCATTTGTGAGACTGGCAATTTGATGGAGGAAAAGTTCTAAGAAAATTGCTATACCCCAGGGAATTGTCTTAGCATAAAAGAAATCATCCTGTCGTTTATACCACAGAAGCAAGCTCCATATTTTGTTGCCATTTCTGAGTTTTTCCAAAATATGTGATATTGTCAAGTTCAGGATAGGACAAAAGGACCGACTCTTCAGCAGTTTTATTAGTTTTGATGTTAAGTTTAAAATAATCTCTCAAGTTGTCTCTCTCCTCCCAGACTCCTGCTTTCTTCTCCCTTCCCAGGAACTAGAAAGGAGCTCAGCTGACAAGTTCCAGAAGAATTCTTTCTTTCTTTTTAATATTTACTTGTTTATGCATACAAGAGCTGGGGTACAGGCCAGAGGTACAGGGAATGAGAGGATTCACCAGAGACAGAGTGGGGAATAGAACAGGCAGATCGACTGAAGTACACTGCTGAGGGGAGCAGCGGGCAAGGCAGGAGAGGTCTGCTGCGCCATGTGGGCCACCTCCTCAGCTGGGGATTGAAATCATGCTGCAGGGCTTCAAGGGCTTCAAGGGCAGAGCTTACCCCCTTGTACCACCAGAAGAATTTTCTTTGCCTGGTGTTTGTCCTCTTCCTCACCCCTTCCCCAAATGACATAAAAATTCATTACGGGGGTCTCCCTGGTGGCACAGTGGGTTAAGCAATGCACTATGAAGCAAAATGCAGCCACTGCAGCACGAGTTCAATCCCTGCTGCTGGCTAGGGAGGGGATCCACATGGCAAGGCAGACTCTCCTGCTGTGCCCGCTGCTCCCCTCAGCAGTGTACTTCTGTTGATCTGCCTGTTCTGCTCCCTGTTCTCTGTGGTGAATCCTCTCACCCCCCACATACACCTCTGACCTGTACCCCAGTGCTTGTATACATAAAAATTCATTACATCTTCTGCCACACTTTTTTTTTGAACTACCTCTATTATTTTTTAAAATCATCTATACTAATGAAAAGATCCAGAGACATACCAGTTTACCACCAGCAAATTTATTGCCTTCCCCCTCCACGCCAGGTGTGGTGAATAATGAAGCATGTATTACAAATTTAGACTTTTAATCATTTTCTTCCAAAGTCTCTTCTAACTTTGGGCCCAAACAATCATTACTTCTAAAGAGAAATAATGTCCACAGACAAGAGAGACGCTGTTTGGGGGGAAGGTTTCCCCGTATCTGGGCAGGATTACCAGGCAAGTGCCTCAGGTTGTTGAAACATTTGAGAAGTAGTGTTTTTTCACTCTTTCTTTTCCGGTTGTTGTGTAAGACCGCCAAACCCAATACCGGTAGGGCCAAAATTTTTGGCATAGCAAACTGTGAATGAGAAGGAATAAGGTGAGAATAGGTGGTTAGTAACATTATTCCAGCTCCGCCTGCCTGCATGGTCCTGCCACCAGCAGGGAGCATCCTTTTGATGAGTTTATTCATCAGTGAGTCTTTAAGTATGTGAAAATGTTCGGGTAGTCCTGAATGGATTACACAGATGGGTGTGTGGACTCCAACCCCCACTCCAGACCACCGTATTCCAGAACCACAAATCCGATGAGATGATTATCGAAGAGCAGATCACTGGGACCTGAGGGTGGAGTTGAGCAGCCAGGCTGAATATAAAACCAGAGGTGAGCCTTGGGCTCTCTCTTCCTTTGGAGCCATCTCCCTTGACTCAGAGCCAGCTCTCAACGCGCCATTGGGTTCCAACTTGGAAGATCTGGTAGGATATTTATGGATTTGTATCCCTCTCTTCTCCTTGTGATATTTCTACTTTATTCCCCTTCTCTTGTAAAATAAAACCCTTTAATAACTTTTGTTGCATGTGCCTGAAGTTGGGGCTTATTATAAAAGTCTTCTGAGCGCGCGAGTGAGGACCCAGTCAGGGAAACCCATTTTATACTAGGGTGGCCCTGTGACAAAACTATTTACTTCTGGTCTAGCAATAGCACTTGTTTGTGCCTTTTGCTCTTCACCTGGTGTATTCAGAGCCTTGTTCTCATTTGCATGGCCATCATCTGGCCCCTGTTCACCTCCTTGCGCCCTCCTGCCTCCTGCTTCCATCTTCCTCCCTCTACTCCAAGACAGTTCCTGGAAAAACCAAGACATCTCAACTTTGGTGCCTGGGCACTCACTGTTCCCCAATCCTGGGATGCTCCACTTCAGGCCCACATTTGCCCCTCAAGACCCAGAGGAAACCTGTCTGCTAAAGAGCCCTCTGCTACACCCCAAGCTGACCACTTGTCTCTTCGCATGCTTCTCACTATGTCTGTCTTCTGTTATCACTTGGGAATGCAATTAAGGGTGCACATGCTGATCTTGGGGCTAGCTGCGTTTTAGGCCTCTGAATGTTGAGGATCATCCTTTGCCTAGAGAAGGCAACTCGTCGGACTGTACCTTCCTTCCCATTGTGCTGCATCCTAGGAAAAGCTTTGGCAACTTACCGTCTTTCTTTTTAAGTATTTTTTTAGGCTTTTTTTTTTATTAAAATATTTTAAAATTTACATATACTTGCCATTAATTGTAATCCCCATGTATTCCCCATCACCATCTCACCAGTGCACCATCAC
>JAGFMF010011390.1:7329965-7347930 GCA_019455555.1 Galemys pyrenaicus
GTGTCTTTATTGCTGTTATTGTTATTATTATTATTGTTCTTATTCCTTTCCTTGATCTTTATTTGGTTCCCTTATGTTCCTCCTAAGGGAGGAACCATTATGTACAAAGAACTAGGGTTGTTTCTGTCGCAAGGTAGGTGTCTTGGATGACCCACTCAAGGAAGTTCTCTTAGGCCAAGTGAACTCCACGAGACAAAGTTTAATGACGCTCTGTCCTTTGTGCACTAATGGTACTGGCAGACATTGAAGCCATATTGTATTTCTGGGTCACTCCAGGCAGGAGCAAGAGCCCTGGCTGAGATTCCTCAGACGGCTCCTGTAGAGCTGCTGCTGACCCATCTTGCTCTCACGTAAATAATGAGGCAAAATCCAAGGGAGCATTTTCACCCCTCTCCTTGGGCAGGGAGACCCGCTATGACCATTACATGGGGAGGAAACTGAAGCCCAGAGAGGGATAGGGACTTTCTGGAGTTCCTGCCAAACTGTGGCAAAGCAGAGTCTCTGGCCCAGGGCACTAGCCCAAATGCCCAGCATTAGGTGACGCCCCAGCTCCTGACTTACACCCACTCACTGACCTCAGACACCTGGAGGCTGAAGGCTGACGGCCACCATTTCCCCAGAACTATCCACGTGACTTGGTGCCAGGTAGGAGTGGCTCAGAGAAGAGAACCTTCATCAAGGGACAGATGTGTTTGGAGGTGGCCCCCTCATCTTACATCCCTGCACAATTATTACTGCTGTAACATTGGTTTACAACACTGTATATGATTTAGAGTATAGGCTCACACCTCCTCCAATAGATGTTGCCACACCACCCCCACCCCCAAAGCATCCCTGTTCCTTTATCACAGACCAGTGGGTCCCCTCACCCCGAAACCTACAGTCATAATAAGTAATGTCCTCCCTCTTACCCCCTCCCATGGTTCCTGTCACCCCACTCTAACACATACATTGGGCATCTTGAGACACTGTCATTAAGTGTAAGGGAGTGGGGGGACCCCAGTGAGGAACAGAACAGGCCTGGGAGAGGCTCTCAGGTTCTGGACACACTGCCTTGGCCCAAACGCATCCCCGCCTCTCATATAGCCAAGGAGCTACGCCTCGCTAATCTCCACAAAGGAACGTGAGCCAGCCGGTGACAGAGCGGTGCGAGCCAGGAGGAAAGCCTGCTGTCAGTTCTGACCCTGTGGTCACTAAGTGATGTGCAACATCAGGGACAGAAATGCCAGAAGGGAAGGAAGGAGAGAGCAAGGGAGGGAGGGAAGAAAGAGGGTGAGAGACAGGAGTGAAAGGGAGGGAGGAGGAGACAGAGATGTCTTCAGTCAAAAGCCGCTGAAATCAGTTCATCCTCCCCCAGTCAGCCAGAATCGCTGTCCAGGTGGACAGCACATGTTGGGGAGTTGGGGGTCTAGGATGCTGTTTGTCCAGGCCTGAGGCCTCCTCCAAGACCAAAGTTAGAACCCTCCTCCTCGTCTTCTCCCCACCAGGCACCTGGGGGCCTGACTCTTCCAGCAGAAGAGGAGTGGGGCTGGGGTTTTTTTTACCTCTTCCTGAGAGCCCAGACCTGCTCAGGCTGAGCTGCAGACACCTGCTTCTCCCTGTGGACTCAGCTTCCCCTCAAGGATGCTCCTTGGGAAAAGACCTCCAGAGAGTCTCTGGAACCACTCACCTTTGCAATAAAGCTCCCCATCTTTGTCAGTGACATTTGTGGATTCTAGACTCTTCCCACAGATGGCGCAGCGGAAGCAGGTCTTGTGCCATGGCTGAAGGGCCAGGGAAAGCAGAGGGTCACAGTTAATGCAGTGATCGACACATTAAGTCCAACCCCGCCCCGAGAGACAGCATGGAAAGGGACACCACCATTTTACTCATTCAGGTACCTAATTGTCTCTAAAAACTTTTCTGGCCATCTCAAAAAAATGAGATGCTGTGGACCTGGCCAGCAGTGCTCAGAGCCCCTAAAAATGAATTTACCATTGTCCCTCTTTATATTATCCCTCTTTCTTGAGGACTAAAAAACAAACTGGAGAGAGAAGAAATTAGACTTGGGGCAGTGGGTACATTTTATACCAGCTATAAAGTTGAACAAAAGCACAGAAATAAAATACTTATCAGGCAGTTCATATGATTTAACTTGTGTTTCTGGTGGGAGAGTTGCCTGGCTTGGCTCACACGTGAAACCCCTGCCTTCCACATATGGCCTGTGTACCAGGCCCGGCAGTGAGGGGCTCATCCATCTCCGGACGCCCTGTCCTGGGTGGAGATGGCCCTAGAATTCAAAGCCACAGCCCTTCCTCCCCCTGCTGAGCACAAACGAGAGTATTTTCTTTCATCAGGCCCAATCCTGTGCTGAACAGCCTGGCTTCAGGCCTAAACAGAGCTTAATGAGCAAGTGTGCATTTCTGTCTCATTTAGTGACTGTCCCGAGAGCCAGGACATTTGTGAGTGAGGCTGCTTCTCTCTGCTGCTTGACTAACCATCAGCTGTGCCAGCCTGAGGCTGTCAGACGGTAGTGATGGCTTCCCAGAGCTGGCACCTTTCTGGGAGGATGAGGCAACCGAGGGCAGGGGGTTGTGTAATTTTGCAGCTCTAGCGCTGCTGCCTGCGTGTCTTCTACCTACTGGGTTAGCCTGTATCAAATCGCACCAGTTCTGTTTTCCAAGGGCACCCCCGGGTGACGGTCACAGCCCAGGAAAGGGGTGAGGAGGCCAGTCCTAAAGGGGCTCCTGCAGCTAAAGAGAATGATGGGTCCAGCCCCACGCACCCGCAGTTCTGACTTTCTTCCCATACCTCCCGACTGATGCCATGAAGGGGAGCATGTTCCATCAAATTCACACAAGTCCTTCCTTACCTTGCCGCCCCCCATCACCTTCTCAGCGGCGTAGACGGACTTCCCGCATCGGGGGCACTTCTCGGATTCTCCCAACTTGGTGAATTTGGAAGGGTTGCTGGTGGTGGCTGCGCGTGCCGCCTTTGGGGACCTGGTGGAAATGGACAATCAGATAAAATGTATGGGCTCCCTTTACAAATAGTGCTAGCTTAGTGTGTGACCTTGAGTGAGTTACTTAACTTCTCTGTGCCTCATACGCCTCATCTGGAAAATGGGGATAACCTCATGGAGTGGTTGCCGGGGTTAAGGGAGGCAATGTGAACCAAGCACTTAGAATGGTGCCTGCTGGCGTGTAGTAAAGGCTCATGGGTGAGAGGAGAGCTGGGGTTCAGCCCAGCTCCACCAGTAGTAACTATTTAGGCCTTTCCTTTCTTTTGTGAAACAGCAAGTGTCCTGCATGTGTTAGCTTGCCTTGTTGTCGTTGTGTTGCTACTGTTGTGCTGGTTTGTACAGGTTTCCCAAGGCATCGAAGCCCACTGTCTGCTCTCTGGAATGAGTTGTGGAAATGATAGTAGAGGACAGGATGGGAGCTTGACAGTTGATATGAACAAGCCACAGTCTGGCGAGGATGTGTTCCGCGTTCCCATCCAGCCACTGGCCACCTGTCCCCTTCATAGTGGTGTCCACAAGCCCTTATGTGCCCATAGCCTGTGGTGTTTTCTTGTATAAATGCCCCTTGGAGATTTTGCAGATTCAGTTCCAGGCCTCCGCAAGGGAGCAGGTATCACGAGAAAGTGCTTGTTTCCCAGTGCACAGAAGAGAAATTACTCTAGTTTAATAGGTACGTAATAGCACTGACTTGAGAAACGATGCACATACCTAGTGTGAAAATAGTCATTGCTAAGAATTGCTAGCGTCTGACCCTTCAGCGACTTGAACTCTTTTCGCCTGGGGAGGGGCTCGAAAAGAGTAATATCTGCAGAGCGCAGTAAAGTGGTGCTCCATCAAATGGGTCTGCCTGTACACGCTGGCCGCCAAGTCTCACCTGACCCTTCAGGCAGACAGGGTGCTTTGGAGGAGAGAAGCAGGGAGGTAACTGCCCAAGGTCAGGTAGCTCTTACTGGTGGAGCTGGGCTGAACCCCAGCTCTCCTCTTGTGATCCTCCTCGTGCGGCCCCACAAGAAAACCCTAAGTGAGCTTTGGGTAACCTAGGCAGGGAATTGTTTGCTACCATCTTTCTTCTTTGAACAGTCCCCAGTTGGGGTTGATTGTTGAGAAAAATTAGAATGAATAATCACACCACTTTTCCAGGCTCTCCCATGGACAACTGCCTTTGGGAGTGACCAGGTGACTCTTCAGGTGGTCTGCCACTGGGGTGACCCTCCATGAACACTGCTCGGTCAGGTTGGGTCTCTGCCCAGTCCCACGGCAGCACCGAGCCTGGGTACCAGCTGGCCTGAGTGCAGCTGCAGACCCGCATTGTCAGTCTGGGCTCAGCTGTGGGCTGGAGGTCAGCGTGATCACCAAGGAGTTAGGCCTCGGGGAGCAGCCTGGTGGGTGGTGGTGGCACGGGATGGGCTCCTGGCTTCCCTAGGGCAATGTCAGGGCGCTCTCAGCACTATTTTGGCAACAAGCAGCAGCAGACCTGTCCTCCAGGACAGTCACGGTTGATTGTTTACTCCCTAGGCACCGCCCACCCCACAGACCCACTCCCCCTACGATGCGGACATGAGTCATTTAACACCCCAAGGGAAGAAATCTCTTGTGACAGTACACAGTGAGCGGCCACTGCTTCCCTGCCATATTTATGTGATTTACACAGAAGCGCTCAAAGGGGAAGAAAAGAGACTCCTCACAGTTTTGCAAAGGTCAAACAATGGAACATCTGTACATTCTGAGTTTTCTCTTGACATGCAAACCATGAGCCATGGTGTAAAAGTAATTGCCCTTTAGAAAGGCAGATAATTTAAAGAGAGTCCTGGGAGAACTGGCACATTGTTAAAACTTGGTCAGACTGAGTATTCCTATTGTTGGCAAGTCAACAATTGAGTCCATTCTCCCACTTCCAGAAAACGTTGCTATGGGAACGTAATGAACTCTCCTCATACTAGAGGGCCGCTGAGGAAGGGGGGTACTCACTGTTGGAACTGGAGGCCCAGGTGCTCCCCTGTGTCAGTGCTGAGGCAGCCGGCGCCTTGTCCAAACCCAATGCCCTTGGGGCCGTACTTGCGCCCGTAGCAGACCTTACAGTAGATCTCTGACTCGTGAGCGGCCACTGTGGTGCTGTCCAGCGCCTTTCTGCAGGCCACTGTCGAGGAGAGGGAGGTTAGGGGGCTGGAAGAGAGGCTCTCCCCACTTCCCTGTGCCTTCAGAGCCACGCCCGAACCCCAGACACATAGCACGGGAGGCCCTCCTGCCCAGGGTACAACTTCGACTTCTGACTAGAACATCTGGCCTGAGTCACAGGTTCCGAGACAGCCCTGATCTTCAGATTAGGAGGTTGGGACACAAAAAAGGGAAGTAACATGTTCAGCTGGATGGCTGAATATGAAAACGCTGAATTCCTGAATGTCTCAACCCAAATGCCAGTGTGTATGTGTGTGTGTGTGTGTGTGTATAGGGGTTGGGAAAGGAGAACACCTTTTTAAATTTTATCAGAACAAGATTTAGATGGTTTCATCAGATTTCAAACACTGTGTGGACAGGAGATTGTAGAATATACCCTTGATTTGTATACTGATTACATGGTAAAATTATAATTTTTTAATATAGTAGGCTTAAACGATTAAAATTACTGTTACCTGTTTCTTTGTACCTTTAAGAAAAATGGTTACTAGAAAATTAAATTTACATAGGTGACTTGGCATTATATTTTTCCAGACAGTGCAAGTAGGGAGGATTAAGTAGGCAAGGACGAATCCTGACTCTAGACAAGATGAGAGCACAGTAGCGAGGTGACACGTTAAGGCAGATTCTGTCTCACCCTGAACACTAGATCCAAGGACCACAAGGTGTCACGTAACCAGGCAAGTCTTGTGATGATAATATAGAAAAGCAAGCTCCTGGCCAGGACCCTCCTGCGACCACCAGAGAAACACACTGCTCGTGTTCCTATCCAGCCTAGGATATAAGCAGTCAAAGGGAGACCACCAAGTGCTCAGTTCCAGTTCCCATGGCTCCACTGAAAAGCACATTGCCTGGAAAGAAAGACCCTCTTTACTCTAGAAAGCTTCCCTCCCACTTCCTATCCTCAATCAGATATCAAAGTTAATCAAAAGGAAAGAGAGGACCAGAAGGTTGGATTTCCATAGCAAGAACCCTAAGCTGTGCGGTAGGTATAACCATCTCCATTACATAGATGGGGAAATTGAGGCTTGATGGCAAAATAACTTGCTCAAGGTCACAGTTAGTAAAGGCAGGTCCAGACTCAAACCTAGCACTCTTTACTTCAGTTGCAGTGTCCTTTCCAGTATCCCTCACTCCCACTCTTTTTAAAGAAGAATAACTGTTTTTGGACAAAAGCCAGAGCACGTGGTGTAAACCCTCTTGAGCAGGAACTTCTGGATAATTGTAATAATGATGATGAATCCGATGTATATGTATGATGACTTAAAAGTAATTGCCCATCATTAAAATCCAAAGCATTAGTAAATCCACCAACCCAATCACTCTGTTTCCTCCTGTTCTTCGATGATAATTATGCTTTCTGTGGGAGGTAAGAGATAATGAAAACTCCTGCAGCAGGTAAAATATGACTCTTTCTAACAGCTTAAGGATGGAGGCTCTTCCTGCCTTAACAGATGGAGCCCAACCCTTGAAGTTCTTTATCAAACAGTTTGGGTTAATGGGATGTCTTGTGGTCCTCCAGGATGGGAGGGTGAGATGGGGAACCATGGGGTCAGGGCCTGCCCAATGCCCAACACAGTCAGCCCTGAAGTCAAAGACACTGGAGGGAACCCAAGAAGCTAAGTGGCCCAAACAGACTCCTCCCAAAACAGGGCCAGGAACAGGAAATGAGAATGCAGTTGGTGTCAGAGGCTGGCCTGGGAATCGGCAGGAACTCATTCTACTCTTTGCTCTGCAGCACATATGTGGGACCTCAGCTCCGAAAGGAGAAGTGGTTTGCAGAGTCATATGACTTAGGCAGAGCAGATGCCCAAATGAGCTACAGGGTCTGAAAGATCTGCCAGTTTTGTGAATCTGTGTCCAGCAGGTGATGGTAAAGATTCCCTTGTCGAGTTAGTGGTGCCTGAACCCCCAAACGCTTCCCTTTCCGAATCCTACAGAATTAGCATGTGCTGCTCCCTGCCTGACACAGGCTCTGTCTCAAGAAACACCAGTCACAGCTGGCTTGAGTGACAGCTGGCCAGTGACAGCAACACATGGAGCCAAATGCATCCTGGCTCCAGATAAGTGAGGGCTCCTTTCACACTTTGTCAATGTCGCCACTGGGTCAAGGTTTTCAGCACCGAGAGCAGGGGGGCAGTCCAGCTTGTTCTGACTTTGAACTGCAGGGAGGCCTCTGAACTGAACACGTGGGTGAAGAAAGGTGCTTAGAAGAGCACTACCCCTTCTCTAGGGGAGGCCCAAAAGTTCTTCCTAACAAGTTCCCAGGTGATGCATCAAAATGCTCCTTGGGACCATACTTTGAGAAGCAGTGCTGGACAGCTTCTGTGGCTAACTGTGAACTTTGACATGTCCTTGGGATGCTGGAGGGCCTTGTGGCGTTCCCCCAACTCACTGCAGTGGAAGCAGGTCTTGTGGAAACTCCTTCCGTTGCACTGGATTTCTTCGGCGTGGTACACTGTCTTGTCGCAGGCTCCGCATTTTGCTCCTCCACCCCAGTTTGGCATCGTGAAGCCTCTCTGATCAAGGGCAAGTCTAACAGGACAGAAAGCAAATACCCTAAATTTAGGTGGCCCTGGGAGTGCACCAATTGCTATAGCACAGGGATCCAGTTCCAGTTCATTCATTCATTCACTCATTCATTAGGTAAGTAGTCAAGTCGTTAAAAACACTCACAGAGAAATGGCGCTGAACAACTCATTTTACCCCTTGGGATTCAGTTTCCTCTTCTGTAAAATTTTGATAGCACCTGCTATTATGTACCTTATAGGATTCTTGGGAGGAACGGATAAGCTGATTTTATGTATATAGAATTATATACAAGTATTATTAATTACTTTCCACTCAGGGTTTTAAACATTATTCCACCAGATATGGGAATAATCTATGAAAATGGTGTTATCTTCTTATCTAACTAAATGCTTCTCAAATCGCCTTGAATCTCACTAATAGGCGTATTCTGGCTTGGTAGGAGTGGGAGAGATAGGAAATTCTGCATTTCTAGCAGATTCCAGGCAATGTGGATGCTTCCAGTAGTGGAACACCTTTGGAGAGCAAAACCTTACTAAGCTTGCTGATGAAATACATTACATACAAAATCTATCTATACAGACGTACTCTTCCTATCCATTAGTTTGTTTTCAAGAAACAGCATTGCCCAAGCAACTAACTTGGCCCCTCACTAGATATGTGGTCTGGAAGTCCACCTTTGGGGCCACCCACACCTTGCTGTGTGCAAGTGATGAACTGCCTGGCCTCCATTTTGTGTTTCCCCACCTAGACTATGAAGAGTCGTGCTGGCCGTGCTGCTTCCCAGTCCATTAAGAGGCCCAAACAGCTCAGTGTATAGGCAGGTCTGTAGCTGAACTCCCAGTGCCAGGTGTGACTGCAGGAGCCAGCTGCTGCTGCTGCGTGTCTTCCCACACCCTTCGAGCTCATTCAATTACTCCCAGACCACCTCGGTCTCCTCGCTAGAGAATTATGTTCGAGAGATACTAAATAAGGAGGAACATCAAAAACCCTTTTTCCTCTTTCTTTCTGTGTCTGTGTGTAAGTCCAATTCAGTTTTCAGTTTCCCTAGAGCAGAACTAAAATAAGTCATCAATACTCAGTGACATCCTGCCAGCTCCACTGGCACTGAATTTTCACAGGAATCTTTTTGGTTTCTAAGAAACCTCTATGTTGTCTTGTCATTGACACCAAGCCATTGACATCAGGCCATCCTAAGTGGCTGCTTCTGACCTTCTCTTCCCTTCTGGGAAACTGGCTACCTTCTTATAATAGTTGGGATTAACACTAACCCTGCTTGAGTCAACTGGTCCAGAATGTGTTTCTCAGACTCACAACAAAGAAAGTTCTTGCTAAGAAACGGAAGGTAAATAGCAAACAGGCCAGTGAACTCAACACCAGGGCCTCAGGGAATCATGTCTCTGAATATCTCTTCAAAGAACTTTTCTCACTTAACAAAAGCAACAAGTTTAGTCAGAAACAACTTCTATAGCAGCAGATGCTTCTTATTCAGTAAAATGGTAGAAACTGACTTTTTAAAAAGGAGATACTTAGTGCTCCTATATTAGACTTCAAGTTGTTTAGTAGAATGCAGAAGAATGAATTCTGAACTGAGAGTCTTGGGGTCAGTCTGCATTCATTCATTCATGGTGCAGCTACCACCTACCTCTCACGTGTAAAGCACTGCTCTAGGCACGTGGTGAAGCATCACGAGAAGAAAAATGTATAGAGATGAGCAATGTGTGTCCCTTAGCAGTGAGGCGCTCACACTGGAGTGGGCAGATAGCGGCCAGCACTCTGCTGCTAGAGCAGGATTTTGTGAGGAGAGCAACGCAGATTTAGAGGGGTGTGGTGACCCCGTGAAGATGTCATTGTGATGTCCTGAAAGTTTATGGGAAAGAGCTCCGCCTCTTAGTTGTGTGTGTGTGTGTGTATTCAGCAGATGTTTTATAAAATATTTACTGTAAAAAATTACACTGTACAAATTTAGTAGAACATTCTCAATACTTACTATCTGAAAAAATAGGTGACCAGAACAGACCGGTGTTAACAGACCAACTCTCATTGCTGCTTGTTTCATAAGCAAGTGATATAAAGCGTCTAAAAGGCACCCAGAACCAGTTAATAATAAAATTCACTTGCGACTCTCACAGTTCGGTTTCCTCCAAGTCCAGTCCAAAGCTAAGGAGGGGGAATGGTGCTCCTGACGAGCCTGTGTTTATCCAAGTCAAATGCTGAATATACAGAAGACGCTAATGCCAATGGGGTTTTCAGAGCGAATGGAGTTCGCCGGACAGAGAAGGGGGAGGACTTTGGAAAAAGCATATGAAAGGCATGGATGACTTGATGTCCCTTAAAAGAGCCCAGATTACTCCATTTATAATTTTAGGATTTTTAGGTTTGGAATAGATTTTCAAGATTGACCAGTTTCCTCATTTATAAACAAGGTAAAGCATGAAGAGTAAAGATAAGGGAATTTTTTTTCTGAAATAACTTCTAAGGTTCATCTTTTTATGATTAAAGATGATCCCCTCTCTGGGAAATAATAGACACATAATTTTGCTCATGTTCATTTTGATTCTGAGTTTCAACATAATATAAAATAGAGGCAAATTGTAACCTATATGCAGGAATGTGACAGTGACACTTGTGAAAATAATGATGTGGAAATTTTCAATGAAAACAACCCTAGGTCAAATTTCTCATTTTAAATCTTCAATGAAGATGTCATTTTGATGTCCTGAAAGTTTATGGGAGAGCGATCTGCCTCTTGTGTGTGTGTGTGTGTGTGTGTGTGTGTATTCAGCAGTTACCTAGACACCATGATACTTTTCAAAGTGAGGATAAGATTACAGATAATACCTTCTTCACGATGTAACACATCCCAGCACAGATGTTTTTAAGTGGTCATAAATATCTGACATACATGTATCAGGACCTGAAGCCCAAAATAGAAATTGATGCGCATTCCATGAGGCGGTGCTTAGTTCCATTTCTAAAGCTAGAAATGCAGCCATGGCCACAGAACGCGCCTCTGACTTCTTCCAAAGAGCAAAGGCTAAAAGACAAAGGGTGCTGTAAAACATTCTGAACTGGAAGATCTAATCTTAATGGTGTGACCTTGAACTTGGGTGAAAAATGGCAAAAATATTATCTTCTGCACTTTGCACCCAGGACTATTGTGAAAATCATGGAAATAGGGTAGAATTTGAAGCAGTAGAGAGAAGTTATTCAAAGACAAGGTGTAGTTTTCCATCTTGTTTAAAAAGCACTGACTTTCTAACTAAGGCGCTGTGATTTGAAAGCACATTTAGATCCTGGCTCACACACATAACCTTCTCAACTCCCGCATTGTTTCGGAATTCCTATGTCTCAACACTCCCCTGGCCAGGCTTGGAATGTGAGTTTACACTGGTAAGATACTAAAGGATGGCCACTTGTTTATCAGCGTTGCCTGGTAGAGGTGAGGGTCATGGAAGGTGGGACGCCAAATATAGGCTTGCCCGTCACTCAGCCCCATTTGTCACCTGTGTCACGCCGTCATCACGCCACCTGGCACTACTCCCTGGGCCAGTCCTGCAGATGCTTCTGTTGTCAGATGAAGTCGCGGGTCAGGATTAAAATGGGGCAGTCTGGAACTTACGAGGATGAGATCTAATGCAAGCCCCAGTATAGCCACTCCACTACTAGCTCCCTACCACTATGGAGAAAGGGGGCTTCACACTTTTGGATCCCCAGGTCCCACTGAAAGATGGCCTGTGTAGATGTCTGAATAACAGATTTATGGAAGAGGTGATACGGGAAATGTGCTGAAGTGGGGGCTGGGGAAACCACCAGCTCAGATACGAGAGGCCGGAGTTCTAGAGCACCTTTCTCCTCAGAGATGTGTGGTTTGGGAAAACCATGCACGTTCTCTGAACTTCAGTCTTCCCTTCTCCAAAACGGGCATGACAGACCCGTCTATTTTACTATAACTGGGATAATCATGGCAGCTCAAGTACATCAAATCACTCTGTAGACTGAAGAGCAAAATGAAATGTAAAAATAAATTGGTTCTTGACAACTCCTAAGATATGTATTCATCTATATTTTTTAATGAAAAACCACACTGTTTATCTTGGACACATTCTTCCTCATCCAACAATTTTTTTTTTAAACTACCAATGTAGACTTATAAGTTGATACCTTGGGCAAAGGTGGGTGAGGTAACTACAATGGAACTTAATGATTCTATTTCTTCTTTGTAGGAGTCCATTTTAAAGCCTGGGTGGAAAACTTAAATCAGAAGGTGAGCTCAGAAGGCCTCAAGAGACAGCTGTTTCCAGCTCAGTGCTGGTTCCCACCATCTTCTTACTAATTCCTCATAGTGAATTAACTTGTCTACACTGGCTGGGGCAGAGACTTGGCATCACAGGAACACAGGTATGGAAGCTAGGTTCTAATCACACCTAGTAAAGCAGTGTTACTACTGAAGAGTCTGGGGCACAGCCTCGGGTCAGGCCCTTCACTTCAAGTTAAGTGCTGTTACAGAACCTACCCAAGATGAGGAAATGGAATCATACAGAAACTACATTCCCAAGGGCACGCAGCTAGTATCTGTCACGCAGAATAGAACTTAGATCTCTCTGGCGCCAGAACCACTCTATTCTCATAAATCCCAGATTGTCCCCGACTGACTATTTTATTGTTCATTCTACATAGTTGCTTCCCATATACTATCTGTAATATGTTGTAGAAAAATTTTGTTTTCCCCATTTTGCAGGTGGGAAAACTGAGACTTCAGTGGCTTGAGGTCAGTGTAAGTGGCCAGAGCTGTAATGCAAACCCTCGTTAAGCTGGTTCTAGATGGCATGTCCCTGCTCACAATGCACTGGAGGAGGGACTTGGGTCAGCACCTCCACAAACCATACTTCCCAGCTGTTGGGAACTGAGGTTTGATGGATCCATTGTCTCTCCATGGGATGGAAAGGGGACTCATGAGTGGGAGCAGTGGGGAGAGAGAATTCAAGTCAGTGAAGTAAAGGACTTCCTAGGAGTTGGTGCTATTCAAACACAGAAAGGGCTTCCTGAGGCTGGAGAGATCCTCTCACTATTGATTTGAGCTTGGCTGGGGATGGATGGTCAAGTATTGCAGTATCTAGGGAAACCCCTTCAAGGGCCCTTCAAGCCTGGAGACGGACGCAGGGATCTGAGCGGTGACTGGGGCCTTACCAGAAAGATTGCCTAGTGGCATCTTCCCCACGAACTCCCCGCTCTCCTCTTAATCCAGGTAAAAGACATGACGTGACATAGCATAGTAAACAACGACACAGGTTCCGGAAAGAACCAGGTCAGAGCTCCCAAAGCACTAACTGTTGGGCCTCAGGCAAACTGCTCCAACTCTATCAGCCCAGCCTCCTACTGCATGCAGACAAGGTGTCCTTAGCATGTCTCAGAGGTTGTTTCAGGTTAAATAGTGACGCTAGCCAAGAGACTGTAAATGCCTAGTATGTAACTGTTGAATAATTTTAGTTGCTTTCATGACTACTACTGCTGTTCTTGTTATTATAGCTCCAATGTTCAACTCTGTTTTCTTAGTACAAGCAAATTGTTCCCTCAGTCTTCCCCATGGCCGCTTTCCTGCAGACTGTAAACCAGCTGCGCCTGTCAGCTTTCAGAGTGACAGAAAAGGCCAGATGGGAGAGTCCACCCCTGGGGGCATCAGGGTACTGCAGTGCTGAACTGCCTGTCAGGCTCTGTCCTGAGCCTCTGTCTGGGACGAGCGCCTCCTGGCTTCGGCGTTTCTGTGCCTGTGCGAGCTTGTCTCCCAGGTGCTCTGGGCTTTGGACAGCGGCAGGGAGCCCCAGAGGAGTCCCCACGGTCCTGGAGACCTTGCCCTTCAACTACCTATAGAAAGGACATTCAAGGTGAGTGGCCTCCTCCTGAGCTTCCGAACTCAGATGTCTGAGTCCTCAAGCAGAGGCCCTTTCACCAAGCCTGGGAAGCACAGGCTGCTTGTCCCCAGCGCAGGCCCTCACCCTGTTCAAACTGAGACATGGTGGACATGCCTGTTCATTTAACTCGGTCCGTAACACATGGGGCAGCTGAAGGCTTTTCTCAAATTCTCTCTGAATATGCCAGACTTGTTCGCTCAGAAGCTCCTTGTCTGTGCTCTCTGGCCCCTTCAAATCCGTGTGTAAAGACCACATTGCCTCCCGGTTTACTTTGTGGCTGCACCACTCTCTAGACACATGACCCTGAATAAGTCTGTCGCTTCCTTGAACTTTCGTCTGTTCCTCTAAAGAATGACATCTTGCAGGACCTTTTGTGATGGTTAAATAAACTAATGGAAACATTCAACAAAGCATGACCAACCCTTCCCTAAGGTGACATCTGAATAGAGACTCGGAAAAGACGGTTTTCCCTCCTGTTTTTCTTCTGCCATTTCTCACATTGGAGGGCATCTCGGTTCTCATTGGCCATGGAGCTGGCCCTGGCTGCAGAGTTCCAGACACCTGAGTAGCACGCTACAGTGGGGAGGTCTGCCTGCCTCAGCACTGCATTTCCTGGGTATTCTAGTCCTTGTCTGTGTCCTTCCTCTTGCAAAACAAATTGATCATCTTCTAACTCCCAGTGAGCTGGTTATCTATTCCAATCTCTGAATTTTGACCACACTTGTCCTTAGCAGGACATTCTTGTGCAGCCTATGGTTTGGTCCTGTGTCTCCATTCTAACACACCCCATGGGGATGGGTGGCCTTACCTTCATTTTACTGTTCAGAAAATGGAAACACAGAGAAGTTAAACGATGCTCAGAGCTAGAATTTTAACAGGCTCTATGATTGATGCTCCCTGTGTTTTTCTACTTCTTTATTCAATTCCCAAGATTCTGAATTTGTATTCTACCACGATTCCATCTGCACTTCTTTAAGAGGTTTGTGGCTATTTGGCTGGTGAATGATCTGCTCTTCTCTCGCATTTGTTCTTCCTTTTTCTTGCTCCCCAGGCTGCCTCCCTGCTCTGTGGGAGGCATATGCATCGGGGTTGCTTAGCACCACCTGTCTGCGGGTCCAGGAAGGGCCCGGGTTAACTCCTGCCAATCATCAGGGCTTGCGGTTATGAACTGAGTTGTTCAGAATGGAATCTAAGCCAAGCCACACGAGTCCCTTACATTTTCTGGGTCATAAAGCAGTTTCACATATTGCGATGAGTCCAATATTCTCTCTGAGGACACAGGCTCTCCCAACTCCCCTACCCTCCTTGCTGTTCATGCCTGCTTTCCCTGGTGGTGCTGCCTCTGGCTCCTCTAGCCCAGACCCAGGAGTTGCCAATTCAAGCTCGTTAAATGGCACTGATGAAGGCCAAGAGATAAGGTCCCTTGGACCTGTCACCTGACGCCTTCTTCTTGGCAGTCACCGCCCCCACTTAGGGATAGGAATGGGACTTAGAGGGGTGGCTTTGATCTTCAGGCAGCATCTCCACTCTCAGACTGTTGCTTAAAACCACTTCTCATTCTCAGTCACACTCACGCCTGTCATTCACAGCGGTGTAAAAAAAAAAAAAAACAAACCCTTGACTGAAACCTAGAGGGAACACTGGAAGCACCCCCCTTCCCCGGCTGGGAATTATCCTCTCATTAAATGGAGCTTTGAATGGATTTTCAACCTAACAATGTCTTTTTGGAGGTCCAGTTTTGATTCATTTTAAATTATTCAAAGCAAACCTATTGCTGAACATCTTTGGCACATAAAATCTATTTTAAACCAACAGACCTTCACTGAGTATTTTCTATGTAAAGACAAGGTATGGTGAACGAGAGAAATCATATAATCATTCTCCCTCCCCACTTTTTGAATAGCTCAAGTCCTTATAGTTTGAGCACTGGAAAGCTGGCTGCTCCCATCACGTGTCTGTAAAACTGTAACAGTGCAGTACTTAACAGTTTAGAAAAATACTACCACATCCACTTGGTGGTGTTTTTGCAGAGGAGATCAAGGCCCTGAGGGCAGAGTTTTGTCAGTCACACATCCAGGTATTCATTATATAACTCTAGGACTAGAGGGCAGGCTTTTTGTTTAAAATTTAGGAATTTTTCCACCTTGAGAGTAGTTTTAGACCAAAAATTATTCCTTTCTCATTTTTCTGTATGTGAAGTTCCCTGGAACTCCCAAATACTAATTACCCTTTTGGGAATTGTCTAAACAACAGTTAGAGTCACACCAGAATGAAGCATAATTGAAGCCTCTATCCAGAACCAGAGTAGATGGATTCTGCTTGGGATTTGAAATGTATCCCTTACACTCTGGACCCTTCCTAGTCCCAGGCAGCACCAGGCAGCCCACCCCCGACAGACTTCTGCTGCGAGGCTCCACTTACCTGCCTGTGAGGTCTCCTCAGTCAGCTCAACTGAGTAAGGGGCTCTGGTGCTCTTTAAATATATAGAGGCTGTCACCACCCTGGCCTGCGGGGACAAGGGCGGGAGGCAGTCTGAGGGGAGAGGGTGAATGAGACGTGAGTAACACAACTGCTATCAGAGGCTGAAAATAGCCTGTGACCAAAGCCCTGAGTTTTGTTCCCCCCCCACCCCCAACCAGCTGTGAGGCCCTCAGAGAACAGTATCTTTTGGGCTCTGTTTTAATGGTCCATTGCCTATGCATTTGAGATCAATTTGTGGGATATAAACTCTGAGCAAGTGGTTGGAATAGGAACAAGAGCAAAGGAGAATTTTCTATCTAAATCTTTTCTCCAGACCTTCTTGGAAATCAATGCAAGGTACCTACAAATGAATCATAAGCCTTATCTGGGAGCCCTGTGGGACTCCAAGACACAGGTCACCACACTCGTGAAGAGAACTCAGAGCTAAAAATAAGAGTGATGGGTGTCTGAAACCATACTCAGATACTCTCTTCAAAGAAGCTTGGGAAAACAGGTCAGTGAATCATCAAGGTCCTGTGGTTCCATGGTCAGCCATTTTTGTAAAGAAAATTTTTCTCTCAAAAGCTTGAGTTACTTTGTTCATCATCTTGTTCTATGAGTTTAAATGGCAGTACATCCTATTCATGACAAGACTTGCTAAGTCTCTGAACTCACATTTTCTTTGGCCGGTGTGCACCTATTTTGACTTGCCTCAAGCGCTGAAGACTCAAATGAATTATATAGCATGTCACAGCTGACAAGAGGGCCAGAGACTCAGTATATCAGTTCTTCATGTATTGACAGAGGAAACTGAGGCACCTAAACTGTACAAGCCCTAACTAAGAGTTCCATTGGCAGGTTCCAGATGAAATTCAGGTCATCTGTCTCTCAGGGGAAAGCACTCCCACTGGTGTTGACCTAGATGTTGAGGTGAGATGTAGGAAGTACCCAACCAACAGGTGTATGAAAATCAGATTTTCAGATCAGTCACATTTGTTCTTCAGTTATACGCTCACAAAGCAATTGGCTGAATGATAGACATTTCACTGTAAATGGAGGGTGTGGTAATTTCACAAATTGGTGATAGCACAACATCATGTGAGACCTCCTTGGACTATTTTTGTGTGAACGTGTGTTTATTGCAGAAATGGTGAACATTCTAGAATGTTAAAGTTAGAAGGGACTTAAGAAGTGTTCTAGAATAGCAGCTTTGAAAGTTCTGTGGGTTTTCTAAAGCATGATAATACTTTTTTTCCTACAGATAATCTTAAATGGGACATCAATACACAAAGTAGATAAAAGAGGAGTTTGAACTGCTTGAAATAAATGGGTGATCTCACGGCCCCACTCACACAGCCTTTCCTTGAGTCCCCAAAGTGGTTTCTAAAAGATTTCTTTGGGACAGTATTTAAAAGTCACAAATGTGGCCTGAGAGTTTAATTTTGTAATTACTGATTTTAAAGTTTAAAGAAAGGATTCAAGAGAAAATGCAAGGTATATAGACTTATTCCTGGAATCAAAACATCTGTTTGCTTCTGAATTTTTTAAAACATTTTCTGATAATACAAGTAACACAGGCATGCATTTTTATTGTGAAAAACTAAGCAATAATATTTTATTTAGGGTAAAAGGTAAAGGCACATTTCCAGAATTCTTCTTTCCTTTCCAGAGTTGATAATGGATGAAATCCTTGGTTTTACCTAACTTGACTCTTTGCTTTAAAAAAAATTTTTTTAAAGGATCTCAGCCCATTCAGATTATTTGTGATTTTTTTTTTAAAGATTTATTCATTTATGCGTACAAGCACTGGGGTACAGGCCAGAGGTGTGGGGGGGTGAGAGGATTCACCACAGAGAGCGGGGAGCAGAACAGGCAGATCAACAGAAGT
>JAGFMF010011390.1:7347980-7386168 GCA_019455555.1 Galemys pyrenaicus
GCAGGAGAGGTCTGCCGCGCCATGTGGGTCCCCTCCCTGGCCGGCAGCAGGGATCGAACTCGTGCTGCAGTGGCTGCGGTCCGCTTCATAGTGTGTTGCTCAACCCACTGCGCCACCGGGGAGGCCCTATTTGTGATTTTTGATATTTATGGATGTTTCTTTCATCTCATTTTATGTTTTGTTTTAATAATGATTTTTCTTACATTTTATTGGATTTAATAGCTTTTCTGGGGTCATTTTTTTTCTTCTGTAACTTAGAGATGAATATTTCAAAAGCAACTATCACTACAAATGTTTATTTTATTGGTCTCTATACTTAATTGGTAGCTTATATTCTGTTTCTTCCATAAGATGAGAAATTTATAAGAACTTCAGATATTTTCACTATCACCACCTCACCATCGTTCTCACACTGATCTGGCAATTGCACACCTGCCCACCACCTCCCATGTGTAAATTGAATGGATTTTAGCTACAGATTGTAATTAGTTTTGTTCATTATCCATCAGTAGTCATTTAAATGTAATTATAAATTTTCATGCTTTCTTCATTCAACTACAGTTTCCTGAATATTTTCTTTGTATCTCATACTTTTAAGTGTGTGTGATAGAAAAAATCCTTGAGAGGATTTGTTGAAAATGAACTATATTCTCACAGAATTGAAAAGGCTTTTGTATTAGTTTGCTAGAACTGCTCTAACAAATATCATACAGCGAATGGCTTATGCGATAACGAGAAATTGATTTTCTCTTAATTCTAGAGGCCCAAGATCAAGTTATGGCAGTGTTGGGCTCTTCTGAGGCCTCTCTCCTGTGCTAGGTGATGACCATCTTCATGTGGTCATCGCGCGCGTGTGTGTGTGTCCTAACCTCTTTTACAAGAACATCATGTTAGATTTGGGCTCACCTACACAATCTCATTTTACTTTAATTACCTCTTAGAAGCTCTATCTCCAAATACAGTAATATTCTGACATTACTGGGATTTAGGACTTCAACATAAGAACTTGGGGAAGACATGATAATTTTGACTTAATAATACTAGTTTGGATATGATGGCCAACAGTGACATGAGGTTATTTAAACTGAAATTATTTGCAATTAAATAAAACTTAAAATTCTGTTCTTTAGCTCTAGTAGCCATAGTCCAAGTACTTAACTACATGTGGCTAGTGCCTGCACATTGAATAGCACAGATAAAGCATGTCTCCATTGTCATGGAAGTTCTATTGGGTAGCACAGCTCTAGGATGTCATCATTTGAAGAGTAAAGCACACACTTCCGAGCATGCTACCAATGATAATACTAAGCATATATTGGACACATGGCAGAATCGATACTATCTGGACATTGAGTCCACACAAAATAAAGGGTAATGCTAGAACTAGAACCCCTTCTCCTGACCTATTGTTCTCCCAGAATAACCACAAATTAGTAAGTCACTGAAAAATATAGGGCAGGAAGAAGACAAGGTAAGAGAAGGAGGCAAGACAATAAGAGTATCTAAAACACTTGCTTTAAAACACTCTTTTAACTCAGATGTAAGACCTAAAGCTATAGATCCCAAAGAAACTATACAAAACACCCATGACATTGATTTCAGTAATATCTTTGTGGATTCATCTTCAATGGTAAGAGAATCAAAAGCAAATATAAACAAATAGGATGACATCAAACTAAAAAACTTCTGCACAGAAAAAGAAACTATTATTAAAACAAAAGGCACCCTACTGAATGGGAAAAAATATTTGTACATCATACATCTGACAGGACTGATATCCAAGAACCCAATCAAAAAATGGATGAAAGAGCTAAGTAAACCATCTCTAAAGAAGACATACAGATGGCAAACAGGCACATGAAAAAATATTCATCACCACTTATCATCAGGGAAATGCAAATCAAAATCACAATGAAATACCATCTCACACCTGTAAGAATGGCCCATATAAAAAAACCAGAAACAACAAATATTGGCTAGGAAGTGGAGGAAGAAGGGATCGTCATACACTGTTGGTAGGAATGCAGATTGGCCCAGCCCTCATGGAAAATGGTATGGAGGTTTCTCAAAATATTAAAAATAGGTCTACCATATGATCTAGAAGTTCCACTCCTAGGTATCTACCCAAAGAATATAAAAACATTAATTTGAAGGGTTATGTGCATGCTTTTGTTCACTGCAGCCTATTTACCATAGCCAAGCTATGGAAACAACCTAAGAGCCCAAGGACAGAGGAGCTGAAGGATGTGGAATACTACTTAACTGTAAAAAAGATGAACTCTATCATTTGGACATTGTGGATGGAACTGGTGGGCACAATGCTAGGAGGAGTAAGTTACAAGGAGAACGACAAATGATTTCACTTATACACAGAATATAAACAAATAAAACCAGAATCAGACGAACCAAACCTACAACAAACCTTAAAAGTCTGACTGTAGAATTGAGTCTATCAGAGGAGAGGGAGAGTGGAGAGTGGGTGTGTAGGTGCCCAATATACTATGGTGGAGGACTATGGGTGCCTTGGTGGAGAGTGTGGTATGGTGACATTTATCTGAAGAGGTGTTGTCCTAAACCTCTGAATCATACACAGTGATATAAACCCATGCTATCTCAATTATAAAATAAAATACTCTCTTTATACCCCCAATTCGAATAAACATTATTCTATCTAATCCTCATAATTACTTTGTGATGAACGTATTATTGCACCATTGTGTAAGGGAGGAATGACACACAGGCACCTCATGAAAGCGAAGTAACTCCTCCAAAGCCACAGAGTTGCATCAGCAGTGAGTCAATGTCAATAGCAGTGTAGAATTCACTGTTTCCTCCCTTCTACTCTCCTAGAGTAACTAAAAACTGACAAACCATTAAAAAACACAGATCACTAATGTTACAGAGAAACCCAACCTTAGATCTAACTCTAAAACCCTTTGACAACTGTAGATACCAAATTTATTCGATCACAGTCACTTTGGAAAACATTTTGGAGCAACATATACATATGTGTAGACATAATATATATATTCATATGTTTATGAATTATATACTATGTTGCTGTAATACATTAAATCCTTATTTTAAACTATGCACTCAAAGATAAAAAAAAGTTGTAATTCTTTTTCTCCTACTCCAGCATTATTCCACATGCTGCTAAGATACTGCTCCCTCCCAGCCACAGCCCTAAAACCATACACAAAGAGGTAACACACTGCACAACTCTCACAGGCCTGGGAATCTCTGCTTCCATCTGCTCATTTGCACCACCCTGAAAAGAAACATAATTGGACTATAATGTATTCAATGCCAGCCACATTCTTGGAGTAACTAGGGCTTTTCACTGTTTTTATGCACCAGTGGTCTGATATTTGTCGTTGGTTTTTATTTCAAAGAGAGAATTAATTTTAAACTGCCATTCAAAGGTTGCTCTTGTCATGTTTCCTATTCGTGAAAGACAGAGTCAGAAAAAGCCACACTTAAGTGCATCAAGACGGTTCATTTTCCCCAAGAAACAAAAACAAGCACTGTCACCTTCATGGAAGTGGAGTGAGACTTGGAGAAACTTGCATAATCCAGGTTTTTTTTTAAAATTGGTCTCCTTGTTTTTATGGCTATACGTCAATTCTTGATTATAGTGATAATAGTGTTCCTTGCATGATGCTCTTCAGCTTAAAAACACTAACATGCTTCTCAGTCAAGTGTTATCTCTTCTCTCTGTCTGTCTCTCTCTCTGACTCTCTCTCTCCTCCTTCATCTCTGTTTCTGCCTTTCTCTCAAATAGTGGGAGAATATAGTTGCCATTATTCCCTTTGTACAGATGAGGAAACTAGTTTGAGCAGTTAGGGCACAGAGCTAAAAAATAGTAAAATCAGGACTTTAAACAGGTTCTCTTCTCCAGAGTCAATGTTCAGAGGGAAATTTTAATTGATCTGATTGTCATTACATAGTTGGGAGAGAGAACAAGGTCGATTCAGGAAGGACCACAGTTCCCAACACCTCCTCAGCCAAAGTAGCAGCTCAATTTCATGTTGCACAGAGAGTAACAGGATTTCTATAAGTTGTTACATAAAATAGCAAATTGGCAAATACAAATCAACTCACAGAGGTTCAGGCATGCATCAAAATGACGGTCTTCTTAGCAGGTATCTCCGTGGGTTGAACAGAGCGTGACTTGGTCCGTGTTGATGACAAACACTTGAACAATGCTTTTGAACCCAGCCCTTTCCTTTTAGATCCCTGCTCCTTTTATTGCCCTGGTGCAGTTCCTTTGCCTGGAGGTTTAAAGACCTCCCTCACAGCTTTCCCCACCCCCCTTCCATCCCTCACACAGTATCAAAGACGTCTTTGGAAATAAAGATCTGATGATGGCACCCCTCCACTTGAAAACTTCTGTTGGTGTCCCATTCCTATGAGATGACATTAACATTTTTGACATGACATTCCAGTTTCTTCATCTTGCTCCAAATTAACTTTCCAACTTTCTCTCCCACTGCCCCACTTTCCTTTATCCTATCATCCAGCCTCTCCACTCTAATCACTGTTCTCCAAAAATAGCCAGCACTTTCATGCCTCTCAGCTTTGCTCATGCTCCATCTTCTGCCTGGAATGTCCTCCACCTCCTTAACCTGCTCTCTCTGGTAGAATCTTCCTCATTCTTCCATGAGCAGCTCGTGGCTGCTTCTACGCTCACCCCTTTCTAGAGAGAACATGCCGTTCTCTGCACTAGCATCTCCTGCCCCCAGGCACGCCCCCCATACTCATCATAAGGAGATATGGTTTTGGCTGGTTTTTCACGTGTCGTTTTGCCTTATTTTATGGTGACTACCTTGGGGCAAGAGAGAGATGCTCTTACTCATCCTGTGTCCTTGGTGCTGGTACCTCATAGGCATTTGAACATTTTCAGTTGAATTTTTTCATATAATAGTGGTTTTGTGAGTCTTGAGAGGGTCAGAGCCCTACCCAATCTGTGATAAGCAGCAAGAAAAAAAAAGAACAAATTCAGCAAGAAGAAAGAACTCATACAAGTAGCTAGATACTTCATGTAAAGTGTTAAAATAAGAATGGCATGCATTTTGAGGCTAATTGGAAGCCTTTTACTGGCTTTCCCAAAATGTCCCCTGAGAGCCTGAAGTGGAAACAGTACTGAGTTGGAAAGGACAGATAAGGGTGTGTTCGTTAACTCTGCAGCTGTTAATTCAGCTGCCTGGTCTTTGACAAGTCAGTTCCCCTTGCTGATCTCTTTATTGATAAAACATTCACTCTGGACAAAATAACGTTTAAGGTATCCTCTAAGTCTTTAATTTGATGTTATTGTATTTTAATGTTAAAAAAAAATAAGTCCTTTGTGCCCTTTGAATGTGAATACGCTTTGCTTTTGACATTCTATGTTGTCATAAAGACACCTTTGTTCTCCCCTGGTCCCACTGCACAAAATCTGAGTATTAGATAGAACACAAGATAGTTTATGAAGTGAGAACTCCTGATACGAGAAAAGTGAAAATGATTAATCACCTCCTTACTGCCTAGTAAAGCCACATTACTCTTTGCGCCCTTTAAACTTGCAAAGCTGGGGTCTCCCTGGTGGTGCGAAGGGTGAAGGTGCAGCACTGTGAAGCTGTTCACAGACACTACAGCACGAGTTCAATCCCCGGGCAGGGAGCTGACCCACATGGCGCAGCAGACCTCTCCCGCCTCTCCCGCTGCTCCCCTCAGCAGTGTGTTTCAGTACATCTGCCTGTTCTGCTCCCCACTCTGTCTCTGGCGACTCCTCTCACCCCCCTGCACCTCTGGCCTATACCCCAGTTCTTGTATGCATGAATAAATAAATCTTTAAAATAAATAAATAAACTTGAAAAGCCACACACCAGCTTTGAAAGAGACCTCAGAAAGTTGAGTTGCTCTGTTGGGTGCATGAGACGGATGGGAGAGCCAGCAGTCTGCTCGTGCCCGGAGATGGTCTGGGGAGGAGGCCTGGATGTCCCAGGTCTGAGGGAAGGTCTCAGGTACAAAGAGAACCGGGAATCCTCAAGGCAGTGCGTGTGGCTGTCTCCTGCCTCCTGCTAGAAGCTGTGAGGATTTCCTTTTGTCTAAGAAACAGGAAAGCCTCCTACCATCCTGAAATGCTGTTCTTCCCATTTTTAAAAATAAGCTTCCTTTTAAAAATGTACTTTTAGGTTCACAATGAAATTAAGCGGAAAGTGCAGAGTTTTCCAAAACCCTTTGTCCCCTAACATACACAGTCTCCCCAGTAGCAACCTCTGGCCCCAGTGGGGTGCAGTTGTTACAGTTGATGAACCTACACTGACCCATCACTATCACCAAGGTCCATAGTTTATCTTACTTAAGATTTGTTCTTGAGGTTTTATAGTCTATGAATTTTTATAAATATATAATGACATGCAACCACCACCACAGTATCACACAGACTAGTTCATTGCACTAAAATATCCTTCTTTCTCCTCTAATCTCTGGAAGCCAAAGGCCTTTTGATTGTCCTCATAGTTTTGCCTTTTCCAGACTGGTCATAGAATTGGATCCATACAGTATGTGACCTTTTTAAATGGCTTCTTTCATTTAATCATATGCTTCAATTTCCTCCATTTCTTCATGTGATTTGGTGGCTCATTTTTCTCTAGTGTGAAATAATATTCCATTGTCTGGATATACCATAGTTCATGTATTCACTCACCTACTGAAGAACATCTTGGTTGCTTCCAAGTTTTGGCAATTATGGAATAATGCTTTTATAAACATGCATGTGCAAGCTTTTGTATGGACATAAGTTTCCAGTTCCCTTGGGTGGCTAGAGAGTATGATTGCTAGAACATGTGGTAAGACTGTGGTTAGTGTTATAAGAAACTGCCTAACTGCCTTTTAAACAGGCTGTATCTGTTTGCATTCCTACTAGCAGTCAATGAAAGTTCTTGTCTTACATTCTCAACAGTATTTAGTATAGTCAGTGTGCTTAATTTTGCCAATTGTAAAAGGAATGTAGTGGTATCTTAGTGTTTAATTTATATTTTCCTAATGACATGATGTGGAGCAGCTTATTTTTCATCGATATAGCTTCTTTTGTGAAGTGTCTCTTCAGATCTTTTGCCCATTTTTTAATTGGGTTGTTCATTTTCCTTGTTGAATTTTAAGATTTCTTAGTATATTTTGGATGGCAGCTCTTAATCAGATATGTCTTTTGCAGTTTTTTTTCTCCCAGTCTGTGCTTTGTATTTTCCATTCTCTCTTTAGTATCTGTAGGATAAGTGAAATTGGTCAGGCTTTTAAGCCACGAGCCTCTGGCTATCACGTGTGGCTGTGACTGCAGAAGGCACTTGGGAGCGTGGGCGTGGGGCACATATACCTGCTTGTGGACACCTGGAGGACGGTGTGGCATGTGAAAGTGTGCACACCTGAGCCTGGAGGCTGAGGCTGGACGGGCGGCATCACTCAGAGATGGGGAGCAGCTACTATAAGAGGACAAGTAAGTGATGCTATGAGAAGAAGAGACCATGAAAGAACACCAAGGAAAGTCCAGAGAAAAACAAGCGTAAAGATTCACTGGGAGCTGGAAGGCCTGCCAGCCTCCTGCCCCCAGCCCCCTACACCTCCCTCTTTCCCCCTATGGATCCCCACTCTCTCCCTCCCTCCGCTGCTCCCTGGGGACCTCCTTTATCCCTCTGCCCAAATCCATAGAAAACCTGACCTGTGATTACTGGCACAACAGTGTGTGAAGAATTTGTCTTATTTTTAATCGGCCTAGTCATGCAAAATTCTGCTTTTAAATTGCTTTAGCATAGAACCCACTTATCTTTCTAGCCTATAGAAATAGGTTTTGCTTTTCATTTGTGTGTCTTTGACTTAGACACTAATAGAATTTGACACTAGAAAAATCATCTGTGGTTAAATTTGAGTGATAACTGACAATGTGTACTTCAAAGATCCACTGAAACAATGTCTTGTGTTGGTAGATTTTAACCCAATTTTTAAAACTAGTTTTGTTATATGTCAAGTCGTAGACCAGGGGAGTTCACTTGGTGCTCCATGAACCCACCAGAGAGAAAATTTATATCTCACTGACTACACTCTGCTTTGGCAACATCTGTGCACTGGAATGTGGACCAAGTAGACAGCAGGGTGCTTTGGGTGGGAGGAACAATTTTCGAGATGACTAGTGATGTCTCCTGCTCCCTGGAAGGGAGGAGTATTTGAGAAAAAGTGGTTAGAGCAATAAAGAGTTCTAGACATGGAATGCCATAGTGCTGGAGCGGGGCCAAGGAGGTGGTGTGACAACTGGGGACCTTTTATAGATGCTAAGATAGGGGGCTGGTGGCTGAATTACAGTTATTGTTGACCCCTTCGCTGGCGTCTCAAGTCTATGAATTCCTTCTACTGATTTGCCCCCAAATGCTAGAATTTGAAAATGCTTCAAGACCTCAGTCTGGAGCGCCCAAACGTTACACCACAGTGCCTGATGGTCATAAGACTGTTCAGTATTTCCAGCCTCCAAAGAAAGAGCGTTATCTTCTGTTGGAAATGTGAAGGCAGAAATCATGGGACCAGTGTCAACAAAACCTGTTTTCCTTTTGTAGAGTCTATGCTAGCTGAAAATTAAATATCATGTTCTATTCTGGAGATTCAGAAGAAGTATTGAAAATAAGGATCATGTTTTGGGGGCTGATATGCCATTTGAGCATCAGTCTAAGCAGCCAGTCATTTTTACTTACAGAAAAATCAGTGGGAATATGAAAATGTATAGCAAGTGTTCAAATAATTGATAAGCGTTCAGATACAATAAGAAGTGAGAAAAATGATTTCAAGAAAAAGAAAAACACTTATGGGAATAAACATTGCAGATAGGCTGATATTGTATCAAAGTGTAAGAAATCTTTGAGTGCATCCTTTTTCACATTACGACAATGTTAGCAAACAAGTTTTACAGGCCACCGTGGAAAAGAATAGTTCAATGATGCCCTTCAGTCTGAGAGCTGAGATGTTTAATAACTTGGCAAGCTGTAATCAATTCCCATGGTGATTGAGGAATTCTGCAATAATAGGTTCAGTGATTTCTGAAAGAGCAAATTCCCCATCACAGGAAACCTACAAGTAGAACCTGGAAATAACCTGGATGGAGGCATTGCAACAGTAATTTAAATAATTGCTTTTAAATGTATGTACTTTTTATTGCACGGTCTTTTGAGTTCTGACAAAAGCACACTCATATAACCATCCCCATAATCAAGACACAAAGCCATGCCATCACCCCCAAAGTGTTCTTTTGTATTGCCTCTTTGTAGTAAAATCCATCCTCATTCCTAAACTCTCGTAGCCATTTATCTGTTCTCTATCTGTATAGGTTACCCTATTCCAGAATGCCATGTAAGTGGACTCACACAGTATGCATTCTTTGAATCATGTTTCTTTAGTATATCATGTTTAAAATCCATCCGCGTTGACTCATCCATGGTTTGTTTCTTTGCCTTTTTTAATGGCTGTGTTGTATTCCATTGTGTGGCTTTAGCAGTATCCATTCATTTAGCAGTCGAATGTTAGGGGACTGCGCATGGCAAAGGTCATCTCAAATAATGTCACAGAGCAGACAAAAAATATAGAACTGATAGGCTAAGATACTAAAAACAAATGGCAGGGGAATGAAAGGACTCCCAACCTATAAGATTAGTTTTGTGGAAAATGCAACTTCTTGCAATAATAGCATTAATAAATTCTAAATCTGCTTTATGTGGTATTAGCCAGGAGGAATACCAGGTATGTTCAAGTCGGAGGATTAGCAGTTTCATTAAGAGCCTTCTTTCCTCCCTAGGATTAGCCCATCCCCTTATATTTGACAAAATCTTTCGGTTGAGTGCATTCTCTGCTTATATGCTAGGAATCACTGGTAAGTTTAGATTTTCTTTTCACAAAATTTCTTTCTAAGGGATCTAAGAAGTCGTCTCCTGGAGTTCACACTATAGTCATAGAAGAAACCAGCCCTCGGAGGTCAAGGGCCTTATTTAGGTGGTCAGAGCTGGAATTGGAAGCCAGACTTTGGCTCCTAGACCGTGCATTTTCTTTTTGACTGAACTAAGCCAGGTAAGATCTTGTGCAGTCTTCTGGTATAATCGGGCTGGGTCAGAGAGCTACAGAGACAGGGACTGAGTTCCAGGGAATGTATTTGTAAAGGGCACTTTCATCTAAAGATGTTTCAGCTCCTGGATGGGTGGCTGTGAAAATATTGGCATCCAAAATGACGGACAACTTGTAAAGCGTCAACATGTTGGTCTCTATTCTGAGGGTCCTGGGAAGTAGTGGCTCCTGGTCAACTCTCAGCCCCCATTTCCTTGTACAAGTGCCACATGGTATTATATAGCCAGGGTTTAATCAGAGAAGCAGAACGACTATGAGTTATAAAGTAAGGGATTTCTAGCAGGACTTAAATCTTGCAGTTGTGGGAAGAGCAAAAGAAGGGAAGTCTTGAGAGATGAGCAGGAAGATCAGAGCAGTTGCAACCTGTCAGTCTGAGAAGTCACAAAAGCACACCTGTAACAGGAAGAGGTTTTTTGTGGCTTAAGCAACATGATATAGCACAGATGACTACAGGTAGAGTCTGAAACAGAAATAATTTTCACACCTTGGAGTGATGCTCCCCAAACTCTTCTCATTAGTTACAATTTGGACAATCTGGAATCAGCTCGTTTGATCACAATCTGAAATGTGACAGCTTCAGCATGAGAGAGCTCGCAAGGGTGGTGTTCTGGAATCATCACAGGCTGTCAGCCCGACTTACAGGATAGTGTAGATTCTCTTGTAGCCTTTCAGCAAATGCACTTACTTGACTTGGAGGACGTTGATAGTGTCCTACCTCTATTTTCCTATAAAATGTTGACCACCTTGACAAGTCCTCTTTTCGTTACTGAACCAATTGAGCAAGTAGTTGACCTAAATGCACTCAAAGAGGCAATGAGATGTGAAACCACTTTTTAAAAAGTTGATTAAGAGGTTGATATTTTTTTCTAACTAAAATGATACTTTCCCATCTAGCTTATCTCTTATTTTAAAATAGATCCTCAAAATTTAAAAACTGCCAGTCACTGGTGATTGCTGTAAAGAATCTGCAGTCAACCCACACTTTTCTATATAATTAATAGGATTCTCAGACAGCTTATCTGCTTAAGTTGTGAAAATCTCTTTATCCTTTATCTATAGGAACACTAATCACTTGAAAAGGACAAGTCTGAGAGAACATGTTTTAAAGCTGGCTTAAGTTTTCTTTTTTTTTTTTTGCATGAAGTTCTATTACTCTAGTATCTTAGTTTCCTTGTATCTTTTATTTCAGTTATTTTATTTATTTTTTAAAGATGTATTTATTTATGCATATAAGAACTGGGGTGCAGGCCAGAGGTGGGGAGGGGTGAGAGGGTTCACCAGAGTGGGGAGCAGAACAGGCAGTGAAATGGGATTTTACATTCAATTCAATGTAGGTGAGGCATTTTCTAGCGAGATAAGCATTGCACAAGGCTTTCCTCTTCGCTTTGGCTGGATCTCACCGGGCTTGGGGATCAGAGAACTGGTCTGGGAGTTGGGAAGCCTTGACCCTTGGCTTTCCTCTATGAGTTAATCCTTTGGCTCCCAGCCGCAGAAATG
The DNA here is from genome assembly GCA_019455555.1 of Galemys pyrenaicus. Taxonomy (NCBI): domain Eukaryota; kingdom Metazoa; phylum Chordata; class Mammalia; order Eulipotyphla; family Talpidae; genus Galemys; species Galemys pyrenaicus. Next base: position 7,359,615 of record JAGFMF010011390.1, read on the forward strand.
ATTGGTGACTTTAAGCAAAGGAAATGTGTCAAGAGGACAGCAAAGCCCCTAGAAACAGTGTACAACTGAAAATCAGGCTTGAACATAGGGGGGTACCCTGGTCTTTCCAGAGGCTGGGCAGCAGGGGCCCCAGGAACAGTTGCAGTGGAACAGTATGATAAGACCACCAATGCCAGAATGATATGGAACATTAGATTCCAGAGGAAATTAGCTGGCCTGGATGACAAGCCTGCTCTTGCCAGGTATGGGTAGAGCCCTCAGCGTGATGCAGTGGACCCACTCAGCAGTATCTTAGGAAATCGGGAGGTAGTTTGGGAAAAGAAACCACACTGGGCAGATAACTTTACTACTGTGATATGAATTAACGTCTTTAAAAGTTGCTTCCAGATTAAAAAATGGACAGTAAGCTTAGCACATCCCTGTGCTTTCTGCTTCTATGAGGAACTGAGATTGATGACGGTAAGACAAACTGGAAAAAGATATCTATGAACACTTAGTGGGTTATTATTTCAAGAATGGTAACTATCACTGTCTAATGGTGGCTGTATTAGTTACTGTGGCATAACAGCATTGTCACAAACTTAGCATATTAAGACAACTTATAGCTGTTTCTGTGGGTTGGCAATCCAGGAATGGCTTACCTGGGTCCTCTATTTAGAGCATCATAAGGTGCAACTGAGGGTATCAGTTAGGGTTGCAATCTCGTCTGAGATTCAACTGGGGAGCCATCTACTTGCAAGTATGCTCAGGTTGTTGGGAGAATTTGGTTTCTTATGGCCATAGGTAGGACTGATTTGCTTCTTGCTGACTTTTGACTCTCGGCTGCCCTCAGCTCCAGAAGGTTGCCCACAGTTTCTTGCTGTGGTGGGTTTACCAATATGGTCACTCAGATTCCTCAAAGCCAGCAAGGGAGCGTCTAGTTGACAGGCACAAAATAGGTACACATCATCACATATACTCTACCACCTGTTGGTGAGGTCCCAGCTACACACCTGGGGTGGGGTGTGAACACAGGATGTAGAGATGTGGGGAAACCTTATGAAATTGTGTAACTGGGTGGGTCAATCCTTGAGCTCTCTTTAAGTCTACACACCTAACACACCTTTTTTATTGTGCATCTTCTCAAACCTTAGTCCTAGAATACTTCACATGGAGACCTGATGAGGATGGGCAGAGGTAAGAAGTTTCACCTCCTCAGAAGCCCAGTGATGGCATAGCTTGGTGTTTCTCATTGTTCCGTGTGCAAGTAAACCTAGTAGACTCCACTGAACAGCATCTTTTGTCTATATACCTACCATGTTGCAACTGGCCTTTTCTGTGGAAAATGTATGGAAATGCTTCCCCTTATTGAATCATGTACCTACTGTCTTCCTCATCAGTATAATTACCTTAAAGGCAGGGGTCATTTCTGATATCATGTACCTTTCACATGTTCTTCAAGTAGGGTAAGAGCTAAGGCAGGACTACTTTGGAGACAAGTTTTTCGTCTTAGTCTCTAGTGGTATGGGGGAAGAGGGGTCAGAGTGTGAAAGTCTGATATCTTCGCTGCTATGCTATGTGAACAAAACATATTTGATGGGGTGACCTTATGAATCCACAGATGTCCATGAGACAGTGAGCTTGGATCCTACTAGAGCTGGTGGGGCAATGGCTAGAGGGCCAACAGATGTGGGCTGGTCCTTGCTTACACTCTCAGGGTGACCTTGGACCTGTCACTTTAACCTCTGTGAGGCTCAGTGACCTCAGGATGCAGTAGAAAAACACCTGGGACTTGTCAAGCAGCAACCTCTCCAAAGCCGTTTTCACCTCTGTGAAAGTAGAGTCATTCCAGAAGAAAAAAGGGGAAGGATGTAGGAATATTTTAGAAATTTTGCACATCTAAGGGAACCCAGGATGTAGGCATCTTATCAAGATTGTGTCTGAGATCAGGGGTGTTTTCATTTTCTCCCCAGAGTGTTTTAAATTGGCCAAATGAAAATGTTAACTACATTTTAGAAAAGTTTTAATTTGAACAGCTTATGATTAAAAATACATTTTATAAATAATCTTTTTTCCATAGACTTGATTGAGGATTGTTGCACTTTACAAAAGACAAACTGCAGCAACAATGGATTGAAGAAATTACAAAAAATAAAGCCTATTTAAAAATACAACATTATACATCACAGCATTTTCTTTGTGCAAAGTTTAAGAGAATGTTGTCACATACTCACTTAAAGGGGTGTAAACTTTAATACAGTTACTTTGCATAATTGTATAGGCACAGTTGAAATAAATTTTTTCCTCCTAGAAGTTAATATTTCTTAGTTTAACATTTCACTTTTATTTTGTAGGCTTGAAGGCTGAACTTAGCCTTACACAAATAGATATTTATGTGCGTGTGTAGAGATGTATACACATACACATATACATATACATGTATAGAAACAAATTTCTCTTGTGAAATTAATCAGTCTGAAACATCTTCTCTACTAAACTCCTCCGTAAGTAAAAGAAGCGAAAGCTGTCTGCTAATGGACATCCTCAGTTGACACTTCCAGTTTCCGCTGTGGGACAAAGAGAGTTCCTACAGTTTTACTAGCACCATCGAAATCCATGCAAGATGAGCCCACTGGCTTTGGTGGTCCCCCTGGGGTACGGAAGAAGCTTTCAGTCACTAATTGTGACCCTTTGGGTGTCACAGGAACAGGCTGATGGGAAAGAGAGGAATGGAAAATAAATGTCAAGCCCACATGGAGAGGTATGCTTAGCAGCTTGGAAGACTGGACTGGAATTCTGCGCCACATGGAGGGAGGGGCCCCGAAATCGGTTAGGGTGGCATTGATGGAACTTTACTTTCTCAATTATGTTTATTAAGGTGAGAAAAAATTCTCACAGTAACCCCAACCCAATCATATGAATTCCTTGGACACTCTTCTGGGTTTGGAAGATGGGCCTTCATTCTCCTTGGAAGGACAGACAGGCTTGTCATATCCAATATACTGACACCTGGGACTTCACAATTCAAGGAAAAAAAACAATGAAATGGCAATAGTCTCTCTCACCTGTTGTGCCCCCGAAGCAGTCACAGATTGTCCGTTCGGTTGGTTCTGGCCCAGGACTGGTGAGTCGTACCTGGTGGCCCTTCCTTGCTGAGGGCCTGTGTTTTCTGGAGCGACATTAACAGCCTCTATTCTTGGAGACATGGGAACAGATCCAGGCCCAGGACTGGTGGACACCTGCACACTGGGGGAGATGAGTCCCAAGTGCTGTAGGGTGAAGTTTACAATGGCTGAGCTTGGGTTCTGGATGGGAATGGGGTGGCTCGAAGCAAGAGCTGGGCTGTTCCCGACAGGTACAGCTGCCATAGAAGTTGGTGACACCATTAGCTTCAAAGGTGTCACATGAAAAGAGGGAAAATTAACAGCAGCGAGTTCAGATGTTGTTACTGGAATAACACCTGGAAAGAAAAGAGAGGGAGATATTTTAAAAGCATGGGCATTAGGCTTACAAAGCTAAATGAACTTGAGACTGACCCACATTTGAATGTTTTATGTATACTCACCTGTGATGGGGGAGCTGTAGATCCTGTGGTTGGGGGAAAGTGTACCTGAGTTTTCTTTACTAGATAAAACGGACTCTGCCCCCAGAGATGAGCACTGGGTGAGCGGGATTAGGTATCCTGACGGGAACAAGGTCTAGAAAACAAGGAGAAAGTTTATTTTACACACGAACACAGGAAGAAAATGGCTATGGGTCCCGTTAAGAACTAATATCCCTTGGTGGTTGTTTATCTCATCAAAACAAAGCCTCCAATGGTATTGGCTGTGGGTGGGCTAACTATACAGTTCCCTGAAGACAATATCCTTCCCTTCCATTCCAACACTTGTCCCGAATAACATAGACCATGTGTTTCTTCAACAACATCTGGGGTCTTCCAAAGCATCCTAAAGATAGACAGAGGCAGGTCACTTCCCTGACATCCTAAGTCCTGCCATCAGACTTCTGGGCATCATGTGGTACTCATTGTGAGAACTAAGTTTAATGCAGCAGGAACCCCAAAAGCACTGCTGGGCTATTAGCTGACTGTTCTTGATCTACGTACATAATATGGTACCTCCCACAGGAATCGAGAGACCCTACTTCCATGGGATTTAAACCCTACAGTCATGGTCCAGCATGCTTGGAAAATGCTGGCCCAGCAAAGGAAAGTGAATTTCTGAGACTTTCATAATGGCAAGCGCCGCAAATCTCCAAGCAGGGCATCCAGTGTGTTATTTTCCAGATTATCAACAACTAACTTTTTGGTAAGTACTACTCTTCAAGGAAAACATGGTAAGAAAAGTCGGTTAAGAGAAAGGGGGTTGCCAAACCACAGTTCAAAATGCAGCCTTTTGGCCATGTTGGTCAACAAAGCTGTGATGGAACAGGCATGTCCACTCATTTATGTCCTGTCTGGCTGCCTTCCTGTTCCTTCTTAACAGCAGCGTTCAGTAGTGGCCACAGAGACCATATGGCCCACCGAGCCAAAAATATTTACTGTCTAGTCCATTACAGAAAATGTTTGTTGACCCCTATTTGGAACAAAGGAATCATACAAATTAAGATTTTTTCCCCCCTAGTACTTTAGGTTTGGCTGATACTGAGCAAACATTCTTATAACCACAGACAAAAAGAGAATTCTGATGCCCTGGAACCAAAGGCTTTAGGCAAGGTTATATTCCAAACAGAAAAGGTCTGAGTGTGAGCTTATACACACCCGCACCATGCCTGCAGACACCTGTGCTTTACCAAAGAGAAGCGTCTGTGGGGGGCTGAACTGTCTGAAAGTCTTCTTTAGCCTTACAATGAGCAGATCTGGCAAGAGCTAATCTGCGCCCCTCCTTTTATCTTCCTGCAGAACAATGTTCTTCAATCCACTGTCAAAACAATAGCCTTCACTTTGATCTGTGAGATCGCATGTTTTCCTTGGGAACCAGTGAATTCAGTGCTAAAAATGTACCACCAGCTTGGAATTGTGGCTTGTAGCTGCTTGGTGCTGTATGTTTATAAGCAGGTTCCTTAGATTTGCAGCGCTCGGAATTTTTAAAGGGCAGATTTGGGCATTTTTACAACTAGCTGTTCTTTGTTATCTTTAAACATTTTCTCTCATTGGTCTAAGTTATTCTGGTTCAACTCTTCCCAATCTTCTGGGAACCCACAGTACTTGCATAATAATTTTTCAGTTTTATACAAACCATATTCATCACAAAATCTTTTGACCTACAATGCCTTTCCTTTATCAAGGAAAGATTAGAGTTATTAAATTAGCAGGATAAAAGAATTTGACATATTTCAACTTGAATATCATCTTACCTAACCTACACCAGTTCTTTCATTCCTCTTCCTGTTACATCATCCTGTATTATTTTCACAAAAGTTCTTACCATCCACTCCCTCCTGTGTTTATTTGTATCTTATCTTTACCCCCAAAAGTGTAGTTCTCAGCAAATGTTTCAATGTGTCAACACATGAATCTTTCATTGTCTTTGTTCTGCTGAGTCCATGCTAAAAAGAAGTGGTCAAAATGAAGCCATATAGATGAAAAGAGAAGCGGGGAATGTGGAAAAGCTATCCACTGAAACCCGAATTCTGAATGACTAAGTGAGCAACAGGAGACCATTATTAAATGACATCCAGTGACCCTAAGAGATTATGGACCTCCCAGAAAACTGAATCAAGCCAAAGCTTGTGATTTTCCCCCTAGCTTGTATATTAAACACAAAATGATACTGTGCTATGATAATAGATGTTTTAGACAGCTACCATGAGGCCATCCTCAAGGAAGATACGACAAACTAAAGCTGCTTTAATAAGATAATAACCTTGGCTTATACAGCCCCTCAAAAGGATGACAAGCAGCTTTTGAATATCATCATGTAATAAATTAATTTAACCTCACGCAAACAGCAAGATGGTCCTGGGGTAAGTTCTCAAAAGCAGCCCTTACCAAGGGCAGGTGCTGGGTTTGATTTGATCCTGAACACTGTACTTAACACCCCACAGATAAGCAGGAAAAATTGGTGGAACAAAGTCCTTGGAGATGTAGAAGATAAAATGTGGTGAGGTAAAATAGGCGAGTTAAGAGCAGGGACAAAATGAGAGATTAACTTCAGCTTCCACGTTTAGTGGTGTTAATTCAGTGATACTGTTTTTTGTAATTGTCCTATGGGAGGAAAATGAGATAATGTATATAAAATTGCCTCATACTTCTGGTGTCTGGTATGGGGTAAATGCCAATGTTTGATTTTCTGTTTTTACAAAACGGTAATTTTGGTTTAGAGTTTAGGTAGAAAATAAAAATTGGGGCAACAATTTATCCTTCTCAGTGAGAGATGCCAGTTACAAGGCATCACACAAGCATTAGGTAATGACTCAGAAAGCCAGAGTTACAAGAACCCTACGTATCTGTCCATTCATTCAGGGTTACATCTGCTTGTAAATTATTTAAGACTTTCATGACAGGTGTTTGAGTACATGATGAAGAAATAGACTTAAGGACAACTACCATAGGGTGCTTTAAAAAGAGAGCAAATAATCCCTTCCTCCAAAGGTTAAAAATGTCCCTGCCGTCATCCTACTCAGGAGATTAACTGTCTGGGGCCTTGTTTGGATTGTGGGATGTAAGGAACAGTCCTTGTTTTCTGAAAGACTGCTCTTTGCTTTGGTAAATTTTATAAACCACCAAATTCTGCTTTAATCACTTGGGGAGTCCTCAAGCTTTGCACAGTTCAAGGCTCTACTTACCGCCGGGACATTTTCAAGTCCTTTTAGGTCCTCTTTAAATTTCTTCTTCGAACCACTGTCCTGAAGCATGCTTGCCCTCTTTGAGCCTCTTTCTCCAGCTGGCTCCCTGTCCTGGTTCTTTGCACCTTGTTTCTCCGGCCCTGGCAGCACACCTCCGGGCCTGGTGGCCACCCCGGACTTTGTGCATTCGGTGATGACCTTCTCACTGGGGGCATCTGTGGAGTCTTTTGATCTCATAGCTGTCGAAGGGGGTGTGAGGCATACAGTTGGGCTCAGGCCTTGGGGCGGCGAGATGGTTTGGGCTTGGGCAGGCTGCAAGTAGATAGCGTAGGACGGGCCCGAAGGGGCCTGAGGTAGGATCACAGGTACTGCTGATGACAGTGAACTAGGGATCAGGGGGACCACCCCCAGTGGCTGCATGAGAGATGGTGCTGTCAGCTCCAGCTCAGCATTCACTGGGATGTCCAGCGGGGCCACTGGTTTGCAGTGCCCAGATCTTGCCAGCTGTACTTTCACCTTCCTTCTGGGTTCACTAAAAGACAAGATTCAAACTTGACAGAAAGGAAACACATTTTTCTCTCAATGTTTTGTCACTTTAAGATCGAAGCCATGTTTTTATGAAGCTAGCAGCGTTTCTGTAATGATTATGTATGAGGTCATGAAAAGATTATCTCACCAGTTTCTAAGACCAGTGCCTTTCCTTACATAAAATAACCCTATCCCCCCGTAAAGGTATTCATTCTGTTGCTAAAGAGCATTGCTAACCTACCTTGATTGCTCTTCTAGCTGCATTTTGCAAATAGCTGCAAGCTGGTCCATTTTACTTGGGAAGGGTGCAGGATTCTGAGAACTATCAGCTATAAGACAGAAGGGAGGGCGGCTTGATCAGAGCAAAAGAATAAATGATCACAGATGAAACACTGCTGAAATCAGTGGAACAGAAAGCATGCAGCCTGCCCGCCACAACCCCATAGCAACTAGAGGATAAGCCACACAAATTAATTTTTGTCCTTTAATTCATGTAAATTAGGCTTCAAGAGAGTTTGGGTATACAGATATTAAAATAATTCTCTAACAAGTACCCCTGGGATGAAGCAAGTGAAAAAAATACCAGAGAAGGAAATTCTTCCTAGCAGAACCCTGAAATTATTGAAACCTACCTTTGTTGGTTTTGATAGGGCTACTGGGAGCAGAATTTATCTTTCTCCGATCACTTTCTATGCTCTTCACCAGTTTGATAAGAGATGGGTGTCGGGTGAAGTTTGGTTTCCCACGTGTAGAAAAGAGGTTTTTGGCACAGTTCTCTTTTGAAGACCGTCTCCCTTCCAAATCAGAGGGGGCCAAAGGAGTTACTGGGCTGAGACCTGAAACAGAATAGGGCAGTGTATTAGCACATAGGCAGTTCAGTTTCATTTGGGGGGTTTTAAAGTTTCATTCTACAATAATTTTAGGAATTAATGTGACAACACAGTTACAGAGCATGACATACACTGTTTCAAGGGGTTTACATACAAAACCTGTTACGCTAAACGAATACTGAGATAATATTCTGTATCTTAACATCTATGAAATCTGCACTTTTATAACCAGTAGTGTTGAATAGTATCATTGTACTTGGTACTGGCTTTTCTTTCTTACTGATACTTAAAAATTTGGGCATCATATAATCAGTGGAGTCTGAATCTGATGAAATATGGTGACCCTCACTACTATGGAATGAATATTTGTATATCCCACAAATTCCTATGTTGAAACTTAATATACAGTGTGGTGGTATTAAAGGTGAGTTCTTTGGGAGGTGCTTGGGTCATAAGGGCAGAACTTTCTGGAATAAGTTAGTGTTCTTACAAGAGACCCCTCAGAGCTATCTAGAAAGTGGGTTCTCATCAGACTGAATCTGCTGGCACCTTGATCTTGGATTTTCCACCCTCCAGAACTATGAGAAATGCACGTCTGGTGTCTGTAAGTTTCCCCTCTGTGGTTCCTGTTCTAGCGGTCTGAATGGACTGAGACACTCTCAACAACCCCATCATGCAGGAAGTTCTCCCGACATGTATCCCCACTCAGCTATTTACTCCAGGTCTGGCAAAATGGTAGAATGTGGGTCTGTGACGTGAACCTGGTCAGTCAGGCCTCAGAGCCTTCACTCTAAATCCCTTCACCCAATGACCTCTCTCAGAGTACATCGAAAAGCACAATCACTTTCTAAAGATACCATCATTCTTCCTGTTTTGCAGTTGAGGAAACTGAGCCTTGGAGAAGTAACTTGTCTTAGGCCACATAGCTAATTAATCTAAGTCTTCCTCTGCCTCTGTGGCCCATGTTCTTGCCACTTTCTGATACTTCTGTGGGAGGGGGGTCTGCGATGGGGTGTAAACCATCAGAACCCAAGGGTTGAGATGGAGGCGAGAATATTGGTCCTGGCGTGAATTCATTTCAGATTCCTGATGTACACAAGCTCTGTTAAAGTCACCGAGTAGCATCATGACAACGTGAGTATTTTATGATTTGTGACTTTTTAAAAATCCTTTCAAGTACAGACTCTGTCTCTCAGGCACTGATGAGAGGTGGTTATGGACCTTGGGTCACTGACAGAGCCAGTTGCCAGACTTTCCACACTGGCACTCATTTCAAATTGTCTTTCCAGCCACTTATATATGTTCTTTCCACATGAGGTGTGGGTAGGAGAGAGAGCATGTCTCCAAGTGTGCATTAATTGAAAATAATGAAGCAGAGGAGAGAAAACAAATACATACCATGAGAATTTGGACTGATTTCTGGGCCTGTCCACTTAAAGGCGGGTTTTCGCCCCCTTTCCTCTGTCACGTGAACTTTCTTGATAAGATCCAGGCTACTCAGAACATTAGCTATATCATACAACCTCCTAATTTTTGCTAGAAAAAAAAAAAAAGGGCACATATACCGTTTAATGAAATAATGAAGGATCAAAGGACTGAGTCATAGGAACTTCATGAGTATTTGAAAAGGAGCCTAACCATCCATGTCAGACAGACTGCTTTAATTAACACAAAGAAATAGTTTGAAACATTGAAGAGACTCAGGCACTGCACATTCTGAATTTTAAAAGGACAAAGCACATGCTACAAAAAAGGAAAAATGACATAATGAGATCACCCTACAGGGAAATGTTACACATTTTTAATATAAAGTCACCATTGCTGGGCATGTTCTAATGAAGATTCAGAATTATTTTATGAACAAATAGAAAGAAAGCATCAATGACAAATGTGTTACTTTCCTATTGGTGACAGTTTATAATAAGATTTATTGGATATCATAAGCATGGAAAATTCTATCCCCCCACAGAATTTGTAAATGTGTCTGTTGTCCTTATGTAACATACAAAGCATAGATTTGTTAACCCCACAGATCTTAACATGTAGAAAGTTCTGTTACAAGTCTGCCTTGACTTCCGGCTTGACAGCACAAAATTACAAATCAAGCCGAGATAGAAGATTGTGGATTCCCTGTGGATCCAACAAATCACACATCTGCACTTCCTAGAATCGTTTCCATGGCTGTGACTAACCAGTGAAATGGAGAGCTGAGCGGAGTCTGGTGACCCAGAAGAAGCAGACAGCCTCTCTGTATTAGGCCATGCTTTCTGAGACTGCAGATCTCCCAAGCCAATTGCCAGCATTATTGCTGTTACTCAATTTTGTTTTTATAGAGACACTACTAACCCAGAATGTTTGAATATCCTTCCACAGGACTAGCACAGCCTTACAGGAACAGGAGAGACTATGATTGCTCCTAGCGCCATTCAACTTCTGTTATTGCTTGGGGTGGCTCCTCCTTACCGGACACCTTGGGGTTTAGGCTAGCATCATATCCTATGTGGAGGTTTGCTAGTGCCCCCAGGGGAGGTAGGTCACTGCCATGTGCTGAATATACTTCTTCTACACCCCTTGTCTGTTCTTTTCATAGAGTATCCAAATTCTATTATGGAGGCCAGGGCAGAGGTCTCCCTTGGGGACCCACCCTTGGTCCTTTCCCAACTTCAAGCAGGTGTTCTGGCTAACACCATTCTTTCCAAAGGCCTGCAGGACACTTTAGGAACAGTTTTAGCAGAGTTACTCATGCTGTCTCATGAGTCAGTGGTAAGAGTGGAACGCTGGAGCCAGTGCCACTCTGAAATTTCCTGCTAGTGGGAGACACTAGGATTCCAGGAGTGTGTTATGGAGACAGTGTTACAGTAGCAACTGAGGAAACTTTAAAGGAAGGCTTAAAACTAAAGCGTCCCATGTATACATAACCCCTCTTATAAATCTGTGAATCCTACAAGTGAGCTAACGCAGTATGAGCAAGGCTTCTGGAGAGAGGTGAGGCTATAAAAGCATAGAGAAGGTCTCTTTAAATAGCAAATATAACTGGAAATCTCTTTCTGAGATTTTTCTGTTTAAGAATAGGCCCCAAAGTCCAGCATAGTCATGACACTTACTTTTAAACTTGCTTTTATCCAAATCTTCCACATGGTCCTCCCCAATTAAAATCTTGGCAGCAATTTCTAGGCTTACTATCTGAGGCGTTGAGACCAAAAACAGCATCACAAATTTCTGGCTCATCACTCTTAAAGACTTGTCTTTGCGGCTGTTTACAGAAGCTTCGGGGGAGGGATGAGGATTAGAGAATTAAAATTCATAAAGGGACAAGTGATTTGTAAAGTAACGAGGCTAAAAATACCACCACCTGACATACAGTTGACAATGGCAGCATCTGAACACTCAAGGCAGGGCTTTAGCACGGCATTCTATAAGGAAACTTTTCTCTAGTCCAACAGAAGCACAGGCCGACCTGGATTTTTCAATCCCATCTCACCTGCCCGAAATTCCATTCCAGGGAGTTCGACAAAGCACATGTCTGGGTGTCCATTTGGGCCAGGATTTGACTTGATGACGTGATCATCTAGAGCGTAACTCTTGCTAAAGTCAAACTCTTGTTCATAATCTTTCTTTTTGATCATCATGATCTGCTCGGCGTACTTGTTCTCCTCCCCGACGCTTTTCAGAGTCCCCAGGGTTTTGTTGAGATTATGTCGCCCGTGCCAAGTGTACCTGTTCTTGGCAAGGCGGCTCACCATGTGCAAGCTCTCCAGGACGTTGACAATGTCATAAATACGGCGACGCTCAACATCTGCAAGGAATGAGCAACCGCAGGTTACTAGGGGCAGAGATTATAATGTGTAGAAAATGGACTTTTTCGTCTGTGGTGTATTAGTCAGCAGGTTCTGGATTCTGTGACTTGACTCACACTTATTTAAGAGTATGAAGAAGAGAAAGACACGGTCTTGCTCTCAATAGGTAAAAATAATGTCACTACAAATTAGGAAGGTAACATTTATTGAGAGCCTAGTATGTGTCACACAGCTTTAGGACATTACTTTAATCCTCACTTTAATGATGAGAAAATAGAAGCGAGGCTCAGCTCAGTAGATCATCTCAGGCAAAGTCAATAGTAGCAAAACCAAGTCCTTAATATTATAAGTCCCATACTTACTATACTACTCAACATACACAGCGCTGTCATGGACTAGGTACAAGCTGCTGAGATTTCTTACTGTTCCTGGAACCTGCCAGATGGGCCCTTGCCTGAAGGCCCTTGTACTGTGCTGTTCCTTCTCCTGGCATCCCTCTTCCAGAGTCTCATAGTGACTCTTTCAAGTCCTTGCTTGATGTCATCCTCTCAATGAGACCTGACCTGACCACTGGATTTAAAATTACAATGGATGTTCCTAACAATCCTGATTTCCTTTCACCCGGTTCTGCATCTTCTTTTCTTCTAAAGTACATATTACTCCCTCCTAAAAGACATTATAAGTATTTACTGAGCCCTTTGCATATTATCTATTGCTACCACTAGAAAGTGGTATCCATGGGAGCAGGGGCTTTGCCCTTTTTGTTCCTGCTGCTCTCCCAAACTCTTACAACATTGCCTGGCACATAGCAGGTGATCACTAGATACCTGTTAACTTAAAGGGTACCATAGGCTCAGATTCAACCAACAGCAGGTGGAAAATTCATACTGAGTATTCAAGCCTACAATGGTTAAGTGGGTACTGAATATGTGCAGAGGATTCTTCTAGTTATGATTCCCTAAACAACACCATACAACAATTATTTACATAATATTTACATTGTATTAGGTACTACAAGTAATCTAGAGATGGCACAAAGTATGTGGGAGGATGTATAGGTTACATATACATACTGTACCATTATGTAAAGGACTTGAGCACTGGTGTGTCTTTTGCATGCTGGGGGTCCTGAAAATAACCCCCCAAGAGTTCTGCGAGACAACTATATACATCTATATATCCGATGTTGCTACAATTAAGTGTATATGATTAGATGAATCAAAATGGCATATTCTTAATGTGAGATAAAGTCGTTACTTATAAAGGCAATCAGGTCAAAACTTCCTTCATGGGGTGATAGCTAGGTAATAAATGTCATGACTTCAAAGGTAAGCCAAATTTGCCATAGACCCCTATTTAGTTATAACCAGATTTCTGTCAAGAAAGTCGTAAACAGGGTCAAGGGAACATAGTAACTTTTGCCAAGGCAGAAAACCATAGTTTCTTGGAATAGTGCTGGGAAGCTAGGGGCATGAAAGTGCTGCTCTCACTGGCAGAAGCTGATCCCAGTAGAAGTTAGGAAGATGTCATTCGACTACCTGGCTCTACATTTAGCGGAGAAAGAAGTTCAAGTTGTAGCTATTCATGAAACAAGTCACAAAACAATGTTGCCTTCCTTAAAGCTTCTCAGTTTTTGAAATGCAGTCAGATGCCATCTCCGTTGTGATTGTTTGCTTCTGTGTTGAGTCACTGGAATTGGAAACTATATGCCATAATCCTTTGGAGGTGGCCTTATTTGTGTCATCATAAACCCTGGCTGGATAAGCATGGTTACTTTAATTATTAACCATAACAGTGAGCTCTTTGAATACTTACTAAGTTCCTCAGCTACTTCGTCAAGACAGATGTCATTATTCACGGCAGGGTTGGGATACTTAGGATATCGGGCTAAGAACTTATGACACAACAATCCTAAACTTTTCTCTTTTCGACTTGGTTGGGATTTCTCATATTCGTCTCCAGATAAATGTTCCTGCAAAGGAAAAGGTAAATAATATCTTATTCTGAAATACTTCAACAGATTAGGGGTATATGCACTTGATGACAAACATTTTATGGGCTTAGCTTCAACAGCTGCAAAATTTGTTGGGGGTGGGGGAGATAGGTGGGGAGCCAGTATAAACTGCCTGGCAGATCTAAGTGTGAAGGCTTGATTAAAAACAGAACAAAGGTTCAGAATTCCCAGTGCTATCTATATTTGATGGGATCCAAACCTTCTCGGTACACCAAAGGGGGCTACTAACAGTATACAGAGGCCATGCTTTATTATTATTTTTTTTTAAAGATTTATTTTTATTTATGCATACAAGCACTGGGATACAGGCCAGAGGAGTTGGGGATGAGAGGACTCACCACAGAGAGCGGGGAGCAGAATAGGCAGATCAACTGAAGTACACTGCTGAGGGGAGCAGCGGGCACAGCAGGAGAGGTCTGCTGCGCCATGTGGGTCCCCTCCCTGGCCAGCAGCAGGGATCGAACTGGTGCTGCAGTGGCTATGGTTTGCTTCACAGTGTGTTGCTTAACCCACTGCGCCACCAGGGAGGCCTGGCCATGCTTTAGATAGCTGGCACTTCTACAATAGCTACCAAGTTCCCAAATCCCCCATTCTCCACCCAGTCCTCTGCAAACCTACATGCAAACAATCTTTGGCCTCAGGTAATCCATTTCTGTTGTCAAATAACCCCCTTTTTTGATCTCTATTGCGGATCTCAGGGCTCACGGCACTGATGAGCATTTTCAGGTTGGCTGTTGGTGTCCAGGGTTCTCCCTGGGCAATTTCCTTGGGCTTGGTGGGGGTGGTTAAAGGACCAAGGTCAGGCTGGATCTCCGCCAACACTATGTTGGCTGCAGAGGATTCTTTCAGAGGTGTCTTCATTAGTCCCCTTTTATGAGGCTCAAAAAAGAGATTTTCCTGGTTTAAAACAAGTAAACAATTAAATCCACTGTAAAACAAAATTTATTAGATAATTCCGACTCTAGAAACTGTACAAGAAATAGAATATTGCTAAGGGTTATTGCTAAAGTCTGATAACTTTAAGTTGATTCAATTAGTAACTATTCCAATGATCACTTGACACTATTTTGTTATTATCTATTTTAATAGCTAAGATTCTCATTTTTAATCTTGCAACAAAACACAGACCTAAATTTATCTTACGTTCCAGGAATTAAAAAAAAAACTAAGACTTGTAAGTTTTTTAATTTTTGGAAATAATTTTGGATTTCAAGAAAAATTGCAAAAGTAGTATAGAGAGTTCCCATATACCTTTCATTCAGCTTCCCCTAAAAGGACTGACAATTTTAAGTGATCCCCAAGCCTCTAAGAGCATCATTTTGCTCATGACACTGTGTACTAAGCAAAGGTCATGGCAGAAACCATGACACATTGATCTGTGTATGTACCTAATACAATAGTTACATGCAGTACTCAGTAAAATACCATGGACACGGAAGTGTCAGAGAGCCAAGGAGACAAGGGCGAGGGCTAGTATATATATGGTCAGACTTGGCAAAATCCAGTAGAGAGCAAAGTCCAAGGTGCCTAAGAGCGGGATTTCAGACTGGTGAAGTCAGTTCTTTGAATATCTCACTTTACAGATGGATAAAATGAGGCACAGAGAAGCAAAATTACCCAAGATCACAAAGCTATTTCCTGGCAGCAATGCTACTGCCTGTGAGCTATTAGATGGTAAATTAACAGTTCCTAAATAAGACCAATAGAAACTATGTCTCTTCTACATTTGGACACAGGAGACTTGACACATTCTTCTTGTCTATATCTATTTCAAAGAAAATACTTACACTAGCAATAAGTAAAAGACCCACTAATCCTTCCATAACTTCAGGAACAAAGATTAATGGTACTGTTTTATATGTCTGTGACTCCTTAGAATTTATCAAGTGCTTTCCATGTATATTTTCATCGCATTCTGTAGTCTTATTCTGCAGAAGAGAAGACCCAGGCTGAAAGGGGTCATACAAGACTTGAACCTAAATCTCCTCAATCCAACAACGGTGCTTATACATGGAAGACAATGTGATAGATTCTATGGAGAACCCTAAGAAGGATGTACATCTGAGAGGTGCTGACCCTAAAATAGAGTTTTTCTAAAGGCTGCATTCCTTTACTTCAGTCTATCAGAAGCGACAGTAATTCTTAGTTCACAAATATCTAAAACTTTCAGGAAAATTATATATTTCAACTTTTTTAACCTATTTGTAACTAGGACTCCAATCAAGACTCCTTATTGACAATTCTTCTGCAATTTTTCAAAATGTTGATCTTATAAATAAATGCTTTATAGTCCTTTAGGTTAAAGAAGCTACTGATTTGGTAGAAAATTATCTAAAACAGAAAGTCAGTCTCAAATCAAGTGGAACACCCTTCCTGAAGTCCTAATGTTCAAGAATTCCTAATGTTCTCAGAAATATTATACTGCAACTAACAAGTTTCATTGTTTTTAAAAATACCTTTCTTATGGTTTATCTTTTTAAGATTTCTATTAAAAACTAACAAGATTACCTAACTCTGGGCAATTCTCCCCCTCTTCAAAAATTAAAATCTCCTTTCCACATTTTTACCGAACTAGCCAGAGAAGGACATGGCATTAAGAAGATATTGAATGCTGAAAAATTATGTTAAATCTGAATGATATTATTGCATTTAGACCACATGGATAAATATTGAAGTTAAAATTGAAGTTTTCGAAGTTAAAAAGGTACCTTTTCATTCTCCATTCTGTAAATTTCTCATTCATTTAGAGTTTCTTTGAAAATGAAAAATCTGAAGTTCCTCCCAATAGCCTGTGGTTCAAGTAGTCCAATCAATTCTATGAAAGAGTTTAGTATCCTAGAAGAAAAAACAAAAAGTTAAAAACAAAAATCAGAAGATTCGTTGAAAATTCCATCATGAACACAAGCCGTTGAAACAAAGACTACCAAAACTGACAAACTACATTTACATTTTATTCCCGACCAGAGATCGCTCCCTTGGGCGAAGATCCATCAAACGCCAGTAAATTCCTTTAGCCAACGGATCACGAGACCGATCTGTAACCCTCCGAATTTCCAGTGACAACTCTTTCCCACCTTTGAACAAGGCGAGTCATTCTCAGGACCCCACCGAATGGACGGTAGCAAGCACAGGCACCCACCTGTTCACAGATCAGCGCTCGGGATTGAGCGCCCCAGCCCAGGTTCCGGCAAATGAGACAAAACCCCAAGTACCTGGATGAAAGTCTGCATCGAGACGCCTGTATTTCTCCCCTGACACCCACGTGCATAGGCTCAGCAGTAAAATCTTGGGAAATAGCTCGATTGGAAACTTCCAAATTCAGTCCAAACGTACTCTGGACATTTAAAAAACGCTTTACGATTAAGACTTTCTAAAGATTCCTTTAAAGATGCAAAGCGCTGGATACTTGCTACTCGGGCGGCCAGTTCCCGCCACGAAGTTGAGTCCCACCAAGCAAGGCTGCATTTGCTCAGTAAGGCAACCAGGTACAGTAGTCCCCTTGCCGCCACCGATCCCTCGCTCCGCGCACTTCCCCCTCTGCCGGGCCAACTGCCCCTCCCCCCCGGGCTCAGTCCGCGCGCAGCCAGCCCGGCAGTTCCCGGATAGCATCCTTGTGGTTTCTAGGGCAACGATTCCCGGCCAATGAGAGAGGCCGGTACGGGCTTCCGATTGGTCGGCGGTGCCAGAGGCGGGTCCGGACCTTCCGCCCTCGATTTAAAAATTTGGCGCGGAAAGCCGGACCGTGGCCGGCGCCACCCCTCAGCAGCGCGGGGCTTGAGCGCGGGCAAACCCGCGCCCGGAACCAAGGCTTCCCGGCCCCTCCCCCTCGCCCGCCCCCACCCCTCAGCGCGGGAGCTCAGCTCCTCCTTCCACGGCCCCCGGCTGAGCGAGAGGCGGGAAACGGCCGCGGCTGCCGCTGCTTTCCCGAGCCCTTTCCGGGTGCCGGGCCAGCCGACGCCGCGCCCCTACGCGTACCGCTGACCTGTCAATTCACCTCACGGTTGGAGTGGGCCCGGCTGAGCGGGATCTCCTTGGCACCTCTTCCCCGCTCAGCCCGGAGCCCGCGTGTCGGGCGGTCAGTGGGTCCTTAAGCCGCGCTGAGGTGGGTGCCAGAGGGAAACCCCGGGACCGGGACTGGCGGGCCGGCAGGCGGGCAGAGGGAGCGTGACCGTCCGGGAGCAGTCAAGCCCCCGATTTGAAATTAACCCGCTCCCTGCGCGAGGCGATCCCGCGGGCGGGCAGGGACACTCCCCTCCCCCCACGCCCGCTCTTCCCGGCCCTGGACACCGCGCGCCAATCCGAGCCTCCTGTCGGGGGCCCGCGGCGAATCAGGGTCAGGCACCGCCCTCCGGTCCCGCCTCCACGGTAGAGTTGGGGAAAGTTCAGCAACTTTTTTCCCTTTTTTTTTTTGCAAGCACCCCCCTCCCCCCCACTCCCCTTCCCTTGCTCAGAGTTAGGGGAATGAAGTTTGGTTCGCCCGGGACAGGCCAGCAGGAACGCGAGCGACCCCAGCCCGGGGTCACCTCACCTGCGGCTCCGCCCCAGATCCACTCACTCACCTGCCTAGTGGACCCTAGCCGGGACTCGGCTCCCCTGCGTGTTAGCATCACTTACTGTGCTGCCTGCCCACCGTGCCTCCAGAAATTGGTGTATGGAGGGAGAAGCTTCCCTAACTGGGGCTCCCGAACTCAATGAGCTCGGGGTCTTGGCCGATCCCTGAGACACAGGTGGGAGAGGAGGAGGAAGGAGGCTGAAAACCCGCCAAGCCTGTTCCCGGCTTCTGCGTTCTTCCCTATCCCGGTCTCGCCAGCTCCTCCCTTTTCCCTCCCAATGGGCTTCCCTTCCTTTCCCCTCTTCTTTTTCCCCCGGTCTCCAAGCTTCAGCGTGGAATATTGTAGAGTCGTAAAATAGTGGTAGGGTTGGGAAACGCTCTAGTCCAACATCCTCATTCTGCAGACCGAGAAGCCGAGACCCCAGGCGACAGCCCTGCCTCGCTTGCGCCGGGAGTGCCTGTGCCCTCGTTGGCTTTCTCCGTTATTCTCAGCCTTAAACTGTTTCCCCTTTTCGGTGGCCTGTGCGCGGCTGCATGTATTGTCCAGGGCTCCCATCTATCGACTGTTTAGTTTGGGCTCTTCCTTTTTTTAAAATTTGATTTTTTGTTAAATTTGCGTCTCTAGCTCCAGCAAGACCCAGGGCTACGCTCCCCAGTCCCAGATTTTACTTACGTGTCAATGAGTCACCCAGGACTGACTGGTAGCGCCAGACCATCTGGGACACGATGGAAGGGAAGGGTGGGGCGCCGTGATAGTGAGGCAGGGCTTGCAGTGCCGCTGTGACCGGCCCCGGGGTCGGGGGTCGAGGGCCGTGCTATATAGCTCTTCCCTGAGTGGAACGCGATCTTAGGGAGCATAGGGTGGCCGCAGCTCAAGTTTAGCGCGTTAGCGTCCTAGTCCTTGCCTCGCCCGCAGCCAAGGCACCGGGCCAGACTCAACTTCAAGCAAGTGTTGCTTAAGAACACGCTTCCACCTTGAAAGCTTTCCTTTTGCGGCGGCCATGCAGAAGCAAATTGCCACCCATAGCTTTCAGGTTTAAAATAAAGCAATGTATAGATGTAAACACATCAAATAAGGTGTGAGAGTTGTGCCTGAACTTAAGGCTGTTTCTCCCATCGTTTTCCTCTCCTCCTCTCTGCCCCCTCCCTCGATCCCAGCACTTAGACAGAACTTCCCATTCAGCTCTGCCCAACCTTCCTTAAGTTTTTACGGTCTGGAGTCCTCTTGAAAGGGATTCTTCCAAATAAGCCACTCTGAGAGACTGGAGTTAAGCTTCTGGTGTTCTCAGGTGGTGGCTACTGTGATTGTATAGGATCTATGGGGCCATTCATGCCCCAGATGTTTGAGCCCCAAGTGCATGACAAGCAACTAATGCAAGGAGTAGCCACCTCTGGGGACATTTCAGAAAATGCATCCATTTAATACTCGGCACATGTAATGATCATAGGTTATGACCTGGAAAGCAAAGTGGAGCATTTTTAAGTAACCCAAGGGCTCAGGTAAATGACAGGGCTGGAATTTGAAGACTAGTCTGTTTACTCTTAAGGATTTTGCACTGAAAGTCATGTTCTCCACGGTGCACATCTTTAGTCCCTTCACAGGGTAGATGTGTCCCATTTAAGAGAGTAGAAAACCCAGGCACAAAAAGGCTTAAGTGACATCCACATTAACTAGAGTCAGGATTAAAACCTAGTCTACCCGACCGCACTTCATAACTCCTTTCCCACTACCTCTGACAGTTTCTATGAAACCTTAGACCTGCCCTTAACTATCTAACCCCACCCCCGACATTACCGAAATACAGAAAAGTGGGGTGTGTATTCTTGTTCAATGACAGTAGTCATATTTTATTGAAAACTGAAATTATAACCCAACTCACTGTGATGAAAAGTAGTCCTTATATTAAGGGTGAGATGACATAGTTTTCAGTCAACGAATCTTTTACATAAAGGTAGTGAAAAAAAGAAAGCTGAAAAAAACTCCTCTTGACACTGTATAGTGTGTCAATTTGAAATGCCACGTGAATATAAAGGAATAACAGACTGCTAGTGACATTTATGTTACCTGCACAGACAAGAAGGGCGGGTGAGTGAGGGACAAGTTTGAAATCTGTTTTCTTTTTTCTCCATCAAATATGTTTTCCAGTTATTACCTGTATAATCCAAGGGGATAGTCATGCATTTGTTTTTGTTCACCACGTTGTATAATGTATCTCACTGACATTAGACCAGTTTTTCAATTCTATGCTACCATGCTTATGGTTTGCACAACTGAGATGTTGTGTAACATGTTCAGCGTTAAACAATGAATAAAAGATATCCTGGATGAGAGGGGGAAAGATGGGCATCATTTGAGGTGTCTAGATTCAGTGGTAACACCGAGTATCAGAATCATGCCCCCCCTTATTTTTCTCATGTGTGCTATTTATTTTTCCTGGTTCTCCCCATTAGTCATCACTGCTAATTTCTACTTTCGTATCCCAATAACTCATTTATTCACCTTTGTTAGCACTGTGTAGGTGCTAGGTTTATATTATTAGCAGATATAATCCCTACTCATGTCCCTTTTCTCCACCAGACCCTCATGTACTCCGTCTGAAAAGAGCAGACCCTGCTCGGCTGACAGGGAATGGTGACCAAGAGCCTAAGAGGGAATAACATTAGCCAGTGTGCTCCTGGTCCTTTTCATCCCTCGTCCCCCCACAGTGCTTTCTAGCACCTTATCAGCAGCTCTGCTTCCTGGCCGAGTGGGGCAATGTGGGTTGTGCTCTCTCTGCAGCACGTGTTGGCACAGCCACCACAAAACAGCTGTCTAGAGCTTTCAATTGCACAAATCCCTGTGTGCTGGGGTACATTGCAGCTGCTCACAAACAGATTTCAGCCATCCCAGGTCTCAGCCACCCCCCAGTCTTTTAGCTAGTGGTTATTATGCCCAAAAATGAATCATCCTGGACTCAGATATGACAAGGGGTGTGGGAGGTGGGAGAGCCCGGAGCTATTTTGTGATGATGCTGCAGCTGAAGTTTCAGAGTTTGCAGATAGCAGCTGCTGGGCTGTGTGTGAAGCCCCCTGCACCTTTTTTGTGACTTCCTGTGGGCAACTCTCCTCACTGATGAGCCCTGAGTGGGTATTTGCAGCCCGGGACTCAGCTGCAGCAGCAACAGTTGATGCCGTTTTTAAAGCAATCACTGTAACTGAGCTTTTAAAATGCTTTGGGGATAATAGAACACAAACTACCGAGGGCCCTTTCATAGAACTAATCTGAGTTCTGTCCTCATTTTGTTACTGCATCATCAGATGTTAAATGGTCAAGATCATATAGGCTTAGTGCTTATGCATGGCTTGGGAGAGCCCATTTTTCCAGGTTCCAGAATATTAAGAAAGTATAGATACAGATTCCTGGAAGTGGGGGCAGGATTTATTGTTTGAAAAAGTCTCTGTCAATATAGGACTCCCAAGCCTCCCTGATCACTGTTTGCTACCCTTGCTTGACTCGTGGTGAAAGGTAACTATGCTAATCCCCTGCAAGCAGACTCCTCACTTCTAGCCCTGATCAAAACCTTGTATAGGCAACTCTGTCAAAGACACCCCACCAACACTGTGCACACTTGGAGGACTGGGAGAGGGCCTTCCTAATCTCTCTCCCCACTGTGCCCAGCTGGGTTCTGTCTTGAGTGAATCTCACCAAGTTCATAAGATACTTTGTTTTTTAATCTCTTTATCTTCAGGGCCAAGTTCAATGCCTTGCAGCTACTTGGTGCTCAAAAATGTTAGGAAAATCACCACCCTTTTAAACATTATTATTTTTTTTTACTTTAGCTAAATAGTAGTATCATTCCCTCCCTCCCACTCAAGCACAACTTTTTTATCTGTTTACCCACTACCGTGTAATATCTCTAGTGATTACTGTGTCCCCAAGTCCTGAACTAGGTGCTTGGTGTATACAGACAGGTGAAGGAGACAAAGACTTTGACATTTTGGAATTTACAGTCCAACAGTAGAACAGTGTCAGAAACAAAGTGTTAATTGCTATTGTCATTATTACTTTTATCATCTGCTATTCCCCCCTACCCTCATGAGATTTTTCTGCCACCCATCAATTTAACAATATCTTTTTTCTACGTCCTACCTCTATAGCACGTAATATTTTTTTTTCCTTGTAGGTATTTTCTTCCCTAGGAGCCATGTTCTGTGCTTTCCTTCCTTCAGCCCACATGTGCGGTCACTGGCTGAGTCTCAGGACCATGCAGGGTGCCCGCTACACGATACCATGTTGCCCTTGGATTACAGTGACAAAATTCATCTGTCACTCACATACCATCCTTCTCTCTGTCTCCCTTTTCCTTTTTCAGAGACACACACTTCATGTGGACAAGGTATCTGCTTTTCTGAGTCTTTTTTTTTTTAACGTATTTATACATCCAAGTACTGGGTGGGGTACAGGCCAGAGGTGGGGTGGGTGAGAGAATTTACCAGAGACAGAGCGGGAAGCAGAACAGGTAGATTGACTGAAGTATACTGCTGAGGGGAGCAGCGGGCAAGGCAGGAGAGGTCTGTCACACCATGTGGGTCACCTCCCTGACTGGGGATCGAACTCATGTTTCAGTGGCTGTGGATGCTTCACATCGTGGTGCTGAACTCCTTGCACCACCAGGGAGGCCCTTTTTCTAAATCTTTCGAACTGCTGCTTCCAAGTGCTTGGGGGCAGCTTATTTCCTCCTGGAATTATCACAAGTCAGCATGAGCCGGTTTGTGACCTCAGCTGGTTCTCAGTTTCTGTCTTGGGGTCAGGAGACAAGAAGACAGAACAGGCTATTGGCCAGCCATGTTGGGCTGAGAGGGGGCATCACTACATAGGGTTACAGGCAGTCACCAAACACTGACAACTCACTGCACCCTCCAACAGGTTTTCTGTAACTCTCTGGCGCTTGTAAATACCCCTATGAGTCATGGTTTTCAGGATTTGATTTGCCCTAATGCACCCCAAAATGCCCAGATATATTATGGTAGAGTTTTATGGCTCATTGTATTGCTTTGTCATACAGTACAGAAATTGAATAGGATATACACAATTAATCTTACTGACAAAATCCTTGGGATTTTCCAAAAGAAATAGATAGTGCTTCTCTCAGCTTTAATGGTAAATGCTCATTAAATCTTACAGTATTTTTCAGTGTGGAAATTGGCTGGAGCAATTGCATATAAACCTGCCCACAAAACAGAGTTCTTGCTTTTTAAACAGTGCTAAGCTTTTTTTTTTTTTTAAGTCCAATATTTGAAAAAAAAATCTATAATTGTTTTAAAGTTAGTATGAGTAGATATTATTTATTTTAGAGATGGGAAAGGTATTTGTTAGCCAAACTTTTTAGAGCCTGTGGCATCACTATGATAACAATGTTATTGCTGTTCCTATGCATGGCTGCTTCTTAGAGAAACACTAAGGATTTAGAGGACAGACCTTCTCATCAGTCATCTTTCTTGAGATAGACTAGAATGAGGATAAAAGTCAGAACTTTGGAGTGAAAGAGACAAAAAGCTCACCTTTTCATTATACTGTGTGACCTTAGGCAACTTACTCAGCCTCTCTGAGCTTCTTTTTTCCCTCATCACTAAAATAGCGATCAAAATACCCATCCTGAAGAATTGTCATGAGGATTAGATGAGTGATCAATATAAAGTGCTTAACTACAATTGACATTATTTAGCATATTAGAGTAACTACTCGACAATAGCTACTATATATTAATCCAGACCAATCCAGACAAAAGAATATTTATTTTTGTTAGTTCTAATCACTCTGGGGGAAAGAGATTGCCATTAGCCACATTAGCCAGGAAAATGTTCCTCCTGAACGGCTGGGCACACATACTCAGCCCACTTCCACTTCTCATCATTTTGTACTCGGTTTCAGTTGTGGGTGGAGATGGCTACTGTCTATAAAATTTTAAAACTAGAGGCCTAATTTATCTTTTTTTTTTCCCCTTTGGTAGGACAATATGTAGAAATACTTGAGCAGGAGATATTGAAGAGGCAAAATACCCTTAAAATAACACAGGGGATATATGTGTGTGGATTATTTCCAGGGAGTCAACTCCCAGAGTTTCAATTTCCATTAAAAAAAAAGTAGCGATCAAAATACCCATCCTGAAGAATTGTCATGAGGATTAGATGAGTGATCAATATAAAGTACTTAACTACAATTGACATTATTTAGCATATTAGAGTAACTTCTACTCTACGCCTTCCCTGGTGCCGCAGTGGATTAAGCAAGGCACTATGAAGCAAACCGCAGCCACTGCAGCACGAGTTTGATACCTGCAGCTGGCCAGGGGGGTGACCCACATGGCACAGCACCTCTCCTGCCATGTCTGCTGTTCTCCTCAGCAGTGTGTTTCAGTCAATCAGCCTGTTCTGCTCCCCACTCGGTCTCTGGTGAATCCTCTCACCCCCTACACCTCTGGCCTGTACCCCAGTTCTTGTATGTATAAATAAAATCTTTTTTAAAAAAAAGTAAAAACACATGCTTATCTCTTCTTAGAATTAGGAAGTGCATCATGATTTCAAGCTTCCTGTCTAGTTTATTGGCGCCATTACTGCATATTGCCTCTCCTGTTCCTCTGCTCGCCTGTCGCTTTTCTCCTAGCACATAAACATCTTTATTGCTCTAAGCATAGGGCTGAGTACAGAGTGGAATTCAGCAACACTTGCCAATTTCCTTAGAAAATAAGGACTCCAACTCCTGCCCTGGCTGCAGCACCTACTAGCCTTGTATTCTGGGATAGGCCCCATAGCTCTCTGGTCCTCAGTTTCCTCCTCTGTGAAAGGGCCCGGTAAGATCTGTGGTGTAAAGATTTCAATCTCAGTTTGTCCCCACTGATGGTGTGGGACAAACTAAAGCAACATATGTAAAAAGTAATACTTGAAGACATAAAAAGCATTTCAGACAGGCCTGCTCCCCTGCCCCTGCAGTGGTGTGCAGCTGTGTAAACATCACTTGGGAGTTCACCAGCTGACTGGTCCTCAGCCCTGGCGTCATCTCTACATCCTTTGCTACAAGAAATCAGGAAGAAGTGTGTAGACTCTGGCCTCGCTGGAGAAACTAGTGAAGGAAAACACAAAGCATTCTATTAATATATTAAATCTTTTGCTAGTTTACTGATATTTTCAGGAGGAGCTGTTCTGTGCTGTGGTCTTAGACAAGTCACTCCACTCCTCTAGTTCTCTTTGTGATGTGGCATGAACTGACTCAACAACGTAAATCTCCCAACACTGTATGATTCTAGAGTGAAGCTCAGCTGCCCTTGGGAAATGGAAAAGGCTCAGGCTTTGAAGTCTGCCAGTGGGGTCATTTTCCTGTTTCACAGTTTTTTGTCTTCTCTTTCTAGACTCTTAAAGTTTTACCTTGGAGGGCTCTGGGTACTTTTGGAAACTAACCACCGTTTGTCTGAAAGGCATGTTTGCCTGTAGAAAGACATCAGCTGTGAGCAGAGTTCACAGTGACACAAGATGGACTGGGCCAAGATTCAGGTCTATAGTTTCCAAAGTGAGGCGGCCTATTTGATAGAACCAGTTTTTGCATTTGAGTTGCTGAGTAAATAAACTCCAAGAGCTGGGCATTGTGTAGGCCCCTGTGGGTTGGTTGTGTTGCCCTCAAGGTATGGCTAAAGCATTTCAGACGGGCCTGCTCCCTAGCCCCTGGCCCAGTGGTGTGCAGCTGTGTCAACAGGACTTTGAAGTCCACAGACACCAGCTGGCTGGTACACAGCTGCTGAGACCTTCTTCTCAACCTTTACTACTGGAAATCAGGAAAAAGTGTGGAGAAGCTGGGCTTGCTGGAGAGCCGAGAGAAGGAAAATGATGGGATCCTTGATAAAGCACGGGAGAAATTTACCCAAATTATTGCTCAGTTCCATCCTCAGGCTCTGAGATAGTTGCTCGCTGCTCTCCCTCCTGATTAAAAGTCAATACAGGCCTCCCTGGTGGCGCAGTGGGTTAAGCAACGCACTATAAAGTGAACTGCAGCCACTACAGCATGAGTTCTATTCCTGCTGCGGCCAGGGAGGGGACC
>JAGFMF010011390.1:7395962-7425297 GCA_019455555.1 Galemys pyrenaicus
AACATAGGGGTGCAGGTATTCTTTTGAATCAGTGTATTTTTGTCTTTTGGGTATATTCCTAGGAGTAGGATTGCTGGATCATATGGAAGTTCCATTCTTCGTAGATTGAGGAACCGCCATACTGGAAAAGCAGGTTTTCTTACTTAAAAATTGGGAGTGTGAAAATTGACCTTCCAGTTCACAGAAGCAAAAGGGGTCAAATAAGTGATGCTGATTTGTGAAATTTCCAAATAATATACAAGTGAGAGGCTCATCAGCTTTTCTCATGGAGCCTGGATTGCACTTTCCCGACCACCTGGGGCCTCAGGAACAGGTGCACAGGGTCTAGCTCAAACTGTTTCTACCAGTCTGTGGTGTGGAAAGTGTAAACACTGAAAGTATTTAAACACTTTGAGGTTGCTGTGATGTCCAAGCACATATGGTAGCTCATTTCCTTTTTCTGTTATTAGTCTGTGATGGACTGAGAAGGAAAAACAAAAAACAACAACAAAAAGAAGCACCAGGTGCTGTAGCTGTAGAGTCAGCACAGGCTGGGATTATTACAGCTCTATCTCTTACCGATTGACCTTAATGAAATGGCATCATCTTGTGCCATGGTGCCTTGACCTATAAAATGGGCATAACAGTGCCCACCTGTTCAGGCTTTCAGGCGTCAGTGTGGTAACCTGTATAAAGCACCCAGCACAGTGAGTGGTGCAAAAATGTGAAATGCCACTCTCCTTGCTACTATCATTCTTTCATTCAGCCAGCAAATGTTTATCGAGTACCTAGTATAAATACTCTAGAGATGGGGGGATTAAAAAAGATAAAAATCATCTACTTCTAGCTTCTGTGGGAAGAAGAGAACAATAAATGCACAAAGCAAATAAGTCAAATGTTGATAACTGCTATGGAGACCAAATGTTGAAAACTGGTATAGAGGCCAATAAAACAGGGAAGGGGGAGGCGAGAGGCAGGTGGGGTGAAGGCTTTGTTGAGCAGAGCAGAAGACATGAGGGAGAGGAAGAGGCTGAACATCTGGAGGAAAATGTTTGAGGTGGGGCAGGCAGCAAGTACAGCTCTAAGGTGGGCTCCTTCCCTGCCTCGTATGTGGAGGGGACAGCAGAGAGGCTGGTGTGACAGAGCAAGTTAGAGAGGGGAAGGGAGAGAGGCTAAGCCAGAGTGGAGAAGGGGCAGTGGTTTGGTATAGGGTAAAGGTTGATCAGGTATTTCCACCCTCCCACTACTGATGATGGACACCTGGGGTGCTGCGAGCATTCCAGGGTGGGCTTGCGCAAGTGAGCGCACCTGTGTTGGACACGGCCTTAAATGGGCGGCGTCATGAGGACGCCAGAACTGCGAGGACCAACTAACAGAGCTGTGAGAACCAACAGATAGAACTGCGAGGACCGGACCGACCAACAGAACCAGCAGCAGCAGCAGCAGAGAGAGAAGAAGCAGCCGAGAGGGTGAGATACGCTGGGGGCTGGCAGGACTCCCAGCTCCCCCGGCACCCCTGCCTGCCATGTACCTGGCCACCTCTACTAAATAAAGTATGAAAAGCCACCGAGGGCTCCAAGATTCTCCTTCCTTAACCCGTCTGCCCCGAACCATCCTGAACCTTCCTCCAGTGCCACCTCCTTCCTGCCGCTACACTTGGCTATCCACAGCACAACTGAGAAAGGCTCAGTCCTTGCTGGGGCCTTGGACCCTGAGGCCTGGGGTTTGAGAGGGGCAGGGGAGCCTATGGCTGGCTCTGGGATACTCTCCATCCCCAAATTCGAGTGGGGGTCTTGAACTCCCTTTGCTGTAGCTCTCAGCTTGAAATGCACCCTAGTTCTTCGCAGTCAAGACCCACTTGCAACCACCATAGATGTTTTTCAGTTGAAATGGGGCCAGTGCAAACGGTGCTTGTGAAATCAGTTACGTGTGTTGTCACCTGTCCCTTTCAACGTACGTGAACTTTCTAGCTTTTTTTTTTTAAAGATTTATTTTTATTTATACATACAAGAGCTGGGGTACAGGCCAGAGTCCAGGGCGGTGAGAGGATCCACCAGAGACAGAGCGGGGAGCAGAACAGGCAGACTGACTGAAACACACTGCTGAGGGGAGCAGCGGGCACAGCAGGAGAGGTCGCTGCACCATGTGGGTCCCCTCCCTGGCCGGCGGCAGGGATCAAACTCCTGCTGCAGTGGCTGCGGTTTGCCTCATAGTGTGTTGCTTAACCCACTGCACCACCAGGGAGGCCCCTTTCTAGCTTCTTAATAGATAGAATTGATCCTCATTTTTTTGTGGATTCTGTATTTGTAAATTCACCTACTTGCTAAAATTTATTTGTGATCGCCAAAGCAATACTCTGCACTCTCTCTTGGCCACTTGCTGATATGAGGAGTGGAAAAATTTGTCACCCATGGGGCATGTTCCAAATAATAAGACCAGGCCCTGCCTGCTTGTTTCAGTTATACTGTAAACTAGTATCATTTTTACGGTCTACTTAGTGCCATGGTTTTCACATTTTTGTGCTTTTTGTTGGTGCTTTTGCTGTTTAAAGAGTCCCCAGGTATGGTGCTGAAGTCTGTCTGGTGTTTTTAAGCATAAGAAGGCTGTGATGTGCCTTATGGAGAAAATACCTATGTTTGATAAGTTTCAGCCCTGAGTTATAGCGCTATTGGCTGTGTATTCAGCATAACGAATCAACAATAGTTATCTTTAAACAGAAACACATAAAACAAGTTACATATTGATCTGTTGACAAAAAACGCTGTGACTGGAGGAGCACAGTAAGCTAACCTTTGTGTTCTAGGAACTCACATTCAGAATTCCCTAATTCAGTGTTTGGGGTGACTTTATACAACATTTAACTACAGCGCATAACAAGAATTGATTATACTTCTGAGAAACAGTTTAGCTGAATATAATCAGTGCACACAGGGTATGAGTGCCAGCTTACTCCACAGTGTCCGGGATTAACTATTATCATTTAACCAAATCTTTTCTAATTTGTTGGGTAAAAAGAGTATTTGTGTTTTGGACTCCTGGCGAGGCTGAGGTTTTTCCTTGCTTGTTAACATCAGGGTCCCATAGGCTGAAGCACCCATCATCATTTGGTAGGGCATATTTCCTGGAGTCCTTAGTGACAGGAAGAAAGGGTGGATGTGCTTTTGGTTCTTTCCAATAGCATGCACCAGGGCTGCATGAGGCTACATGTTCTTTCAGGCAAAGGAAACCACGATCATTTGAGTCCCTGGCATCTAGAAGCCCCGTGCCAGCCTCCCCTGGGGTGATGCTGCCAGTTCGGTGTGATACATGAGCAACCCACTGGTTGGGTGGTCTTAGGCAGGTTTCTTAGCCTGTGCTTCAGTTTCCTCATCTGTAATAATGAAGATGACAATAATGCTTTGCCTTGAAGGTACAGTATGTGCAGGAAATGGCTAGGGTGTAAAAAGCACTCCATGACAGCCCTGTGTGTGGCCCTATGGTTACCTGACTGTGAAGACTACTAAGTAAATTAGGTCCTATAACCACACCTCCTCTTGTTAGGCGGTCACAGACTTCCAGCTGGCAGGGGCTGGACAACCCTTCGATACAAGCCCCTCACCTCATAGCAGGGAAAACGTGGGCATGACACGAAGGGCAGAAGCATGGAGGGCACATTATCCTTGCCCCAGAGAAACTTGAGGAGACAAGCTGTGCACCTATTAATTAAAGCTCTTCACCGTCCATCGGCCAGGTTGAATGGAAGAGTCCTGAATGAGGAGTCAGGAGAGCTCAGCGGCTTCCCATTTGCTGATTCTTGGGCTTGATTCCTCGCTGGGAACTCCAGGGTTCTCACCTGTTAAAAATACAGGCAAATGCCCGATCTGTGCACACATTTCTTTTTTTTTTTAAATATTGATTTATTTATGCATACAAGCACTGGGGTACAGGCCAGAGGTGTGTGGGGGGAGGGGGTGAGACAGAGCAGGGAACAGAACAGGCAGACTGACTGAAATACACTGTTGAGGGGAGCAGTGGGCGAGGCAGGAGAGGTCTGCTGCGCCATGTGGGTCCCCTCCCTGGCCAGCAGCAGGATTTGAACTTGTGCTGCAGTGGTTGTGGTTTGCTTCATAGTGCGTTGCTTAACTCACTGCGCCACCAGGGAGGCCCCTGTGCACACATTTCTTGCTTAATCTTTACAGTGACTCCAAATATCAGTCCTGAGGTCCCATTTTACCCATAGGAAAAGTAGAGCTTAGAGACCAAGGTATCTAGCAGTGAGTTTGACTTCCAGCCCGGTGCCCTTCCTGTCACGCCCACGTTTTCCCTGCTATGAGGTGAGGGGCTTGTATCGAAGGGTTGTCCAGCCCCTGCCAGCTGGAAGTCTGTGACCGCCTAACAAGAGGAGGTGTGGTTATAGGACCTAATTTACTTAGTAGTCTTCACAGTCAGATAAATACATACATTCACCTTGACGCTGTCATCTGATAGGTTCCCTCCTCTGCATGTCATCTTATTTTCCACTGGTAAGTGACTTTCAGGCACTAGGTCTGCACTGGCTGCTTTTTTGGCTGGAGGCTCTCTGGCCTGCCTTTGTCAACAGCGCCAGAGTATGCTTCCTTCTTCCCTCCTTTTTGTTCCTCTTTGGCATCTTTCCTGAAACCCCAGCAAACAAGTCTTCCTGGAGAGTGGTTTTGCACTTTGAACAGGCCAATCTGTAATGGCAGGAAGGCACAGGGCAGGTTCTCTATGATCTTACCAGAGCAGCCGGGTAAAGGAGGAGTCCTGGAGCCCTCAGTGGCTTTTTCAGGGTTTTATTGATCTTTCTACATTGTTGGTAGGAGGCAACCAGGTACACAGCAGGCCTGCCAGCCTCCCAGCCCCGGGGCAAATCTTTTCTCTGGCTCTCCGCAGTCTCTCCCCTCTGCTACTGCTGTTGCTTCTGTTTCCGCACTTTCTGGTGGCTCCGTGACACCACCCTTATAGGCCCGGTCTTTTGGCGCAGGTGTGCCCACACATGCTCACACCCTGCTTCAGTGCCCGCCATCAGGCATGCGTGTAGGAACACAGGAGTCTATCATTAATGCTAATGGCAGGATGGCCGAAAAAATCTGATCGTTTTCATTAACCCTACGCTAGTCCCAGTCTTATTTGCAGCCGCTTGGGCAACCTGCTGCTGAGCCTCCACCCCTACTAGCCTGCCTCCCCTTGGAGAATTGAGCGTCCTTCTCCCACTATGACGCTGTGCAGATCGGGCCCACGGCGGCAAGCACATTACTGTGACACATCCCTTCAGCAAGGCTTGACTTCAGTTCAAGCATTCTTGCAGGCCAAACTGCCTCGCAGGGTAAGAACGCTCTCCTCCCTTCCAAGTCATGGCTGTGCTGTCACCACAGAGCTCCCACCCTGAGCCTTCAGAATCTGAAACGAACCTTGCATCTCCACTACCTTCAAGGTCACAGCTCTAGATGAATGTCCCTCTCAGTTCTGTAGCTGTCACCTTGGCCATCCCAAAGCCTGGACTTGTTAGTGAAGGAAGGATTATGTGTGGGAATCAACCAGTTAGGGTTTTGTTTCTTTTTTTGCTTGGTTTATCTCACTGTCTGGTTTAGTGCAGTTGGAGCATGGCTGGTGGTAACCATCTCTGGGGCCACTATTCAGGCAAATTTAGTCCAAATGTTGAGTATGTGTGGGGTGGAGTACCTGGACCCTTTTCAGAATCACAGCCACTGGGCCTCCCTGGTGGCACAAGGGTTTGAGCGCCGCACTGGAGCTTCCACAGTCACTGCAGCATGTGCTCGAGCCCTGGCCAGGGAGGGAACCCACGTGGTATGGCAGACCTCTCCTGCCTCGCCCGCTGCTCCCCTCAGCAGTGTGTTTCAGTCGGTCTGCCTGTTCTGCTCCCCACTCTGTCTCTGGTGGATCCTCTCACCCCCAGCACTTTTGGCCTGTACCCCAGTTCTTTTATGAATAAATAAATAGAATCTTAAAAAAAAATACAGCCACTTGGAGAGCCTCTACATCCACTGTTCCTTGTCAGGTAAATTCCCCCTTTGTAAACCCTCTACTGGTGCAATGTCTGAGCAGCTACCTGGTCCCGAGTCAGCTGGCAAGGCTTCTCTCCCATCATCATTGGAAATACTCTTCCCTGTCTTGTTTGCTCAATTCCTGCTAATAGTCACTTTGAGCTTGCTATACTCTTTGACTGGAATTTTTCTCCCCCATCATTCATTTACCAAATACAAGCCACTCATTGTTCTAGCCACTGGGGATGTAGCAGTAGACAAGTGTCCTCACCCTCTCACAAGGTGCTGATGTCTACTGGCCTGTGTGTGTCCATGTGTCCATGCTTGTGCAGAAGTGGACACAATAGTGTATTTCTCCACAGGCTTGTTCCTTACCTGGCTATGAGATCAGAAACCAAGTGTTACCGTCATCTCCCCAGCATTTGAGAGATGGTTTGGCACGATTGTTTAACAAAGGTCTGTTGAATGAATGAGTGAATGTATCAGTGGGTGGATGCTCTTTCTGTGTGTCTGGGTAAGCTGATCTGCCAGCTGATTGTCTCAGTTAGATCCAAATCTGAATGTCAGCTCTCAAATGCATTGTGACTTGCTGACATACTGGAAAAGCCCAGTATGCACATCACTTGCTCAGCCAAACCCCATTCCAAGAGGTCTGGGCATCCCAAACATAACTAACTAGACACCCTAACAAGGACCAGCAATCCCCCTGCGTGGAACCTAAACCGAACCCATTCATCCCACCTATTGGGATTTCCAACTGAACTGGAGTTGGTCCCTCTCCTTTAAACCAACTCTCACTTGGTAAACTACTTAATGGGAATCAAATCTAGATTTCATTCTAGGGAAAATTCAGGATTTAAAAATATTTTCAACTTTGCTTAAGGCATGACTTCAGTTCATTGTCACTCTGTCCTCCTGAGAGTCTGATTAACTTAATGGACCAAACAACACCTCCTTTGACAAGCAGTATAGCCACACAGGTCCACAGAGGTGGACAGGACTATGCCCTTGTTTTCAGAGGGCAAACCTTCAACCAACCAACCTTGTTCCCATCACCAAGTTTGCTGATTCATTCCTTACTATCTCAAATGCCCACATCCACAGGAACTTCACTGCTTCCAGGATACATTCAGAGTGACTCCTCACTAGGCCCCAGAAATGACCCTTTGCGCTGGGCAGGCCTATGATAGAATCCCCATTTAAAGATGGAGGTTGAAAGAGGAGGATAAATGAGTTATCCAAGTTTGCATGTACTTACCGCAGTGGTGGAGACAGGATTCAAATATTACCTTGGGGGCTCCAATCCATTTTCTCCTACCTCAGGGACTCACTGTAGCTGCAGAGTGAGGGCCAGTCGGGCACCGTGAGCAGCCGGCCTGCTGCTCCTTGGCCTTTACGGGAGCTGGTCCCCAACCAGTGACCCTCCCCAAGCGAGTGTGTACTCAGTCAAACTTTTCAGGGAGTGGGTTAGTGTGTTCTGTGCTGTCAACCTCCCACTTTTCTACCCTTCCACTGTCAGTACAAGAAAACCCTGGGTTCTATAATAAGAGCCCAGTGCAGGCGCAGGAGGAGGAGTCAGAGAAACACTAGTCTGTGAAACACTGCGCTTGCAGAGTTGTGATTAATGCCCACTCTCTTGAGAATTCCCCTCTGGCAGCACGGCCAGCACCCATCCCGCCTACCCCTGCACCTGCAGTTACCGCTCGCAGCCCCCACGGACTAAGGACAATGGAGAAGCACCTGTTACTCTGGCAGGAGGTTGGGCATTCCTCCGGTGGGTTGTCTTTTGACAAAGTGGAGCTCAGAGGGAGCCTCAGGCTGGAGCACATCACCAATCCCCAAGTGGGTGCTTTACCCACGGGAGGAAGCAGGTGACTCATCGAAGCCCCCGGCTGGTGGCAGGTGGATTCCTTGGAAGGCCTCAGTGTGCGCGGCTGAGTGGCATTCCCGTGGGCAAGAGTGGAGGGCCAGGGGGCTGTAAGACTGTCTGCCTCCGTGCTCCTCCCGGGAAGCCTGCAAGGGCCTAGAAGTGAAAGGATGTGTCATGGGCTGGAAAGGCCATTAGTGTGTCCCCCTCCAGGTATCCCTGAGTATCCCCTGGTGGCTGAGAGATATTAGGAGTCCCAAGGAAGAAAATTGAGTTCTAAATTTAATGTTCATGACTTTCAGTGTGTCTTCTATTTGTGGCAAGTCATATAGATTTTCAACTGATGGCCATAATAATTTTTAATAGGAAATTGAAATGGAAAAATGAATTGGTTTAAGGAAAAATCTGAAGAGAAGTAGCATAACAGACTAATAGCTAAGGAGATGAACTCTGAAGCCAGATGCCTTACTGGCTGTGGGATGATGATGGGCAAATACTTGATGGTGGTGCAGTGCAGTTTCTTTCCTTCTTAAAGATTTATTTTTTTATGCACATACAGGAACCGAGGTACAGGCCAGAAGTGTGGGGTATGAGAGAATTCACTAGAGACAGTGGGAAACGGAACAGGCAGATGGACT
Organism: Galemys pyrenaicus; assembly: GCA_019455555.1. Classification (NCBI taxonomy): domain Eukaryota; kingdom Metazoa; phylum Chordata; class Mammalia; order Eulipotyphla; family Talpidae; genus Galemys; species Galemys pyrenaicus. The sequence continues at coordinate 7,404,449 of JAGFMF010011390.1, forward strand.
GAAACACACTGCTGAGGGGAGCAGCGGGCGAGGCAGGAGAGGTCTGCCTCGCCCTGTGGGTCCCTTCCCTGGCTGGAGGAGGGATCAAACTTGTGCTGCAGTGGCTGCAGATGCTTCATAGTGCATTGCTTAACCCCTTGCGTCACCAGGGAGGCCCTGGTGCAGTTTCTTTACTGTGAAGCAGGAGCTACTTCACAGTTGGTTAGAGGTGCTGACCTATAGATCACATATATTGTTTCCCAGCTCACACTGAGTCACTGTTAAGTAGATTTAAGTGAATTGGAGGTGCGAAGGTTTCTAGGACAAGTCACAAGGTGGTTCCAGGAGAACTGAAGCCCTTTCTGTGACAGGTGACAGGAGGAGGACCTGAGGCCCAGACAGCAGAAGGGATGCGAACAAACTTAAACCCACCTTGCATGGGGAGATAGGATTGAGCCCCTGGTCCCCTTTGTGCCTCTAGTGTGGACTGTGGGGGGCCACTTCGTGGGCTGTGCCACACAATGGCAAACCTCTTCAAGAGAGGTAACTCATATTCTGCACCCTGACCCCTTACACACAGTCCCCCAAAGCTTCCTGAGTGCTGGTAAACTGACCGCATCTGTAAAGCAACGCTATTTGAGTAAGCTCCCCATAGACCAGGGACATTGCTGACTAGATCACTGATGGAAAATCAGGTCCTCTCTCAGAGCCAGACCCAGAGAAACTCCTGAACAAGTGTTTGATGACTGAATGCCTGACTGACTGAGTAAAGAAATGATCCTTCATCATCCCTGGTGCATGGGCCATGAACCGAAGATAGAGGCCAGTGTGTGTCTGTGTTTGTGTGTGCCCGCCAGTCTGTTTGTGGGGAGGTAGGTGTCTGAGGAGGTCCAAGCATGGCACCGAATGTGTCAGATGCTGACGTGTCTCTCACATCTCATACACATTCCCTGGGTCTTCTGGGATCCCAAAAGTAGTATTTCCCAGAATGCTGAGAAACAGTGAGGTCAGGGGAATATGAAGGAAGGGATGGAGGTAAGAGAACCCTGAGGCCCAGAACCCAGAGAATTCGGGAAGAGTGGTGTTTATGAAGTCACTTACCTGCAAGAGCAAGATCCTGAATTTGGCTCAAGGCTTAATGCTTCTCATCACCTTGGCGTTAGCAGATGACAAAGGTCTATCTTTCTACAGTTTATCTGGCACAATGCCACCCCTATTGGTCCGCTGGATCCTCACCACCATATAAGTCGAGCAAAACAGTATAGTTGCATTTAAAGACAAAGACAGCCAGAGAAGTTAAATAACTTGCACATGGTCACACAGCTATTTAATGGCAAAACTGGTCTAGATCTGGTCCCCGTGACCCCATGCCTGCTATTATCTACCATACCAGGCTGCCTCTTGCATGTTTTAATCTGAGTAATCTAGCATGGCATGGTGCTTGACACACGTGGCCTTTCCCCTTCAGGATTGTTTGCTGATGAGTCAGTGACTGAATAAGAAGCAAGAATAAGAGATGATGAGACATCTTGTAGTGGGAGAAGCAGGTGGGAAAAATGTTGGTGGAACTGGAGAGTACAGGAGGAAGAAAAGCCTGGAAGGAATTCTCAGAGACATTCCCTCTTTTATGATTATGCAGTTGCTTTGATATATCACATTTAGTCCCCTAAGTACTCAGAATAAATACAGATTCCTCACAATTGTCTATTATGTGCCACATAAAGTAGCTACCCATTGTCTTCTCTCCTGCCAGTCTGCAGGCACTCCGGGGGCTTACCACAATGGCCTTTGTTGCTGTATCTAAAATATCACAGGATGCATGGCTGTCAGCCCCAGGGCCTTTGCACTTGCTGTTCTCTCTGTCTGGAATGCCTTTTTGGCAGGCATTATGCAGTTCACCTGCTGGAGAGACCTCCCTGCTGCTTTATTCCCTTGTCCTGCTTTGTTGTTTTTCACAGCACTGGCCTCTCCCTGACATTAGACCTTTTATGTGTCTATCCTGTCTACTAGAATTAAGTATCATGGAGATAGAGATGTTTGCATTTTTGTCCATTGCTGTCTGTTCAGTGCCCTGCATAACAACTGGTATATATTAGGTACAAATTAAATTTACTTTTTGAATGAATGAATACATTTTGAAATTTCTACCTCTCTCCGCCTCTGGGCGTGCTATGCTCACAGGAACACTGATCCTGCCTAGGGGCCGATAAGCCAGGCATGTTTGGCAAGGAGCAGCCTCACTCCCGAGGCCTCTGCCGAACACGTCCCAGTCTGGGCAGCAGATTCCAACTCATTTGGGGTGGTAGGGGAAGCACCCTAAGGCTGGGCGTGGGCTCATAGGCCACAGCAGGTGAGGGTGGGAAGGCCAGCAAGGTCAGGACAGAGAGGCGAGGGTCGGGGTCAGGATGGCAACGGTCAGGGGGCAGATCTGGGACTTGGGCATGGCAGGGAAGGCAGGCAGGCTGTGAGGAGCCAGTGGGGAGGGGAGCTAAGTAGCCAGTTTGCCTGGAATGATAAGGGGTACCAGTTCCCGTGACATTTAAATGTCCACTTCCTGGCAGGAACAATGCGGAAATATGTAAAGAACTTTCATACTTATTGTCCCATAACAACTATGTGTGCTACCTTTATTAATTTAGTCCACAAATACATATTGATCCCTTACTAAGAACTGTAGTTGCCTTTGTTACAAACAGCAAATCTCCACCTTACTAGGGATAATCTTCCTTCCATGAAATCTATTAATTATTTACTAAAATGCATCAGTGGCTTTGTCACCAGTGCTAAGAATAGTGCCTGTCACGTGGTAGATACTCAATATTCTTGAATTGTTGCATTAATATGTAAGTTAATCAGGCTCACCATTTACTATATAGGCAACAGCCTAAAAAAGTCAAGTTTGGAAGGCTGGCTCCAGAATGGTCTTACTCTGGAGGCCGAAGGCACCTGGTCTAAAGCAGAGGTTCTAAGACTTTTGGGTTTTACAGGCTCATATCGTGGCAATTGAAATGGTCCAACATTATAGAGCGAAGAGGTTAAAAGTTGCCAGCTTTGCATTTTTCCAAGTAAGGAGCTAGATAAAGATATTACCCAGGACCATTTTTTCATACAAGAACATTTTTAACTCCAGTTGTGTGAAGGATGATCCCCCAAATTTAAAGAAATTGGTTACATTTTGCTTAAGGAAAAACCTCTCTACTGTTATTTTTTCTTATTTCACCGAGGACTGGTGAAAGCCTCCCATTGAAGGGACAATTTGGGGTCAAATGGGTATTTGGGAGCACCTGCTCTAGAAGAACCAGCCATTCATTCACATTCTTTCCCACCACCTCCGGCCCTGGTTCTTCTCCCTTTCTCACCTCCTTAGCATATGTCCCAGAGGCAGTGTCACGCTCCCAAAGAGAGGCGGGCTGTGAATCAGCACTGGAGCTCAGGTGGAGAAGACAGACAGCGCCCCCTGTTCCAAATACCAAATCCCTAACTCTACATAGAAAAGGAGGAGGGGATGGGAATGGAGGAAAATCTCCCTCACCTCCCTGCTGACCCTCTTTATTAGACTCTGAGTATTCACTTATGATTCCTATTAATCACATGTAATAACCTTCCCAATTATTAAATTATAGAGACATGCATTCCCTCAGCCAAATAGAATAATTATTTGCTAAAATGAATTAACATATAGAAAAGCCTCATTTCTATGGAGGCTGAAACTTAGCATAATGAGTGTATCAGGCTTTAAAAAAAGCCCAGACAGGCTTTTTTTTTCCAGTGGAATAAATAAACTGATTACAGCGCAGCTTATCCATGCTGGCATTGTGCCATGCGCTATTTCTTTAATAAACACAGCTCGAGTTGTTTATCTATTTTCAATATAATTTATCGAGGTTCCCCTTTGCAATTAACAGCCATGATGGGAGTGGAGGTGGGGGGGGAGGAGAGAACATGTTCTTACCAGCCTCTTCCAGCAGGTCCCCAAAATTGCTCATTTGGGGCCTTCTTTGTGATTGAATAGGCCTGCCAATCCCAGGGCCTGGCTTGTGGATCTGATTGGCGTTGACAATATACTTGTCACTTGGGAAGGCATCTCTAGGACAGCAGCCTTAGCAGAGAGGGGAACCAGTCAAGGGGAAACAATTATGCAAATTGAAACTCACCAGAGCTCCTGCCACGACCTGGCAAGAGGTTTGCCTTTCATCCCTTGTTCTGTGGGCAGCAGACCCTCTTCCACATGTCTTCCGGAGGGATTGCCAGGTCAGTCAGGCTTCTTCAAGTGGGCCTTGAGGATACATGGTTAGGAAACATGATTTATAGTTAAGTAGACCTGAAAAACTTCATGTTCCCAGGGTACCCACTCAACTACCCAATCTCCAAATTTTATTTTTTCTCATTTTAACTTTCTTACAAAGCTACAATAATGAAAAACAGTATGTTTTCTGGCATAAGGATAAATAGGTCAATGGACCATGACAGTTCAGAAATAAACCCATGAATTTATGGTCAGTTGGTCTTCAACAAGCATATCGAAAACATTCAGTGGGACAATAGTTTTTCTAAAATTGTTGCTGGGACAACTGACTGTCCACATATAAAAGAATGAAGTTGGATCCCTATCTCACACCATATGTAATATTTAAAAAGAAACGAAGACCTAAATCTAAAACTACAAAACTCTGGAAGAGGAGATAACTGTCAACCCTCATGACCTTGGATTTGGCAATGGTTTCTTAGCTATAATACCAATAGCACCACCACCAACAATAAAAAAAAAAAAGATAAATTGGGCTTCATCAAAAGTAAAAAGTTGATTTTTTTTGTTTTTCTCTAGTTCAGATACATTTTTAAAAAGTACTTTATTTTTAAGTGAGGTGATATTGGGGTACCCCCTTTAGGTATTGCCACCCGTGTACCTACCATGAACTCACCCACAGCCCACCACCATAGACCACTGTGTTTCCCTCCCTCTTTCTTCTTACCTTCCCCAGGACTCCCTTAGATTCAGTTCTGCCATCCGCTATCAAGGGTTAGTTTTTAAGCTTGTCTTTATCTGGCTCTTAGTTTATATGGAATTTATTTTTAACAGTGATTGAGGGAGGGATTTTGTCACATGTTCACCAATAAGACATTCAGATCACTCATTCAGCAAGCATGCGTGTGTTCTACTGGGAACTCATAGAGCTTGCAGTTTACCTTGTTCATTCATTGAAAAATAAATTGGAGGGCCTCCCTGGTGGCCTAGGGGTTAAGTCTCAGCACTGTTACTGCTAAGGCTTGAGTTCCATCCCGGCCAGGGAGCTGACCCACCCATGGCACCGCAGACCTCTCCTGTCTCACCGGCTGCTCCCTCAGCAGCGTATTTCAGTAGATGCACCTGTTCTTCTCCCACACTCTGTTTCTGATGAATCATCTCACCCCCTGCACCTCTGGCTTACACCTCAGTTCTTCTATGCTAAAATTTAAAAAATTACCATTTTTTAAAAAAGAAAAATCTTCTATGCCATAATTTAAAAATTACCATTTTTTAAAAAAGAAAAATCTGTTGGACATCAGCTCAGTGTCAGGCACTGGGGCAGGGGAGGGAGCAGCAGATCAGGTCCTTGCCATTGTGGAGCTGCTGGTTGGGGCGGCTGAAGGATGTCTTGTGTAACTGCCACCTCTAGAGGGTGGGCGGGACCTAAACATTAAGAATACTGCCGGAAGGGATGGAATGTCACTTCCGCTTAGGTTACCATGGACTGTGACTTCCATCCCTCTGTCCATTCGCTCACTCTGATGAGCTAAGCCACCATGCTGTGAGATGCTCTGTGGAGAGGCCTACGGGGCAAGGAGACAGCCTCTAACAGCTTCTGAGAAGCACTGTGGGTTGCTGAATCCTGCCAAGAGCCACATGAGGAGCCCGAAGCAGACGCTCCCCTCTGAGCCTTGAGGGGACGGCAGTCCTGGCCAGCCCCTTGGAGGAACCTGCCAGGCTCCTGCTGGAGAGGACCGCTAGCTGCTCCTGGGTTCCTGCCCACAGAAAGTAAATGTTGTTTTTAAGTCACTGAGTTTTAGGACAATTTGTTAGTAAGAGCTAATAGTACAAGGAGGAGGTTATAAAGTCATCAGTGAAATGAGATCAGCTGGTGCCAGGCAGCTGGGCATGCATGCAGGTGACATGCTGCCGTGGCAGGGGGGCCGGTGAGAATTGATGTGGAATGTACCCTAACGTCCTATGGTCAATGCTGGGGGGGGGGGTGCGGGGAGGGGGAGCATCTGCGTGCTCTGCATGGCCCTTTCAAGGGGCTTCCCATCTCGGGGCAAATAACTCCACTAACAGGAACTCCTGTCTTCCCAGGCGCTGTGTCTCATCTCTGGGTTGCTGTCTGGCTGAGACTTACCGTGGTTTTCTCTCCCTGGTCTCGGTTCTTCCGTTTGGAGTCTCGTGTCCGCTGTGGACTTTTGAGCCCTTCTCTTACTTGTCCTCTCCCAGGCAGTTTTCCAGCCCTTTTCTTATTTGTCCTCTAATTACCCAAATCACTTCTCCTTTCCTATCTAGGGTTCAGCTTCATCTATTTGATAGTTTGTGACCTTTGTCCTTTGATTGCCTTTTAGACTCCCCTTTGGGCCTCCTCTTTGGGCCTCTCTCCACATTCTCTGCTTACTTCTGTGGTCTCAGGGTCCCGGCAGCTTTTTGTAACAATTCTATGACCCTGGGGTTGAGTGACTGCCCCAAATGCATCATCAGACCCCCCCCACCTTCTCCTGCCAGCCCTTCCATTAGCTGAAAGTGGCTTGTCTCCTGGGTAAACATGAGGCTCCTTGGTGCTCCACCCCTCCCCAGTGACTTCCTTCCCCCTCCCTCCTCTGCCAGCCTCAATTATCGCCTCTGTAGATGGCTCCCTAGAGGAAGGCTTCTGTCTACCAGCTACCAGCTGGAGATTTTCCTGTGATGGTCCTCCTGCCTCTCTAGCTCGGCACGCCTTCCTTCTTGTCCTTCCACAACTGTACCCTGAGCGTTCTCCCAGGGGTATGCCCCACCAGCATCATGCCAGTGGGTCAGAGTCTTCTGTGAGTTCTGGTATCTCAGGATCTAAATTCAGGAATATACTGGATTTTTCTTTCCTCCACCTCGACACCAAATCTATCATCTGCTCTGCCAAGTTTTTCTTCCCACAGCCTTTTTTTTTTATTTTTTAAGATTTTTATTTATGTGTACAAGAGCTGGGGTACAGACTAGAGGCACAGAGGGTGAGAGGATTCACCAGAGACAGAGTGGGGAACGGAACAGGCCGATCAACTGCAATACACTGCTGAGGGGAGCAGTGGGCGAGGCAGAGAAGGTCTGCTGCACCATGTGGGTCACCTCCCTGGCCAGGGATTGAACTTGTGCTGCAGTGGCTGCAGAAGCCCCACAGTATGGCACTCAACCCCTTGTGCCACTAGGGAGGCCCCTCCACAGCCTCTTGCATCTGCCCTTTCTTCTGCCACCCCTGAATTTCAAGTCCTCATCAGCTCACCCCTGGATTATAATAATCTGTGTCTCCCAAATAACTTACTGTATGGGACAGTACTGGGCAGTGGGGTACAGTGACAGGCAAGGCAGAGCTGACATCTGTCCTTGTGGAACTTACAGTGAAGCTGTTCATCCACGCAGTAAAATATTCACTCAACTCCTACTATGTTGACTTTGTTTAGTTGACCAGGTTCCTGAGAGTTCTACTGAGGGGCAGTTGCCAAGGACTAGCTTGACAGTTGCGCCTATAACTGGTAGCAGCGAATGAGAGGGACAGTGTGGAAAGTCAGGTGCACTATGATCTTCCACCCCAAGAAACATGGTTCTGAGGGCTTCTGGGCTGCAGTCTTAACTGCGGCCTGTCTGATGACCAGAAGCCCCTTAGTGACACCCCAGGAATCACCAGCACTGGGCAAGCCACCCCAGTGTCTGCCTCAGCATCCTTCAGATACATGAGTTCCTTTATCCTGGCCTCTCCTTTGCACCATCCACGGCTGAGCCACTTCAAGCACCATCATCATCCCAGGTAGCCTGGCTTTTAGGGTGGAGGGTCCTGGCTGTTGAGCAGGGAGCTGAGATAATCGGGCAGCGCGGGGGAGGCCTGTGTCCTGACAACTATGTGTGGGACTTCAGGGGTGGACTCCGGGCCAGAAGGAAGGAGGCAGGCCGTGAGGAAAGGGCGCAGCTGCAGGCTGTGCGGTGGCGTGAACTTACCGTGTGGTCAAGCGAAGAAGCACGGTCTCAGGGTTCGCAATGGCAGGCATCAGGGATCCCAGAGCCTTTCCTGCTAGCTTGTTGGTGTCCTCGGGCTAGTGATTTCATTTCTGCAGTGGCATCTATTGATATGTCCTGATTAGGGCCCACTGTCACCCAGCTCAGAGGATTGTGGGAGCTTTACACGAGCTAATGTGAGGCCCATAGGTGGTGGCTACTTGCATTAGTACAGTTAGGCTGGTGCTGAGGTTGGGGTTGGCAGAAGAACCAGGAGATGGGGAGGGACCAGGGGCCTCTGAAAGTGTTCTGTTTGAGCTGGGGAAACCGGGATCCTTGCACAAATGCAAAGAGCAGGTGCAGAGATGAAGGTGGGACTCAGCTTTGTCAGAAGAAAGTGGGGGTCAGAGAGGTGGGGAGTCCCTGAGCAGTTGCCAGGAATTTTTCTGGACTGTCAATAGCTGCTTTTCTTAGCTGTCTACTGGGGAGGTCAGACCAAGAGCAGGTAGGAACTGGCCCTTGTAAATGTGGTATCTAAAGTGCTCTGCCCCTGGCATGGGCCAGTTACTTTCAGAGCCAAGGAGAAGCTCCAAATGACTGCCACACAGCATGCAGGCATGGGGGGCGGGGGAGCCAGCCTGCGCCCATCCAGACCTGGCTCCACAAGCAGGGCACCCCCCAGGGAGTTCACCCTCTGGGCCCACCTGCTCCTCCTGTCCAGACTGTTCAAGGGGCACTTACCTCTTTCATGGAGGTAAGTTCGACAACTCCAGCCTCCCTGATGTCTCACAGCTCTCTCCCCCCACAGTGCTGGACTAACTGTTTGATGCACATGGTGGCATTTATTTCTCAAAGCATCCGAGTGAAGTCGATGTTATTTTCATTTTACAGAGGGGAAGGGTGAGGCTGAGGCAGATTATGTGACTTTGCCAGTATCCTCAACTGAAAAATGGCAGAACTGGAGTTTTGAAACAGGACTGCCTGGCTGGCTCTAAAAACCTAAGCTCTGTGCGGGAGACAGATGCCTTTCAGTTACTGTAACCGAGTAACACATTTCTGCAGAATGCAGTGGCATAAGACAACCATTTATTGCACTCACTTAGAAATTAGAGCAGGCACAGCAGGGGGCTTATTGCCACTCCAGGATTTCTCCGGGAGACAGGCAGACTCCAGCACTCCCCTGGGGGGGACTAGGGCTGGTTTGGGACCTGAGGCCAGTTCCTGTCACATGTGCTTTGCTGTGAACTCTGTGTGGACTGGTTTGGTGATGGCACTGCCTCCCCCAACCAACGAGTGAGGTTCCAGAGGTATGGCTCAGCAGGTAGGTCCCCCCCCCCCCCGCCTCCATTGCTGGTGACCCAGTTAACATTAGTGTGGAGTTACTTCCTTCCCAGGAACCAGTGCCCGTCCACTGGGAGGCCCAGCACTTTGGCTTCGTAGAAGTGACCAGGGAACCAGGTTGACGCGAGGGGCCCAGATCAACTTGCCTCTTCCATATTGCAAAGCCTCCAGGCTGCTTTTAAATCACTCAAGGTTCACATCCAGAGAGCTATGAGGTTGCTCGGAATCTATAGTTCTCTTTATAATAAATAAAATTTCAAAAATTTTAAATGACAAAGAGCATGTTGTTTTAAAGAAACGTTAAAATGTGGCCAATAAATATGGTTTATACTTAATAAACTGGAAATGTTACAGAGCAGGGAGAGGGGGACCCCAGAACCCCCAAACCTACCCTCTTTAAATGGGTTTTGTTATCCGCCGCATTAAGATAAACATATAAGGCTTTTAATTAAGGTAAACATATAAGGCTTTTAATGGAAAGGAATTTTAGTACAATTAGGGTACAATACAGAAAGGACAAAGAATATAGTTACTAAGTTAACCCATCTCCTTGAGGGTAAAAGTTCAGCTAAATAGCATTGGTCTAAAGCAAGGCCCAAAAGCCTCCCACAAGTTTAAAGGACCTTTTAGTAGAGACCCATAGAAAAGGGTTAGAAAGAGTCAGACAAATCTGGGAGGAAAAGAGCAAAATTAAAATTAAGGTGAAAGCTGCCATTGCTAACCTCCCCGCGGGTCTCTCACCCACATCTGTTCCAACCAGTTAGAGACCAAAAAGTAAGCTCAGTTTTTCTACATGTTCTTTGCTCCGTGTGCCTTTTCCACATCTCCTTGCTGCTCTCCATCCTGCTTCCTTTTTCCTCCCTTCCTTCTGTCCTCTTATTTCCTCTCTCCAGCATCTTTTTATCCCTGCTTATCTCTAACCACTTAGGGTGGAAGCAGGATTCTGGAACTTTCCTCTTTCCTGGGGACCACCCTGTTACAGAAACAGGCTTTCTATACCTCTCCTCTCCCATGTTTCCAGCAATAAACATTCCCCTTTGACATTACCTTTGAAGTGTTATTCATGTTATGGTTGTGCCATGATTCATTTTACCAATTCCTACTTGAAGACATTTAGATTTTCTTTTTTTCAGTTAGAATCAATAGCATGATGAATATGCTTACAGTGCAATGTCTTCATACATCTATTATGTCTTTATTATGTATTCCTGGAAGTCTAGCATGTTTAGTTGAAGTTTGTAAAAAACACTTTGGGAAAAGCTAGAAAAATCTGTCTCCTGAAAGTCTGTAATTTCTATAACAGCTGCAGAGCTTGAAGATGTTAACACATCACCGACACTGTTTTTCATGTGCCCAGTACTGTAAAGGTGTTATAGGCATCATCTCAAGCTCTCCACTAATCTTTTGAGTGTGAGTTACTATGCCCATTTTACAGATGGAAAAACTGAGAACCAAAGAGACAAAGTAACTTGCTTAAAGTTACATAACCAGGAATGGCAGAACTGGGATTCAAGCCCAGCTCAGATTGACTCCAAAGCTCCTGTTCACACTACCTCCCTCCTGAATATTCATAAAAACTGCTGTCTTGAGAAGCACCTGATGTATTTCCCTGATTACCAAACTTAAGAGTTCTTGTTCCCTTTGACCGCTGTTTTCATGGGCTGAAGAGGCTCTGAATGACTAACAACAGTTTTTGATTAATTAGATTTTTGTTGCCAAGGAATTAATTTGGTACCCCCTCCAACCCTCTCTTCTTGCTCAAAAAACACACAAGAAAATGATTTTAGCAGCAGGGATAATTACAGAAAATGTGGTGTTAATGCAAACGGAATGCAAATATTTTAGATTTTTTATTGTTCTCCAGGACCTCCAGAGTGGAAAGACAAGAGGGAGAAATAAGCCTTCATAGACATTAGGTGAAAGCAGATGCCGGGCAGGGACCCCCCACAGTCCCTCTGTGCTTGGCCGGCTGATATCTCAAAGAGAGGAAATGTCAAGACGTGAGACCTGCATCACAGTTGGAGGACAGAAGTCCCTTGGAGTTGCTGGGTAGACTCAGCCCAGGCACGGGTGAAGTCAGGCCCTTCTTATTGTGGGAAGTTCCTTTACAGGTTGTCTACTCATCTCTGATTTGTGCACGTACAGCATTGCAAGTTCACCTGTGATTTCAAACCTGGGAAGTCTGTAGGAGTCACTTCTGAAGGTGCAGAGGAAAAGTGATTTTGCAGGGGCCACTTCACACTGGCCCATTGGTTCACATCGGCTTGGAGGGCCCGGTACTCCACACTTAGTTCCCTTGGACTGGATGCTTAGGCTTTCTTGCTCTTTTATTTTGTTTGAACACCTCTTCGTAACTTCCTAGAAGGGGTTCAAGAAGTTAAATTGCCTTTTTTTTTTTTGCAAGTCTCAAATTCTACAAATCTGTTGTTTTGCCCTTAATAATTTGGGTATAGAATTCTGGGCTGAGAGCTAGATTTTTCAAAGCTCTTCTTCTACCATGTTGCTATTCCAAATGGGGCCCATGGGCTGGTGTCATGGGGCAAACAGATTATCCTCCATCTGTGAGAAATTGAGAGCAAACACTTCAAAACTTTTATAGTAATTTGACTGTCATTTTATGTCTGTTTAAGCTGATTTTAGAAATAGGGAGCTTTTGTTTTATATGCCTTTTTTCATTTAATTTTTCTTCTTTTTTTGTACCCTGTAACAGTAGCACTTACAGATTGAAAACAAAGAGAAGTCCTTTGCCAGTTATTTTGAGAAGCTCTGTTCTAGTATGCAGAGTGGTTCTTGAGAAGGCCTTTGTCAGTCTGGCTTTACTGTTTTGTAAGTTGCCTGTTTTCCTCTCTGAAGTTTTTAGGGTTTTCTCTTTATCTCTAGGATTCAGAATTTCATGATGAAAAGTCTTGGTTAGTGAGGGTCTTTTGTCATTCATGTGCTAGCTTTTAACTTGGGGTTCTCATACTCATTTATTCATATCGATTTCTTTCCTCTTTTCCCTTTTTCTGAATTCCTGTGAGCTGGATATTGGGTCTCATGTTTCATCTTTTAAATCTTTTATTTTGCCCCTGTAATTTCAACACTTTTCCTTTTATTTTACTTTTTGTAAGAATCTTCAAGTCTTTCATTTATATAGGCTATCATTTATTATTTATACTTAAGCTCATATTTTTAATTTCAAATCTCTCATTATTTGATTATCCCTCTTTCATAATATTCTCAAGTTTTTTGTATGTCATATCATTTATTATGAGGAAACTGAAAAGACTTTTTTTTGCTAACTCTGGTTCTTGCCTTACGTTTGTTTCTTTAAGCTTTCTTTTTTTATTGACTGAATTTAGTCTTTTCACATTGATGGTTCTTGGAAAAGACCTTGGCTCTGTTCATACCCAATAATGAGGCATTATAAAGTTGGTAGATAATTCTGTGTGTGTGTGGGTATGGGCGACTTCAGCTGGTGGACTTCACTGTAGGGTGGAGGCAGGCACTGGGAGAAACCCAAATTTCATGTATCCAAAATCTTTGAGATTATTCAGCTTTTCCAGAGAACAGTTTCCAGATCTCCTCCCTGGGGAGGGTGGTATTGGTGGAGCTGACGGGTGGCACATGTAGTTGCTGATATTCTGGTGGGAAGGAAGGACTTGGGTTCCACCGATTTTAAGTCACTCTGCCCTGCTCCTGCCTTTCCTCCTTGGCAGTTTTGATCATGTCTCCACTGCAAATTGGAGTCTTTTTACCTTCTCTGCAAACATATTCATTTGCGCTTTTTATACCCTGCTTTATCAGTCTTCAATTTTCCCCTTCTGGAAGTTGACTGAAATCTCTTGTGTACCAATGTCCCCTTTCTCCTTTTCTTTGCTTGGGAGGGAAAGGAAATAAATGTCTGTGATCAATCGATTATTTTTGACTAGAAAAGTGTATCTTGTACTTTTACAATTAATTTGTGCAGGACTATAGATTCACACTCAATTTCTTTTCATGAGCTCCGATGCATTTTGAACTCCATTGTGTGGTACAGTTTGACAGTCACGCTTTCTTTGTCTTCCTACAACTTACTGATGTGTTGAACAAGACAAGATCTACAAGGGGGCCAGTCGTGTATTCTGAAAGGCCTCCACTGATAGACGCTCTGATACGGCCCCAGCATGAGAACGCAGTGTGCCATAATAAACATTTTTTGTAAATGTGACCATCCTGTCACAGGAAGAACTGAGAAGGCTCCTGTGAGATTTGTTCTGGCAATGCAGGCTGGCTATAGCTCTCATCATGTCCCTCTTGCTCATGAAATATTATTATTTATCACTTATGAGATTTATCTACAGCCTAATATTCAAGTCATGGGTTGTGGCTTTTGGACTTTGCCTCTTTATCTTTTCTGAAAATCATGGCCTTTTTCTGCTTCCTCTCCACTCTTACAGGTTCCAGTACATGAGACTACGGGTACTGGGGTGCCTTCCCTACCTGGGTTCATTGGTGGGGGCCTGGCTCATGTGTCTCATTTAAAATAGCTTAGGGGGCCTCCCTGGTGGTGCAATGGGTGCAATGTACTATGAAGCAAACCGCAGCCACTGCAGCATGAGTTCGATCCCTGCCTGCGACCGGGAGGTGACCCACATGGTGCAGCAGATCTCTCCTGCCATGCCTACTGCTCCCCTCAGCAGTGTGTTTCAGGTAATATGTTCCCTACTCTGTCTCTGGTGAATCCTCTCACCTCCTATACCTCTGGACAGTACTCCAGTGTTTGTATGCATAAATAAATAAACCTTTAAAAAGAAGTAAAATAGCTTAGGCTGGTCTTACTAGTTTAGATCTTTTAGCCTATATTGCAATGTCTACTTAAATATTTGTGTGCGTCCGTGCAAACACATGCATTTTATGCTTCCTATTTTGGAGATTATTGTCCTTGACATATCTAAAGGAATCAAGTAGTTTTTGCTTTTGCTTGTGGTTTGTGGCCATGACACTGAAATTCTCAGCCACTTAGTTGGTTCCTTATTCTTATGGGTCTGAACATTCTTTTTAAGAAACGAGAGTGTAGAGAAGCATTGGGAGTCTGAAATCTTACTATTGCTTGACGTACTTTACTTTAACCTGTCTTCTATTGGTGTCTGTGAAGACAGGTGTGTTTTTCTTGGTAGGGGAACCTGTACATCTTAGCATTTTTAGAACCCTATGTGCAGGACTAGCCTCACCTGCTGGGGTTCAGGGAAACTGAGGAAACCTGTGATTATCCAGGTAAAGTTATAGTGGGGAGAGAGCTGCTGGAGATTGACAAGGGGAGGTCAAGTTGAAATTCTGTGACTCAGATAGCTCTTCCTGCTGCAACCCTTGACTACCTCTTTAACCTTGTTTCAAACCATAGTCTCCTAGTCAGGCATGATGATGGTAAACAAGCCAAGCTGACTTCTGTTCCTCAAACCCACTAAGCCTGTTGCTGGTTACTTACTGCTACAGGGGTGTTTGCTTTTTAACCTCCTGCCTGATAGCCTGCTGCCTCCCTAGATCTTAGCATTTGCAGTTCTTTCTTTTCACTCTGGTGTGTGCTCAGAAATTCCCACCTCCAGAGAAGAACCCTTATTTAAACTGGGCTCTCTCCTATAACAGGTAACCCAACTCCTTTATTGTTTTTGTTTCACTCATCTTTACCAGAAATGCTCTTTGCTTGTTTCTTTCCTTGCTTGGCGTATCTTCCTCTGTCAGATACAAACTCCAGGGACTTTATTTGCTTTTCTTTTCTGATTCATACAAGAACTGGGGTATAGGCCAGAGGTGTGTGTGGGGGGGGGGGGCGGTGGTGAAAGGATTCACCAGAGACAAAGTGGAGAACAGAACAGGCCGATTGGCTGCAATACACAGCTGAGGGGAGCAGGAGATGTCTGCCACACCATGTGCTGGGATCTAACTCGTGCTGCAGTGGCTGTGGATGCTTCATAGTGTGGTGCTTAACCCCTGTGCCATCAGGAAAGTCTTTCCCTCTGTTCTTCTAGGTGCATTTTCAGCCCGCCGTGAGCTCTGCGGCAAGAAGAGGCTGCCAGCCTGCCCGCTCCCCTCCGGCTGGCCCTTGGTTGCACCCGTCCACACAGAAGCCCTTTGCTGCTGGAGGACTGCAGCCCTTTGCTCCCCTGCTCCTCTTAGCCAGCACCCTATGCTTTGCTCAGGAACCAGCACACTTTCCAGTGTCCTCCAAGCACCCATTTCCCCATGGGGGGAAAGACAGATCTGATGTTGATCACTTTTAGCCTCCCTTTAATGAGAAGTTTGCCTGTGCTGCTTTGGAGGGAAGGTTCCCTGGATTAAGTCAGACCTTTCTTTCATGGAGGTCGATGCCATGATAGGAAGAGGCTTTGCTGTTCCCAGCACAGAGGCCTCTCTCATGCCAGTGTCTTTAGAAATGGACTAAACCTTCCCGTTCATTAAATTGTTGGTCTTGGCAATCTGCGTAATTTGGGTGGAAAAGTACTTTGACCTGAATTATCTGGAGAACAGAGATCAGTGAGTTTCCTCTAATAGTTAATTATCAGCATGGCTCATGATGGAGCTGCTCTGCCTGTCTATCTTTTTATCTAAAGGAAGGGTTTAGCAAGGTGCCTTCATTGCATGAAAGATAGACTTCAACGGTTAAGATTTTATTTTATTTTTTATTATTTTGCTCCCCTTAGATCTCTATGAGAAATCATGATGTTTCCAAGGCAACACATGGCTTGGGGAAATGGGAATAATACTCTCTATGCAGAGGGATAACATCACAGCCACGACAACAATGCTATCCAGCGTTCAAATGTTGGATGTTCAGAGGGACCAAGTCATTTTGATTAGAATCTTGGTGGCTGGAGTTTCAAAGTAGAATAATTGTACTCATGTTCAATACATTTGCAAACCCTCCTAATAACAGTGGAGAAGGGAACGTGGTCAAAACACTGTCTGGGACTGGACTCTAGGCTTCTATGGGTTGAGGATGATTGAGTGTTTTATTACCTCGCTGGGATGAGGTTGATGTTTTTGAATTTCTTTTCTCTACTGTACATGTCTGTTGGAACATATCGTAGCCACTCAAAATATTAGAAAGCTATTCCAGTGACCAGGTTATTTTCTCTGAAATGACTCTCATTTATAAAAATCTTAAATATTTATTATAAAAAAGGTTTATTGTAGCAAAACCAGAACACAGCTATTTAAAAATAAGTAAAACAGTCACACCACCACTGATAGAACCACTGTTAATATTTTATTATAAACCCTTCCAGATATTCTCCTAAGAGCTAAATTGAAAAGAGCTGAAATCATACACATGCAAAATACTATGCACGCTATTCTGTAATCTGCTTTCCCTGTACCTGAATAGCATGTCGTGAACATTTTGCATTCTGCTGGAGTCAGGCTACTGTGGTGTCAACCGTGTGTTCTCTGGAGTCAGGCCGCCTTGTGTTAAATTCTATAACCAATTATTAGCTGTGTGACTGGACAAGTTATATAACCTTTATTTTTTTTATTTTTTATTAAAATATTTTAAAATTTACATATACTTGCCATCAATTGTAATCCCCATGTATTCCCCATCACCATCTCACCAGTGCACCATCACCTCAGTCCCCCGTGCTCCCATCTTCCTATATAACCTTTATGATGCTTCAGATTTCTCATCTGTAAAATTGGCATGACGGTGATGGGATCTACCGCATGATACTGCTTGAGGAGTAAGTATACTAAAGCAAAAAAAAAAAAAAAAAAAGTCATAGCACAGTGCCCGGCACACAGAGCCTCTCATTAAATCTAAGCTATTGTTACATTTCCGTGTCAGGGCACCCCAGCTTGACTGTCTGCGTGCTGTCCTGTTTTACCAGCATGTGAGCCCGGTCTGCTTCTCATGGTTTCATGACTGGATGTATCTCTCAGTGCTGTGCAAGCTTTGATGCTGTGTGTGTTTCTATACCACAGACCTGGAGCCTGTAAGATTGTGAAAAATACATGTTTTTGGTCATTTAGACGATTTTCCGGGTAGCTAATCTAAGTATTTGGTCTACAGCTACAGTTCCTGGTTCATAGCACCTAAAAGCCTTGCAGTGTTCTAAGCGTTGACAGTGACCAGGTTTTCTCTTCATTATATTAATGAAGGTAACTTTGGGGTAGCACCTAAAGATAGGGGCTGGTTGTTTGAGGGGTGGACAGAGGGACAGAGGCTTGGAACTTCCAGTCCTGTCCTCAGATTTTAGGAGAGGAGAGACGCAAAGGCCTGGAGGATGATTTCAGTAGTCATTAATCAGTTGTGCCTGTGGAAAGAAGACTTCATAAAAACCCAGAGGACAGCTTTGGAAAAATTCTGGGTTAATGAACATGCGAAAATTTGGTGAGAGTGGCACATCTGGGGAGGGTATGGAAGCTTTCCCTCCTCTCCAAACCTTGCCCTGTGCCTCTTCCAACTGGCTGTTCTTCAATAATATAATATCCTATATAATAAATCAGTCATTTCTGCATTCTGTGAGTCACTCTAGCAGATTAATTAAAGCTGAGGAGAGGGTTCTGGGAATCTTATTTATAACCAGTTGGTCAGAAAGATAGGTGACTGCCTGGACTTGCACTGGTGCCTGGGCGGGAGCGTGATCTTGGGGACCCTAACCTGTGCAATCTAACACTTGAGCGGATAGTGTCAGAACTGAGTTGAATTCATGACACCCAGTTGGTATCTGAGAATTGCTCATCAGTGTGGGAAGTGTCTACACTGGCATGGGGTCTAGGAGGTCTACACAGCGCTGTATAGTGCGTCTGGCAGGGAGCACCTTAGCTCTCCTGCTGGACGGAGAGATTCTGGACATGTCAGTGGAAGAGGAGAAGGCAGAATGCTTGGGATTTCTGGTGTCCTCTAGATAAGAGGTGAGCGGGGTTCTGATGAGAGATAGGGTGTTTCATCTTGGATCTACTACTTTCCGAGTGTCATAAACAAGCTGCTTCGGTGCTCTCAGCCTTCACCTTCTAAGGCTCTAACATCTGTAGAGTTCGGATTGTTTCAGAGTCTACATTCTTGGGTCTTCTGAGTGCTGAATTAGATGTGAAGAGTTTAGCATTTGCCTGGTTCCTGGCAACCTCTTAATATAGCAGATATTAGATCAGATACTATTGGCAGAAATGGGGCTACCATTAAACAGGATATATTTCTGTTCAGAGATGCTTATCAGGCCCATTTGCTCACACATGTGTACATGTGCACACAGTTCATCTATGGAACTGTTACTTCATGCTTATGAATTTGCCTTTTCATTTTTTGTTTCTATTGGCTTCTACTGGTGATCACGCTGGCTTGGTTATTGGGTCTGAAAACCACACCCTCTCTTTGTACTTAGCTTTGTGATGCTGGGGCTGGGCCTCTGCAACCCCTCTGTCTCCTTTGCCAGGGAAAGCATGTTGGGCTCTGCTGGGAGGGGGCGCTCCTGGAAGCAGGAGGGAGAAGAGACGTGCTTCTTCGTGTTCGCCCGGCATCTCCTGCTTTGGCACTGGCGGTTGTGTCAGCAGAGCGGCTGACTCTGGTTTTCATTTTCCTCTCCTACTCTCCAAACCATCCTCATTGTCCCTCCCTGGCTGGTTGGCCAGGGGCTCCCCGCTCTGCAGGGGTCTCCTTCAGGCCAGTGGATCCTGGCAACCCCAAACTCTTTCCTTTGTTCCTCCAGTGGGGGTGACCAGAGCTGCTTTCTGCAGTTACATCAGTGAAACTTCAGAATTCCCCTTTGTTTTTCTCAGTTTCTTGATTCCTGGTGAACGATTCTTCCTACTAAATTATCTCCGTTAAGATTACAGACGTGGTTTTATTTCCTGATTGGACCCTGACACAAACTTCGCTTTCCCTAAGTGACTCTATTAGGAAGGAAACATGCATTTTTTGAGCAAATGTGTCATCATGGCTCTGAGTGAAGGATGCTGGGAATCCACCTTTCCTCCCGATGCAGACTCTGCAGATCGCCTGTCTGCTGGAGAGGCTCTCGGCTCTTGGCCGAGTGGGGAGACTGCTCTCTGCTCCCAGGCGGGGCTAAGGCTTCAGTGTCAGCCGCCCCACTAGGGGAGCAGAGCCAACTTTTTGTCTTGGAAAGAAAAGTTTATTTTAGGGAAAAAAAAAAGGATAAAGACTAAAGACTCTCATGTATATAGTACCTGGGAGAAGCAAGAAAGCCCAGCGGAGCCATCTTTAAAGACAGGTCAAGGAAGAAGGAAGGGGAAAGGAGGAAAGTCTAGCCGAGTAAGAGAGCTGTGGAGTCAACTATGTCAAAAAGAAAAGTGGAAGCAGGGGAGGCTGAATGCCTGAGGAGCGTGTTCAGCAAGGGCTGACAGCGGCTGGGTGGGGAGAGGCAGGGAATCAGCAAGACTGGTAGTCCCTGAGGGTTCTGGAAAACAGTGTCTACTTTTCATTTATTTACACATAATAAAAAAGGCCTGTACAATAGGTTGGTCAACACCACTTTCCTGCTTCATTGGTTTCCAAAAGGACTCGTGGCTCCCCTGCTGAGAGATTATTTCCAGAGGCCTCTTTCAGGTCATAACCTTCTCCCTCTGTGCTCAGTTCTGCCTATTGCCCTGCCTCCTGGTCTCTGTTTCTCTGTCTCTGTCTCTCCCCTTTATTCTCTGAGAACACTGGAAATGCACTGGCCTCGGGCCCCTCCCCCAGCAGCCGGCCAACCCAGAAAAGATCTGACCACAGGGGCTTCAAGAGAGCAGCTGAGAAAGCCGCATTGCCCTCTGACCCTTGGCTGTCCCTTTTCATACATGACCGGGATGCCTTTATTGATTCAAAGAGCTGGGTGGTGCCATGACAGCTGGATGATGGGTGACAAGGCTCAGGAGCTCTGGGGGGACACATCTCCCCTCTGGGAACGGGGGTATCACCACCTATCTGTCCTGTGAGGGTTTTGTGAGGCAAAGCAGAGATTCCTGTTCTTGGCTTGGAAATTAATTCTGGACTAAAAAATACAGTAGAATCTTTACCTTGTTCCACAGGAAGAACAAAAGCATCTAGCACTTTTACTGATTTTTTTTTAAAAAAGAAACTTATATTTTGGAATAAAATTTGTTTTACAGGAAAGTTGTAAAGATGGTGCAAAAGGGTATATTTTTCTTGATTTCTTCTTCTTCGGAATGGTTGTTTGTATATAGGAAGGCTACTGACTTTTGTTCATTTATTTTGTATCCCGCTACTTTACTAAACTGATTGATTGTTTTAATTAGATTTTCTGTAGAGCTTTTATATTATTATTATCATATCGTCTGCAAATAATGATAGTTTTACTTCCTCTTTTCCTATTTGGATTCCTTGTATGTCCTTTTCCTGTCTTATTGCTCTGGCTAAGAC
>JAGFMF010011390.1:7428856-7489639 GCA_019455555.1 Galemys pyrenaicus
AGGATCAAGGAAAGGAATAAGAACAATATTAATAATAACAATAACAGCAATAAAGACACAAAAACCAAAAATGAGGAGACAAGGACAGACTGGGGACACTTGGTGGGGAGGGGGGGAGGGTTGAGGGAAGATGGGAGCATGAGGGACTGAGGTGATGGTGCACTGGTGACATGGTGATGGGGAATACAAGGGGATTACAATTGATGGCAAGTGTATGTAAATTTTAAAAAAATATTTTATATTAATAAAATAAATTTTAAAAACAAAAAAAAATTTATATTAATAAAAAAAAAAGAAAAAAAAACAAACAAAACAAAGGAGCCAAAAAAAAAAAAAACCTGGCCTTAGTTAACAATGGTGCAATTATAACCAAAGTTGTTTACCAAAAGTAAACAACAACAACAACAAAAACTTAATGAGACCAAAAAGCTCTTTTCCCATCTTAAGTTCTTCTTCTCCAAAGCCACCTACCCCATCCTTTCACTCTATTCAAAGGTGCTGGCATCTTAGTATTGTTAACTGAGGCCAAGTTGGTGTGTTGTTTTTTTCCCCCAGGTTTCTTTGTTTTTCCACGAATGTCTATTTTCTTTTCCAGGCCTCCATCCAAGACACCATATTACAATTAATCATTATATCTCTTTAGTTTCTTCTGGTCTGTGACAACTCAGTCTTTTCTTATTTTGGATGACCTTGACAATTTTGAAGTATACTGGAATTTAATGGACTGTTTTTCAATTTGGGTTTATGTTATGTTTTTCTCATGCTCGGACTGGGGTTCTGGGTTTCGGGTAGGAGTCAACTGAGGTGAAGTGGTGCCCTCATCACATCCTATGGGTGGTACCCACATGATGTCAGCAAGACATTGTTAGTGCATGACTGAGGGGCACTCAGTCACCCCCACACTTGTGCCCTGTAAAATAGGGTCCTTCCACCCACCACATAAAGACAAAGGAAGCGTACTGTTAGTGTGATAGATCTTCAGTAGAATTAATATGCATGGAGAGGGAAGAAACTCTTACTAATGAGAGTTTCCCGGTAAAACACACAAAATTACCATCCCTTGTGGGCAAATGCCCAGTTTTGACTTTCGGGCCCACGGTTGGCCCACAAGCTTGCCTCTGGGGAAACCAGTGGTTCCCTCTCTCACCCTGGTACAATGTGCTCTTTTCCCATCTTAAGTTCTTCTTCTCCAAAGCCACCTACCCCATCCTTTCACTCTATTCAAATCCTGTAGTGGGGAACCACAGGAAGGAGGTTCTGAAGCAGGGATTCATTTGGCTTATTCATGTAAATCATTTGGTTTATTCATGTTGTTATACAACAAATACTTAATACTGGTTCTGACCATGAGTAACAGTATTGCTGAAAGCCCTCTTAGGATAAAGGCTACAGCTCTTAACTGCATCTGGGACCGTGGTGCTTAGCGTAGGGTTAGGCAAGGAGAAGGACCTCAGGTTTTTTCTGAACTGACTCAGAGATCACCTCAGCAGGTCAGAACTTCCTGTGGTTACTTACCAGAGTCCATTCTTACCATGTTTTTCTCTAAGACAAAACAAAAATGAAACAACTCTGAAACCGAAAGGCTGCAATGCTTTAGCCTGGGTCAATATGGCATGACATGTCTATTTCCATGGTTAAGAATATCACCAGTGAAAATCTGCAGTGGAAAATTGAGCACAGCTCTTTCGTCACATGATTTGTTTTGCTCGCATTTGGATATGGCACTGCTTTAGGGGCCAGGCAGCTGAACCCACACATTGCGGAGCCTGCTGTATACAGCGTGCGCAGAAGGCAGGATGGGATTCAAACGTGTAGTGAGCGTCTACTTCAGTGGTGTCTTAGAGCTGTCTTGATTGTTTGATTTTCAGGAGTTTCCTAGCTACTTCTTAAAGCAGCCAATATACAGACTGAATTCATATGGACTGACAAATTATATTAAAAAGAGATAATAAGGAGCTCAATGAAACATGGCAGAGGGTTTTTGGGGCATGGAGAGTGGGCAGTGTGTGAAAGTACACATTTGTGGAAGTTTGAACCTATAACCCCTGGAGCAGATACAAAGATGTATACTTACTTATCTCAATAATCATAATTTGAAAAAAAAAAAGCAGAGATAGTAAATACCCAATTATATTCACATTGAGTACAAATCAACTATTTAATACTCTCTATGCTGTTGAGGTTCTTTACATTTATTGTGTCTGTACATTGAAAATATACATTGGTGTATCAGTTTCCATTTCTTCCTATCATATTTAGTGATGTCAAGTGGGAGCTTGAAGCTGGGGACAGTAGGAATATTTACACCATAGGTATTGGCAAGTGCTTCCAATCAGGGGTTTTTATTCCCAGAGAGTTGGTCTGGACCACCGATATTGTATATTAGGCAAGCCAGTTGAATATTTTTGGTTGCAAGAAACAGAGAGTCTCTAAAATTAACTAACATGAGGAGGGGTTTGCGCTAAGGGTATTTATTATGAGAGAAAGGGGTTGAATAGCATGGAGATTTAAGAGCAGGCCCAACCCTAGGGCCTTATGAAGTAGAGGGTTGGAGATGGTTCTGGAGCCATCTCCAGATGGCTCTCGTGACCTCAGAACCTGGCCTGACCTCTGTCTCATGGTAGCTGCATCTTTCTGACCTGGTCTTAGCTGGCTGTCTCCCCCTCGCCTTATATTGTTTCTCTGTCATCGCTTCTGCTTTCTTATTTCTCTTTGATGTGTGTGATTTATCACAGTCATTCCAGCTTTTCATCCTGGTTCCTCTTGAAGACTATCTGCCTCATTTTGAAGAGACAAAACAAATTTTATTTTGTTGCTTTAATTTCTGAAAAGGAGATCTAATTGACCCAGTTCACTTTCTCATGTAAGGCAGTACCAATTGCAGCTGGCTTATACTTCACCTGCTGGATGTTGGCTAAATGCTTTATCTGGTCTCTGCTGGCCGAGGAGGAAGGTGGGATCACAGAGTACAAACTTGGGCCTAGTACATGAGGGATAAAAAGGTGAATTAGTACCACATGGTATCATTTATATGTGAGCTCTTTTTTTTTTTAAAGATTTATTTATGCATACAAGAACTGAGGTACAGGCCTGAACTGTGTGGGGTGAGAGAAGTCACCAGAGACAGAGTGGGAAGCAGAATAGGCGGATCTACTGAAATACACTGTTGAGGGGAGCAGCAGGCAAGACAAGAGCGGTCTGTTGCACCATGTGGATCACCTCCCTGGCTGGAGATTGAACTCATGCTGTAGTGACTGCAAATAGCTTCATACTGCTGAAATTTAACCCCTTGAGCCACCAGGGAGGCCCCCACTTGTATGTGAACTCTTAAAAAGAAAGTCAAACTTGGGAAGATAGTAAAATGGTGGTTGCCAGGGGCTGGGGAGGTAGGTAGAGGGTAGTTAAAAAAAAAAAAAAGTTGGTTAAAAAAAAACAACTTTCCTATAAAAGGTGAATGAGGTGGGAGGATCTAATGTAAGACATGGAGAGCATAATTGCTAGCCCAGTATTATGCAACTGAATTTTGCTAGGAGAGTAGAACTTACACAATTTCACCAAAAAAAAAAAAAAAAAGAAAGAAAAAGTGATGACTGTGTTCACTAACCAGATGGTGAGAATCCTTTCACAAGGTGTCTGTCAAAATCACCACCAAGTAGACATTAAATATCTTATAATTTTATATGTCAGTTATACTTAAGCGAAGCTTAAAAAAATACAGACGAATCAGCTACTTCTAGAATATAAAAATGACCAATGAAGTCTGGTGATGACTGGGTGATTTACTCCAAATTTCACACATTGCTGGAATAAATGCAAATCTGTGTAACTACTTCAGAAATTATCCAGCAGGATCTCCAAAAGGTGGTCACATACCTATTCTGTGATCCAGAACTTCTGTAAATACCCAATCAAAATGAATCATTTTTTTTTTTCCGTATCAGGAGCTATAAAGAGTCTTTCTAGCATTACTTGTACTGGTTCCAAACTGGAAACTCCCCAGAGTTTCTCCACCATAAAATGGTTACACAGGTCATAGTAATTTCATGCAACAGGAAAGAAAGTGTTATTACTGTTATTGCTGTACAGAGCGGCACGTCTAAGTCTCAGAAATGTTCTGCTGCGAGAGCAGCCATATTCAAAGGCGTATATACTGTATGGTTTCATTTATGTGCTATTCAAGAACAGGAAAATGAGTCTACCTTAAGGATGTCAGAATAGTAGCCGCTCTTATGGGAAGTACTGAAGGGAGAGGGCACCAGCCGGTGTCTGGGTACTGACGATTCTTTATCTCCTTAGTTGGGTGGTAGCTGCTCAGATGTTAACATTTGTAAACTTTCTTTGAACTTAAACCATGGCCCCTTTATGTAAGTTAAACTTCAAGAAAAAGAAAAGAATGAATGACTGCCATGGAAAACATAGTTGGGAAAGATAAGTGCTAATTAAAAATATGTATGAAGTGTCATAGGATCTCAGAAAGGGGCGAGTGATTGTGCTGGGAGAAAAGAAAGGAATATTTGTCTCTTTAATTTGTTGTTTTAATTTCTGATAGAGGAGATCTAATTGGTTGAGCTCATTTCCCCCTCTCCCTGTATTCTCCAGTGTGTGCCAGGGACTTTAAATAAGTTACCTTCCTAGGCCACAGTTTACAGCCTAGGAGAATTTAGAATGGGTTTCAGAGTGATATATGGGTATTCAGTACAGAGTAATGAGAGTGATAATATCAGAGTGGTACAACCATTCATGTAATAGTGCCTTAGCTTCCAGAGACTACTGGAATGAATTAACACAAACTTGATGGCTGAATGCAATAGAACTGTATTTTCTAATACTTTTGGCAGCTGGAAGCTTGAAATCTGTCAGGTTCTAGAGGAGAATCCCTGTCCTGCCTCTTCCAGCTCCTCGCAGCTGCCCTGCCATCCCTGAGTTTGCGGCCACATTGTTCTAGTCTCTGACTCTGTTGTCAGTTGCCTTTTTTGTGCACCTCTTTTGTAAGTCTCCTTGTATGGCATTTAGGGCCCAATAATCCGGGATTAATTACTCATCTCAAGATCCCTAACTTAATCACATCTACAAGGACCCTTTTTTTTCAAATAAATTAACACACAAATTCCAGGGATTTGATGGAGACATTGGCCTACCATATATGGTTTAATTGAATTAATAACATTCGTTCATTAAAAAGAAATAAGCAGGTGTTTGCCAGGCACAGGGGAAAGGGGAGGCTGAATATATAGGAGAATTCTTGGAATGTGTTCCAAGAGGATTAGAATTTGTTTCATAGTGTACTTGGCCTTGACTACAAATCTTTTGGTTGGAGAAGTGCATGCATTTATGTGTATACACACACACACACCCCTCTTCCAGAGGTTTGGAGTCACCTTCAGTTTATCATTCACAGATTATAATATGCCTTTCCAAAGGGAAAACATTTTGAACTATTTCATGTATCTTGAACTTTGATTAGCTACAATCCCTTTCTTCAAACAAAAGCATGCTTTATACAATTGGCAAAGAGCTAAAGTCTAAACCTCCACTTCTCTGTTGTACTTGGTCCCTTTTCCAAAGTTCCTATTTGAAAATTATTATTGTCTCAGATTGGGTGTTGGCAAACTTTTGAAGTAATCAGCCTGATAATAAATATTCAGGGCTTTCTGGTTCATTCAATTTCTGTTACAGTTACCCAGTTCTGCTATGCTAGCCCCAAAGCAGTTATAAATGATATCAAAAAGAATGGCAGGGCTGAGTTCCAATCAGACTTCATTTGTAGACATTGAACTTTGAATATCATATAATTTTCACATTATGATTTTACATCTCTTGATTTTTTAAGAACTATTTAAAGATGTAAAAACTATTCTGAACTCATGCAGGGTGCAAAAGCAGACAATGGGCTTTAGCCTGCAGGTGGTAGCTTGCAAACCTGTCTTGGATAATAGCATCTGACCTGTGAAAGTTTTCTTAAGACTTAAAATTCCCAAACCCCAGGATTGGAAAGTACCACAGACGCTACTAGTCCTTAACTCCCACCATAATATCCAGTCGCCAGCCAGTGACCCTGCCAGTTGTCATCCAGTGCCTGATACTCCGGTGCCTGCAGGAAGCACCACCTCCTGGGCCAGCGCATTCTGCCCTCAGACAGTGCTGATTGCTAGAGATCTTCCCATGCAGAGCGGCACCTGTCTCCAGCGCGGGCATCGACAAGATACCACTGCCACTGTGAAGCACAATATTAACACATCAGGTTAATTTCATGCTCTACTTGTCTTGGGCTGATATTAACGAAAATTAAATTTTGTGCTAATCAGCCTTAGCATTCAGCATGCACGGCACAAATTTGTGATTTCTGGCAAGGGTGGTTAAATCATATTTATGCTATTTGTGGGGTGCTCGAATAACAGGAAAATACTATTACCAACAATTAAACTCCCAGGTTGACAGATGTCAGCATGAGCAGACATAGCTGAGTGCAAGTGGAAAGTCATCGCAGCGAGTTGCAGGCAGAAAGAACAAACCAGGGAAACTACAATAAAATTTCAATTTCCTCCTTTCTTTTGGATGGCTAGTTTTGAACATTTGACCAGTGCAAGTGATTTCAGTTCGTGTCCTGTTTCTCCCCTCCTTCTCCTTTTGATGGCACTGATAGGCACACTTTTAGAGACACTAAAAGGAATGTCTTCTTTCCTGGGTGTCACAGAAAGAAGGGTGGCATTGAGCACCCAAAAAGCATTCTCCTTAGTTGCAGGTAGCTTCTTGCCACTTATGGTGGCATTCTCTTGGTCTTCAGAGCCGGAGCAAGGAGGAGGTCTGGGTGAGACTAACCTCGCCAACCATGTCTTCCCCTGTGGGGGACTGGCCAGGACATCTGGTGTTTTTCTGCGCTCACTCTGTGATGCCTAAGTCACTAGCAAAGCACTGTGTGGACATTGTCTTAAAGGTCTTGTTTCCTAGAAACTAAGAGCCACTAAGCACGCTGACTCCAGATGGGTCTCTCGTCACAGTCCCCGTACTTGGTCTTCACCCACAGGAGGCATCAGGGGAATCAAACGTCCTTAGGCTTGTAGGTAAACATTTCATGTAAGAGCCACTGAGCATGCCCAGAGACCTGCTCTTCTTTCTGGATATCTGGGTGTGCTTCCTTGCTCAGGGGAGTCTGCACTCCTGGTTAGTAAGCTGTGGGGTTGACCGTGGCCTTGGGCTTGATAGTTACCCAGGTGGTGGGGTGACCAACTGTCCCAGTTTTCCTGGGATTGAGGGGTTTCCTGGCTTTAGGGACTTTCCAGACTTGAACCAAATTCTTCCAGGCCAACCGGGATGGCTGGTCAGTGGCCCTAGAGGATGGCCTGGTGATTTTGATTGCTTCTAGATTTTGATTACCTATGACCACAACTTGGATGCATCAGGGCTCAATTCTGTTCCTTTCCTCTTACTTATCCATGTGTCCAACTCTCTCCCACAGGGCCTGGAGAAACCACATGTAGACTGATAGGCCTGGGACAGAGATGACCACCACATGCTGCTGCCTCTTCCATTCCCTGACCCCGGTCAGAAGTGCTAAACAAGCCTTCCCCCCTGAGCTGGTCACCTGAAATCCAGGCAAGCACCATCAATCAGTACAAGCTGGCGCAAAGGGTAAGACCTATTTGCTGCCTTTGGCTTGGGAGATACATCCAGAACCCCATATCACCCAAGGGAAATTACAAACGGAAACAGAAGTACAGAAGGGAAGGGTCAGCCAGTGAAGCTTTGGGCATCAGGTCAAGGGGAAGGGCTGAGGACTGCCGAATCCAGGAGCCACAGAGCTGGACTGAGCCCAACCATTCAGGGTGGGCCTCCGACAACACCCCACTTCTAGGAGTGTGTTTAGATTGAGAGCTGGTCTTGCAGAAGGGACAGGGAAGCTGGCTTCAAGGTGCTTACTTGGTTAAGCTAACAGCTGCTACTAACTCCATTCAAGCCTGTGCCCTCTCTTTACCTGCGCCCTAGCTGAACACCCTCAACAAGGCCCCAACAAAGTCCTGTTCCTCCGGTTGACACCAAGGGGTCCAGCCTCAAGCTAGTGGTGCTGTTACAGGGTAACCCTAATATAAAATGGTTTGCTTGATTGGGTTCTCCTCCGCGCACTCGAAAGGCACTTATAATGCCCTAACTGCAGACACAGACAACAAAGGTTAATAAAGGGTTTTATTTACTAGAGAAGGGGAAATAGCATAATGAATAATACAAGGAGAAGAGAAGGATACAGATCTGTAAATGTCCTACCAGTTCCTTGGAGCTAGAACTCAACGGCATGCTGAGAGCTGGCTCCCAAGGAAAAGAGAGACCCCCAAGGCCCACATGTCTGCTTTTATACTCAGTCTGGCTGCTTAACTCCACCCTCAGGACCCAGTGATCCGCTCTTCGATAATGACCTTATGGGATTTATGGTTCTTGGATATTGCAGGTCTGGAACAGGGGTTGAAGTCCATAACCTATTTGTGTAATTTGTTCAGGAGGACCTTTCCCCCCTAACAGTGCTACATACAGAGGACATCCCTGTGGGCATTCCCAGGTCTGGTGGGGGATAAGCAGGCATCAGCACCTGCTGGTAAGGCCGACTGGCTACGGAAAGGATTTGAGACCCTGGAAGTCCTCACTTCTCCCTACCTATTGCCTTTCACCCCAGGACCCATAGGTACCCTTCACCATCCAGTAGCTGAGTCAGATTTGGAACAGCAACACTTTTCAGGATTATGTGATGTCCTGTCCCTAAAGGCCTGTCTGTGACCTTAACTCTTTGTCTCCCACCCAGGAAGAATACCCAGGATAAATACTAAATATTTGTAAAGAGACTTTTTAACATTCATGTCTTTTTGTGTAGTAGCAAATAATAGCATAAACAGACACAGGGTGCGGGCCACCTTTTTGGGGTTCCTTCATGTATGGGCTCTCTGTTTTGCCTCTCCCTACTCTTCTTACAATAGCAGTAGAGTTTTTATTTAGTCAGGGTATGGAAAGGAGTGAGTGGGATGGTTGCATTTTCTTTCAGAACTGTCATTTATAGCATAAACTTATGTCCTGACTCTTGAGGACTCAAGCATCTGATGCTTAAAAGCCCTGGCCTTTTAACTCAAGAGCCTCGAAGGCTTTTGAAACCGTGGACACCAAGGACGTATACATTTCTCTGTTCTGTTATAATCTCCCAGCCAGGCAGTGCCAAGCGCTTCATGGTCTGGTTTAGCTGCTCCCACGGGGTAGCCAGAAATACTGGAGGAACCCTTGCCAGTTAATATCATCACATCCCACTCATTTGCCATTCTCACTCCCAACTTAGTGATACTTTAGTAAAGCTCCTGAATGAAAGATCTAAGAGTTTTAAAGAACAGAAGCCTCTCTGGGCCCTACTGCAAGTAGACCATACCATAAAGACGTACCATACATAGAGAGCTGACTGACCTAGGGTGGCCGACCCAGGGTGTGACCTGCGTGCATTCCCTGGGTCCCAGCATCTGGGCCCCAACTCCCCTGAGATGTGGGGTTTCATTTTGTTTATCAGCTCTCATCAACAGCTGGAACCCAATTGCTTGGACCACAACTGTGAAGAAAGGCCCTGAGACTGGGTTTGTACTGAGGAGGAGAAAAATGAAGTGATTGTTGTAATGTCTGCCACAGGACCTCAAAAAGACGATAAAGGGGCCACAGTCCTACCAGGTTCTTGTAGAACTTTTTCAAGCTCAATCACTCTTGAAATGCAGAGAGGACCCCCCTAGGGGATAAAGGGAAGCCTTTCGGTGAAAACCTCCACTCACAGGGACATTTGAATCATTAGCATGTGAAAGCAGTTCAGCCAGGCTGGGTAGGATGGGCTCTGGGAGTCTTCCCTATAGACCTCCAGAGTCTTTGTTTGTTAATTTTGTTTTGTTTTTCAACGTTTTGGAATTGCCTATCATTTGTCCTGTGGGCACATGGGCCATTGGCTCTTTGGGCCCCAAACCAACAGGGGGCAGCAGAGAACAGGGAGAGCCAGCCTGGCTTGGCTGCTCCAGACCCAGCAACTCTTCCAATCTTCCACTCTCCCTGTAAGCGAATCCTGTGGACGCACTGTAGACATTGTTGTCCACACAGTGGTGTGTTCCAAGGGCACATGAGAAAAGTCAGCGGGAGAAAGACCTTCTAGCGTTCAGGTGGAGAAAATTCTTTGCTGGGATCCAAGCTGATCTGAGAACAGGAAGGAGGAGAAGGAACAATGGTAAGAGCAACAGTACCAGTTCTCCAGCTTCTGTAGGGGGCCAGGCCCACAGAAGGCTCTTTCTTTTCATTTTCTCAAAGCTTAATTGAAGTCGGTGAACCCCACCCTCCCCTCCGAGTTTACAGATGAGAAAGCAGTGGCTCAGAGTGGTTAAACATTTGACCAAGGTGATAAAATAAGGAAGGGTTCATCTAAAATTTAGACTCTTGTCTGCTCAGGCCTTTCCAGGAAGAAGACAGGAAGATGTGCCTGGGGGAATTTTGTAGGTCCAAGAGAAGGTCAATAGGCCCTCCTGGTCCAGCTTCCTCTCCGGATGGTCATGGACCCCCCCACTGTTCTGAACCCAGCTCATTGGATTATGGGTCCATGCACCATCCCAGGCAGGTCCAGGGTGAGAAGCTGAACCGCTGCCTGGGAGTAATGGTGATGAGTGTGAAATCTCTCAGTGAGAGGCTGTTCTCATGGAGTCTGCTGGGTGGACGTGCCACCCTCGACCTGGGCAACTAAGGGACTAGAGTGTCAGTTTGTGGACAGGCCCAAGGGAACAGTTGGCCTGGGCTAGTCACCTCTTTGTATTTGTGGCTCTGATTTGCCCTCTTTTGCCCCTCATGCTGTACATCCATTTCGTCTATGCTCAGAGGCAGAAAGAATTCATTTGCTAGGTGTGGACCAGAGCCATGGCAAAGGACAGCCCAGAAAAGGCCTGGAGAAAGATTATAGAAATCTGAATGAACTTTCGAGTGCTCATCAAGGAAGTCATTGACTTATGCACCACAGTGGGAGGTAGTTATGTGACATGGGGAGGCAGATCTGGGATTAGAACCCTTTTATCTCCTGCAGGCCCAGCTGCACCCTGGGCTTGGAGATCAAGCATGGCCGCACTTAGAGAAACACGTTCAGACACATTTGAAACCTTTGGCGTGGAACTGGGGAGTCAGCACCAGGGACCTGGTGCTGTCGGAGCTGTCTGTATTCTAAGATCTCCTTGGAGGCCACATTCTTGAGTGCAAGCCTGGCTCTAGGAGCTGTGGCCTCAGGAGTTGCTTGTCCCAAGGTCCCTACAGTGCAGGTTCCTGCTTGCTTTTGCCAGTGTCTGTCTCCCCAGCCAGCAGAGGACATCTGTCCCTCAGTCTACTTTGATAGGGCCACGTGGCTGAGCCCAGCTGAGGCCCAAGTTGTGAGCCCACTTCAGGTCTTCATTCAGTCACTTTGCCGGTACTGTTCATTTTTTCAGGATGTATTTATTTTATTCAGTACTTAAGGATTAAGCCCCATGTACATGATTACATTAAATGTTCATATTCTTTTTTACACAGGAATTTTTTTTAAGTTTTGTGATATATCCCCCCCCCCCATAACTTTTTAAAAAATTGAGCTACCATTGGTTTACAACACTGTCTGTGACTTAGAACTATACGTTCCTACCTCTTCAGCTATTTACCACATCACACCCACCAGCAAAGCACCCGTAAGACATAGTACATCCCTTGCTTTGTGTCCCTGTAACAGGGTCATCCCCAGGAAAGGGGGAAGTTCCAGAATCCTGGTTCCGCTCTAAGTGGGTGGAGCTGAGCAGGGAAAAAAAATTCTACAGAGAAAACAAAAAAAGAGAGGAAGAAGGAAGCAGGATAGAGAGCAGCAAGGAGACCTGGAGGAAGCATGTAAAGTGGAGCCACATGTGAAAAAACTGTGCTTGCTTTTTAGTCTTAAACTAGTTAAAACAGATGTGGGTAAAAAAAACCCATGGTGAGGTTAACAATGGCAGCTTTCATCTTAACTTTAATTTTGCTCTTTTCCTCCCGAATTTGGACTCTTTCTAACCCTTTTCTATAAGTCTCTACTAAAATGTCCTTTAAACCTGTGGCAGGCTTTTAGGCCTTGCGTTAAGCCAATCCTATTTAACTAAACTTTTACCCTCAAGGAGATGGGTAACTTTAAATGCTTAACTTGGTCACTATGTTCTTTGTCCTTTCTGTATTGTACCCTAATTGTATTAAAGTTCCTTTCCACTAAAAGTTTTATATGTTTGTCTTAATGTGGCAAATGGCAAAACCCATTCAGAGGGCAGGCTTGGGAGTTCTGGGGTGCTCCTCTCCCTGCCCTGTAACATCCCCATCTATAAAATGTTGGTTTAAAGTTCTCTTGCCTACCTCCAAGAATTTCCTGGGAGCAAGTAAAAAATGTTATGTTGAAACATTCAAAAATTTGCTCAGAGGACCTCCCTGGTGGCTCAGGGGTTCAGGACACAGCACTATCAAGTATTGCTAGCCACTGAGCCGTGAGTTCATGAGCCTGGCCAGGGCGGGGACCCACATGGCGCAGCAGACCGCTGCTGCCTCGCCCGCTGCTCCCCTCAGCAGTGTGTTTCAGTCAGTCTGCCTGTTCTGTTCCCTGCTCTGTCTCTGGTGAATCCTCTCACCGCCCTATACTGCTATACCCTTGTTCTTCTATGCATACATAAATTTTTAAAAAATCACCCAGAAATCTATCTCCCCCATCCTCTATCACCTCTGATTCCTATTCCAGAGCAGACCTTCACAAGAACAAAGTACCTGAACATAGAAAGGAGGGAAAAAAATTCTCCCATCACTCCTTTTTTCTTGATTCATTTTTCTCAACGGCACTTACAAGTGTCTGATCCCCAGTGTATTTACCTTCTTTAGGTGCCTATTGTCTGTCTCCCCCTCTAGAAGAGGAGCTTGACAGGAGGAAGATCTTTGTCTTGTTCACTGCTAATTCCTTGGTGCGCAGAACAGTACCTTCCACCTTGTAGACGAGTGGATTCATTTATCATGCTATGAACTCACATCTCATTTTATTGAACATTATCAAGGGAGCATTTTTCAATGTCAGTAGAAATTCTTCAAAAGCATCATTGTAAATGGTGTGGTAGGGAAGTCTCTGTGTGGACTTCTAAGCATGTGTTGAGTATTCTTGTGTTCTTGGCACTGAAGGATTCTGCTGATGAATGTGATTCTCCATTTATCAAGCTAGGACAGGGCCAGGTTCTGCTTTTGTTGTGTGGTTTTGGTTTCTTGCTCCTGGTTGAGTGAACAGATGTGAGTGTCTAGTGACATGGAGAATTTCCATCTCTTGTCCTCTGGAGCCTGGGCACAGCACTGTGGTACTTCTCTCCAAATTTCTGGGTGAGCAGCTGGCCAGGCTCTGTGTCCCAAGGAGAGGGTATATCGGGGTAAGCAGAATCCATCGCTGGCCTCTGTTCTCTCTGTATCCACTTGCGCAGCCTCTGGCAGGAGCCTGCCCTTGCTCTGGGCCCCCATCTATAAAATGTTGGTTTAAAGTTCTCTTGCCTACCTCCAAGAATTTCCTGGGAGCAAATAAAAAATGCGATATTGAAACATTTGAAAAATCACTCAGAAATCTATCACTCCCATCTTCTTTCACCTCTGATTCCTATTCCAGAACAGACCTTCACAAGAACAAAGAATTAAGTGCTGAAGTTAAAATTGTTTTAGATTAACCTCAAAGAGTTCAGGGCCTGTGGGGCCATGTTTGATAGGTATTTCAGAATTTCTTTGGTGTGGTCAGAGAGGCCTTCCCTCCCATAGCTGCCTGTGGAAGACTCCCATCTTTAGGATCTGGGTCCTAAGAAGCCTTTCTGGAACACTCAAGCTGGAATCAAACATTTTCTTGGTCACTGCATATGGCTTGTGCTAGTCACTGCTGACTGCTTTGCAGTGGGGCTCTTTGGTATGAGAGCCGTGAGACTGGTTGATTTGATGATTCTGTTGCCTGGATAGTGCTTCTCCGCCACGGCTGCAAATGAGACTCAGGGGTGAGCTTTAGCTCACCTGGCCCCATGAAAACTGTATGGTTTATGATCTACCCAGGCGAGGTTCCTGTGCGTCCTGGTGTGAGACTCTTCCTGTCTCACACATGGAATTTTTCTTGCAACCCACAAGCCCCCACTCCAGCAGAGCCCCAAAAGGCAGATGAGTTTCCACTAAGATAAGGCTTTACCTCTGACTTGATGACTTAAACAAAAGATTGCAAATCTAGTTCACAGTATCACTAGGGTCCTGAATTTATGTTCCAACCCTTACATCACTGGCAGCTTAGACTGGAGTGAGTGACAGGTGTCAGCTGAGCAGGCGAGACAGGTAAGCATGAGTCTGTGATCTGCACAGAGAGCCAAGAGCATCTTGTGTCTCTTCTTACCTTGTGGCTACCACACACGTGGCCCATGTTTGCCACTGACCTCTATGAGGTGAAGTTATTTGCTGCTATGGGGTCAGCAAGACACTTCTCTAGAGAGGTCAGGGTCATTGGGTCAACAGCAAAGATCTCTTCCAGCTTCCATAGCAAATGGGCATCCATATGTCTGCTCTGCATGGTAAATTAACTTGCTGGGTCCTGGGTCATTGGTGATAAAGACAGAAAACTTGGGTCAGTGGGTACTTCTAGAACATCATTCCTCAGCTATTTTATCCCATGGCATCCTACTGGCTGAAATTGGCATTCAGGGCCTCAAAAGAACCTCAACTCAGCTGGCTTAGACTTTAAAATGATCGTTAGAGAACTAGTCCAGTGGTGGTTCCCTGGGGTCTTTTGAGGGTAGGACGTAATGATACTGGACGTAATTCCTGATATTTTTGTCCAAATGTATGTATATTTCTCCCCTAGGAACAAATCCCTAACCTTCAGGTTATCAGAGGGGTCCATAATCCCTAATAGTTAATTCCTTTGTTTTCCAAGGAAGACACTGATGCTCTGTGTCACAGTTGTATCTGGAGTCAGAGGTGTTTGGCCTTCTGGTACCCTGGAGCCCCACCCCCCCCTAGATACTCACAGCTAGTCCCTGAAGTTTCCAGCTCCCTGGGCGATTTCCCCAAGCTAATTAGAGAACTTCTTAGCTCATCTTTTGGGCAATTCTGGATCAAGGCTGGCCAAATCCTGTGCAGGCCTCTGGTTCCAGTGGTGAAGTCACCTGATGCTGGTTCCTCTGGCATTTGCTCTCACCTCGTCCTTCTTGTGCCTGAACATCTGTGCACATGATGATCCATCTAGGTGGGAGATTTTTCCTCCTGGGAGCACTTCTCATCCAGCAGGGACATGCATTTTCTTTTATTTTTCCTGATGTTAATATTGATTCATAACATTGTGCAGGTTTCAAGTGTACAGTATTATAATTAACACCTGCTATGATCTGCACCGAAGTCTAGTTCCCATCCACAGCCATACAACTGACCCCTTTACCTGTTTTACCTGTCCCCCCCTCATCTCTTCCCCTCTGGTAGCCAATATCCTGTTGTCAGCATCTAAGGGTTTTTGGTTTATTTAATTTGTTTGCTTTGTTTCTTTATAATCCACATATGGGTGAAATCACATGGCATTTGTCTTTCTCCGAATTTCTTCATTTAGCATAATCCCCTTTAGCTCCATTCTTACTGTTGCAATTTAAAAGTCTTCATCTTTTAGGGACCTCCCTGGTGGCACAAGGGGTTAAGTCACAGCACTATGAAGCTGTCAGCAGCCACTGCAGCACAAGTTCGATCCCGGCCAGGGAGGAGACCCACATGGCACAGCAGACCTCTCCTGCCTCTCCCACTACTTCCCTCAGCAGTGTATTTCAGTCGATCTGCCTATTCTGCTCCCCACTCTATCTCTGGTGAATCCTCTCACCGCCCCCCCCACCTCTGGCCTGTACCCCAGTTCTTATATGCATAAATAAGATAAATGTATATTTTTAAGGACCTCATCTTTTTTATAGCTGAGTAGTGTTCTGTAGTGTATATGTGCCATATCTTTGTTACTCATTGCTTTTCCTGTTGATGGGAATGTAGGTTGTTTCCAAATCTTGGCTGCTGTGAATAATTCTGCATTAAGAAAGGGATGCATTTATCTTTTTTAATTCATATATTTTCTTAGCCTACTTTTTACCTTCTCTGTCCCTTGGCTTCTTATTCATCTTAATTTAGAAGGTTAGAGAAAGCTGTCAAAAATTTTTTTTTAAAGTATTTTATTTTTTACTGTTCTGGCCTTTATCAGTTTGCTATCTCTTGATTACTAGGGCACTTAATGACCTGATGCTTCTTTTAGTTTGCAACTCTCATATCAAATGATCAATTATATATTACAGACAGAAATACGGAGGCATAAAGTCCTGGTGACTCTCTTTGCTCTGTTATTTTAATGAGTAAATAATATAGTGTGTGCTGATGCTTATAGATGTGTATAATATATATAGATGGGCATTAGATTAATGGTAACTTTGTATTGTTGCAGTTTTTATTCTGGCAAAGATTTTGCAAATTCCTTGGGGGCAGGAATTATGTCTTAAAAGCTTATCCAACTGCAAGCAGCTCAATTTTGGGCATTTCAAAGCTGTTCAAAAATCAGTATGTCATCTTAAACATGCTTTACACCAGGTAAAGACTGGGGGAGGAGATCCTGTGTTATGTGAAAGCTTCTAGCTGGTCTGACTGGGCATTGTGTGTACTCCAAGGAGAGGGAATGAGTAACATCCTGTAAATGCTTTCTTTTGTGAGGATCATAAGTCATTTTCCCTTAGTGCCAGAGACACAAGTGGGCTAGATTCAGGCCATGCTACTGGGCTGTTTCTCTGTGTGACCCCAGGAGAGCTGAAGCCACACTCAGTCCCAGCCAGGGCCAGCATCACCTCTGCCATGATCACCAGGATGGATGGGAACTTTGGATGCACTTGGGTTATATGGCAAAAGTTCTGGTCAGGCAGGAAGCTTGGACATCGCCTGACTTTTGACCTTGAACCAATGACCTAGGAATCCCTCCCCCACAGAGCATGTAAGGGGCCCGTGGCTGGTGGCACTGACTCCAGGATTAGACCCTCTAGCTGTGCACTCAAGGCTTTAAGACAAGGCTCCCTTAGGTCCCGCTGCTCTCGCCCACCTTTCTCAGGCAGATGGGCCCTGGGGACACCCAGCATGTGTACCAGCTCCCACCTCTGTCCCTACCATTTCCTTTTCCTTGTCTGGGACTTTCCTATTCCTTCTCTCCATACAAAATCCAACCAAGTGCAGATGTGGGGTGCCTATGGAATTAAAAGTAAGCACAGGTATGGGAGAAGGGTGGAGCAAGGGTGTTGTTATGTAGAGAGGGATCAAATGGAAGGAGTTGTGGGTTTGTTGGTTTCACACAGAGAAGCTGCACAAGGCGTGAACGTTACTGTTTGTGGTAGGGAATTGGAGGGCATCAGCAATGCCATTCATCATTCATGGGCCTGGAGGATCTTCTGACCTGTGCTTGTCTGTGCACCC
The DNA here is from genome assembly GCA_019455555.1 of Galemys pyrenaicus. NCBI lineage: Eukaryota > Metazoa > Chordata > Mammalia > Eulipotyphla > Talpidae > Galemys > Galemys pyrenaicus. Next base: position 7,446,338 of record JAGFMF010011390.1, read on the forward strand.
AAAGTGAGGATCACCTCAAAACCCATGCCTTCTAACTCATCACACCTGGCTTTGGAGAGGAGCTCAGGTAGTGAGCCCTGCAGGTGCTGGCAGCGTTCGAGTAAACTGCCAGTCCAGAGAAGCGTGGAGCCTCACCTAGAATTTATGAAAAGGCAATGAGTATATCAGGACAACAAGGACACTATAAGGTCGAGGAGGGGATCAGTCAGTGAATCCAGACCATACAATTCTGACTGAAACAGGATTAAGGAGGAAACAGAGCCTTTTAAAATGTTTCATTAATGTTCTTGGAGGTATTTTAAATGATATTGACTCAATAAGTGAGAGTTTGCAAAAAAAAAAAAAAAGAGAAAATCAGATAACAGCAAAGAATTATAATGAAAAGATAAAGTTCAACAGAGAGTGAGTAGTAGGAGTTGAAAATATGATTAATGAACTTGAAAACAACTTGGAGAAATTCCCCACAGTAGAGCACAAAAACAAAGAGTTGGAAATTGTGCAGATAAATAACATAAAATGGAGCATGCTGGCTCAAGATTCACAAACTGAAGATTCTGAAGTAGGGAACAATGAATAGAAAAGAAACAATAATCAGGGAAACATAAAGGGGAAGTTTTTTTTTTAAAAAAATAATTATATTTGACATCATTTATATTCCCTAGGGAGTTCCCACCACCATTTCACCCGTGCACCATCACCTCAGTCTCTTGTGCTCTTTATGCCCTGGTCCCTGTCTTTGCCCTCCCTCTTCTGCCCCCCCCCCCCATGGTCCCTTTGGTTTATCTTGGCTTTTTGGTCTTGTTGAGTTTTTTTGTTTGCTTTTGGTTATAATTGCCCAATTCCTTGAGCTTATTCTTTGTTGTTGTTCTTTCATATTCCACCTAATAGTGAAGCCATCCGATATATTTCTCTTGCCTTCTGACTTGTTTCACTGAGTATAATTCCTTCTAGTTCCATGTTTCTATAAATGTCCCTAGTTTCTCATTTCTGATTGCTGAATAATATTCCATTGTGTAAATGTACCACATCTTCTTGATCCAGTCACCTACTTTTGGGCATTTGGGTTGTTTCCAGGGCTTACCAATTACAAATAGTGCTGCGATAAACATAGGAGTACAGGTGCTCTTTCGGATCAGTGTTTTTGTGTCCTTTGGGTAGATTCCTAGAGCGGGATTGCTGGATCATAAGGTAGTTCCATCTGTAGTAGACTGAGAAATCTCCATACGGCCTTCCATAATGGTTGGATTAGCTTGCATTCCCACCAGCAGTGTAGTAGGGTTCCTTTTTCTCCACATCCTCGCCAGCATTTGACATTGTTGGTTTTTTCAATGTGTGCCATTCTTACTGGTGTAAGGTGATACCTCATTGTGGTCTTGATTTGCATTTCCCTGACTAAGAGGGATGCTGGCATTTTCTCATGTGCCTGTTGGCCATGTGTATGTCCTCTTTGGAGAAGTGTCTTTTCAGTTCTTCTGCCCATTTTTTGATCGGGTTTTTTACTTTATTTTTCTTGAGTCTTATGAGTTCTTTGTATATCTTTGTGATCAGACCCTTGTCCGTTTGTGTGGAGCGCAAAGATTTTTTTCCCATTCAGTGGGGTGTCTCTTTGTTTTATTTAATGTATACTTTGTTATACAAAAGCTTTTTATCTTGATGTAGTCCCATCTGTTTATCTTCTCTCATTTTTATTGCTTTGGGGACTGCCACCTCAAAAGTGCTATTGAGATGCATGTCTTGCCGCATTTTGTATATGTTTTCCTCCATGTATTTTATAATTTTGGGTCTTATGTTTAGGTCTTTTATCCATTTTGAGTTTATTTTTGTACATGGTGTGAGATAGTGGTCCAGTTTCATTTTTTTGCATATGGTGGATCAGTTTTGCTAGCACCACTTGTTGAATAAGCTATCTTTGTTCCATTGCATATTCTTTCCTCCTTTGTCAAAGATCAGTTGACCATAGTTGTGTGGTTTTACTTTTGTGCTGTCTATACGGTTCCGTTGGTCTGTGTGTCTGTCTTTGTCCAGTACCATGCTGTTTTAATTACTATTGCTTTGTAGTAGAGTTTGAAGTCTGGGAGTGTGATACCTCCATTCTCTCTCTCTTTTTTTAAAAGATTTATTAATACATACAAGAGCTGGGATACAGGCCAGAGTCCAGGGCAGTGAGAGGACTCACCAGAGACAGAGTGGGGAGCAGAACAGGCAGACTGACTGAAACACACTGCTGAGGGGAGCAGTGGGCAAGGCAGGAGAGGTCTGCTGCACCATGTGGGTCCCCTCCCACGCCGGCGGCAGGGATCGAACTCGTGCTGCAGTGGCTGCGGTCTGCTTCATAGTGTGTTGCTTAACCCACTGCGCCACCAGGGAGACCCCCATTTTCCTTTTTTTTAGTAGAGCTTTGGCTAGGTTGGGTTTTTTGTGTCTCCATATGAATTTCATCAATATTTGGTCTATTTCCTTAAAGAATTTCATTGAGATTTTTATTGGTATTGCATTGAGTCTGTAAATTGCTTTTGGTAGGATGGTCATTTTGACAATGTTGATTATTCCTATCCATGAACAGGGGATATCTTTCCATTTCTTTGTGTCTTCTTCTATTTCTTTTAACAGTGTCTTATAATTTCTTCTCTATAGGTCTTTTGTTTCTTTTGTTAGGTTGATTCCTAGATATTTGATTTTTTTGGCCTCAATTGTAAAAGGTATATTTTTCTTGATTTCCTATTTGGATTGATTGTGTATAGGAAGGTTACTGACTTGTGCATTGATTTTGTATCCTGCTACTTTACTAAACTGGTTGATTATTTTAATTAGCTTTTCTGTGGAGCTTTTAGGATTTTCCAAGTATATTATCATATCATCTGCAAATAATGAGTTTTACTTCTTCTTTCTCGATTTGTATTCCCTGTATATCCTTTTCCTGTCTTATTTCTCTGGCTAGGACTTCCAGTACTATGTTGAATAGCAGTGGGGAAAGTGGGCATCCTTGTCTTGTTCCTAATCTTAAGGGGATTGCTTTCAGTTTTTCACCGTTGAGGGTGATATTGGCTGTGGGTTTGTCGTATATAGCTTTTACCATGTTGAGGAATGATCCTTCTATTCTGAGGGTTTTGAGAACATTCATCATGAATGGGTGTTGGACTTTGTTAAATGCCTTTTCTGCATCGATTGATGTGATCATATGATTTTTGTTTTTCTAAAGGGGACGTTCTAATGGAAGAGACTAAAAAGTCCTTATCAAGGTACAAACCTATGTACATCTGAAAATTTGGAATTCTTACCAAGAGAAAAATCCTGCCCTGTTTTAAACAGGAAAAACAAACCACCTACAAAGGAGGGAGAATCACACCACCACTGGATTTCTTATCTGCTAGCTTATCTTAAATGCTATAGTAGTACAGAGTTTAGAGGGGAAAAGATAGACACCTTATCTATAAACATTGATATTGTTATTCTTATGTGAATGCATAAAAAGAAGTATTCAAGACAGACTCAAAGTTGGCTACCCATAGAACTTTTTAATAAATAATGCCTTAAGGAAACTCTTCAACCAATAAAAAGAGAATTAGCACAATTCACTCAACAAGGGAGAACACCTGAACATGAAACAGTGGTGAGCGAGGACCCCACCCCCAATCCCCAAGCATAGTTGTGGTCCAATGCAGGGGTACAGAGGGCAGAGTTGGGTGGGAGACAGGCCTGAGTTCAAATCCTGGCCCTTGTCCTTTTGGAGATGTTTGGAGAACATCTCTTCTTTATGACAGTTGGAGAATGAGACAAGGGCTAGCCCCTGACCTCTTCTTGTGGAACTGAGGACACATGTGCTACCAAGATGCACAGGAATGAAAAGCATAGCCGAACCTTATCAGTATTTGCCCAAGTGCTCTGCATAGACAGGGTCTTCTGGCGAAAGCAGAATGTCTGACTTAGATTCAGAAGAAGGGTTTTCCACTTCTCTTTCCAGTTAAGATCTTAATCTTGAGAACTGCAAGCTCTGTTGTGCTTCTGAGTGAATATCATATCTGTCTATGTCCATCTATCTTTTTTTGATAGGGAGGGAAGGAAAGATATGATTTGCACAAAGTGTTTTGCAGTTGCACAGAAGATAGAGAAAATGAATGTCATGGCCAGATCTTCCTGAGGACAGAAGTCCCAGTTAGAAGAAGAAGAAGGGAGAACTCTGTAAATAGCGATTGACCTTGAAGGGAAAGTAACTTCATTTAAAAAAATCTCCACTGCAGATTCTGGGCTCTGTCCCATCAGGTCACCAATTCATGGTCCCTTTGGTAGTGGTGCCCCTGACGGAGTGGAGAGAGCTGGATTCATGGGCACAGGGTATGGTGTGCCTGTGCTCTGAGTTTGTGTCCTTTTGTTCTGCTTCATTCACTGCTTCTACCAGTCAGGCCTGGGGTCAGCCAGGCGAGAGGCTTTCCTCACTAGCGGTGCCTGGGTCTCACCTTGGTGAGGCTGCTCACCTGAAATCCACTGCTCCTTGCTATGCTCCCGGGTCAGGTGGGCAGTGCAGCCTCTGACATGAGTCACAGCTGAGCATTTCTAACTCCAGGTCACTCTTTCTTTCTTTTTAAGATTTTATTTATGCATATAAGAGCTGGGGTACAGGCTAAAGGCACAGAGGGTGAGAGGATTCACCAGAGACAGAGTGGGGAGCAGAGCAGGCAGATCGACTGTGATACACTGCTGAGGGGAGCAGTGGGTAAGGCAGGAGGGGTCTGCTGTGCCATGTGGGTCACCCCCCTGGCAGAAATTACATCCAGCCTTGTCATCTATTGTAGTGCAGAAAATATATACAATGAGCCAAATGATATAAAGCGTGACAAATCTGAACATGAACTTTTTCATTCTTAAAACCCTATTGAGAAATTTCAAGTTGAAATTCCCTTTGCTGTCAATTCCTAGAGGACGAGCGCAAAATTTCTTCCTCTGGAATTTCTTTTTTGGCCAGTTCTCGGAGAGGTCCCATTCGATACTTGGATACCTTCTGGGTTTCTGGTCATGTTAGACTCTGTTATGCTTGAACACTTCTTCAGAGCTTTCAGAATTAAATTTACCAAGCCACAAATCTCTCACTTGTTCCAGTTTTCTTGCCTAGTTCCGGAGGGTTAGCAGGATAGGGTGGCACTCAAAGGCAAGAGAGTAGATTGATTGGTTTGGCAGAGGGCTTAACGACCAGTCTCAGATACTGCATTCCCTTCTGTCATGGATCCTATAAATCACCAAATTTGTGAGAATCCATAATTTCCATGTCATGTTTTTCAAACATTCAAGAGAACTCGCTCCCCCCAAACTACATATGATGATAAATGTAGATGTGAATAATTCTATATAAAACAATAGCAAATCAAATCTAGAACAATATTAGGAATACAAAATACCATGACTGGGTGAAATTTTGTTCCAGGAAATCCAATATGGCTCAACATTAGGAAATTTGTTAATGAATTAATTTTCTTAGCAGATTATAGGAAAAAAAACATATGACTTTCTCCATGAGAGCTGGATTACATTTCAGAAAATTCAACATCTTTTTGTAATTAAGACTTCTGGTAAGTTGTGAAGAGGAAGAAAATGTTAAAACATAAAGAGTGTAAGAAATGAGCATCAGATATCACACTGAATGGCACAATAATAAAACATCTCCGGTAGAGACAGATGATGCACGGAACCCAGGCTCCTGGGAGGGGTTCAACCTAGGGCTCCTGGAGGCCTAGCCACAGCGATAGGATAGGAGATGGAAATGACAAGGGCTGATGGTGGAGGAAAAGGGACATTACAGCCATCTGTACATGGTAGGCGTGTGGCTGACCTATCTAAGATTTACTCTTGGGCCTCCCTGTTTACCTAGGGGTTAAGCCTCACTGCAATCACAGATATGACTTGAGTCCAATTCTCGCCAAGAAACTAACCCACATAGGGTACATCAGACCCCTCCTGAGGGAATGGCATTTCAGGCAGAGGAACAGCAAGACAGATGGCTTTGAGGAGGGAATAGTCTGGTCTTACCTGAGCTGTATGAAGAAGGTTGGTTTGGAGCAGTGAGAGAAGGTAGTATCAGAAATGGGGGACAGTCGCATTACGTGGGGCCTTCCAGGAAGAGTAAGGGAGTTGGGTTTCTGACCATGTGTGAAACCAAGATGTCACAGTTTCAGGGACACAGCATGATGATCCCACCTGTCTCATTCTATAGAGATAAGGAAAAAAAAGAAAGGCAATGCAGGCAGATTTTGAAATGCCCTCTGGAGGCCTTTTTGAACCAATCTGTGTTCTCTACCTCTAGCTTAGGCTGAGCCGTGCTGACTAAAGTCATTTAACAAGATTTCAGCAGAATGAAGTGTGTAAATGTTATGCAGAATGAATTGCAGCCAAGTTCACTTTATAGAGCAGCCAAAAATGACTTGTCCTATGCTAGCATCTTAAGAAGTGTTTCCTTTCTCCCTGGGTGTGATTGACAAATAGTCCATGAGGATGAGGCTGTATCCCGAAAGCCTACACAATGGTCCATAGGGTCCATTATCTCGTTATCTCCAGATGAACTTGTGGGTGAATGATGAGGTTTTCTAGACTCTTCATTACATTTTACACACAATGGAAGTGTTCATTGACATGGGACCTTTGATTTGAAGCATTTCTTCAGAAGAGTAGCATTTCTTCAGAAGCATTTCTTCAGAAGACCCCTTGGGCCGGACCAAAGATAAGGGCCATTGAGATGGTGTACAGGGGCCTGCCTGGCCTGATGCTGCCCACAGCTCTAATAACCTTTCCATCCTGCAACTGAACCTCCCCACTGCCCACCCCAGTTTGTGTGACCACAGGTCACACCTCCTTGGGGCTATAGCAAGTGCTTTTCCTTTCAGGAATAACTTCATCTGGCCACCCTTGTCTCACTGAGTGACCACCTTAGCCTTTACTTATTCTTCAGACCCCAGTTCAGATGTCAGGATTTTGCAGAATGGGAAAGGGGGGCGGGCGTTCCATGAAGAGGGAACAGCACAAGCAAAAGTATGGCGAGATGAGAACACGTTTGGTAAATGATCCTACCTGGAAAGGGTTGGAGTCTGGGGGCGCCGTTTATTCATATGTTGTTCTTGATGTGTACAGGGAAAGGCAGTGGGGGAAAGAGGCGGACCCAGGAGAGGACAGGAGAGTCAGAAAGAGCTTAAGCTCTCTGGTTTTGGAGTTAGACCCGGACTTGAATCTTGTTCCTACCACTTACCACTTGCAGAACTTTGAACATTTGAACATAATTTACCTTTGTCAGCCTCATTTCTCTCACCTTGAAATGAGACTACTGTTTTTGGCAGCTGGTTCATGGAGTTATCTTACATGAACTAGATTTATTGTGGATGTGAAGTGCTTGGCTTTGTGTTTGATTCAGGATGGGTGGACCATTTCTGGACCACACACAGTTCTGTAATGGGAACTCTCAGGTTAGTCTAATACAGAGGAGGCAGGTCTAGCCCCCATTGTGATTACTGAAGCAAGGGTCCCCACCAGGCTGGGTTCCTTTGGGCACAGTCTGTGATACTTCTTTTGGGTTCCCAGCAAAATGCTCAGCTTTTTACTGGAGAGGGATCGCAGCAAGCACAAAACTACTCTTCTCTTCCTGTCTTACTTCTTAGGTACCCTGCCTCGTGGTAAAGCAGAGCTGGGCTGGGTAGCTCCATCTGCCTGCCCTGCAGGTCAGTGCCCAGAAGCCCACTTGCCCACCTATAGAAGTAACATTTCCTCCTATCAGTTCTGTTGGAAATAAAGGTGGAATCTTGTCTTCCCATCTGTCTTGTCTTCTTTCATATTTTTTTTTTTTACTGGATCAGAACTAACATGAGATAGAGGGTGTTATTTTATGGTCCGGTCCCTCAAACTCCCCAGCTAAGAGGATAAAAGAGTGACAAGGAATGTTAGTTCAGAAAGGATGAGGAAAACCTTTCTGATGATGTGGAATTTTAGAAGAAAGATCTGAATGAAGCAAGGGAACCATGAGGGAGATGAACAGTCCAGGGAGAGGGACAGCTTGTACAAAGGCCCTGAGATGGGGTGGGTAGGGGCGGGGTGGGGGGTGGAGAGAGAGAGAATGTGTGTGTGTGTGTGTGTGTGTGTGTGGCTAGAGCACAGTGAATGTAGAAGAGATACTTCTTAAGGATTCCCGATTTCCTTCATCAGGTAGTTATATGTCTGGGTTGAAACCAGAAGCTAACAGATCTAGTATAGCAAAACTCACAAATAATCACTTTATTCTGAAACCCTTGGCTATTGTGAACAACCTGCAGATCTCTTCCATGCTGTTTAGTGCTAGGACCCCTCCCCCCCCCCACACTTTGAGAGCCAAGAGCTAGAGAGATGTGCCAGAGACTAAGACTAGAAGATGCATGAGGTCTCTTGGGAGAAACTGACTAGAAGGCAAGATCCACAAGACAGAAAACAGAGGTGACCCTCAAGTTGAAAGGCTTGAACCTAGCTGGGTGATTGATTACTAGGAGACCGCCCTGATTTTGTTCTCTAATTACGGTGTTTATTTGATGCATCATATTGGGCCTGAAACCCTTAATACCAGCCGGTGCTGTTCATTGTTACAATGTCCTAATTAAGCTTTGATTTATATGCTAATTTTATTCCAAGTGTGTTCAAAAGGGAGAAAGTTATTAGACTTTATTTTGAGATTACATTATAATCCTGGGGTCTGCCGGCGAGCACCATGTTTATTCTGTCGGCTTTTGTTTCTAGGATGTTGGTGGCAATTGTGATTATTTCCTTGGAGGGGAAAGATGATGAAGTGGTAGGGAGCTGTTTAGAGGCGGTGGGGCTTCTGCTAATTGGAATTATGTAACCTCTTGCCTCTGCCTTGACAGCTCTGCAAGAAGCCTTGCTTTGACTCCCAGCTGGTGGGGGGCGGGGGAGAAACTGGAGTGTGCCTGGGGGATGTCAGAGTGGTGAACATTTAGAAGGAAGTCCATTACATGAGGGAGTGATTGGATTTTGGAATGTGAGTGGAAATTTGACTTTACCACATGAGTCCCTGAAATTTTGCAGGGTCACGAAACTCTAGAAGGGGAGCAGCTGGTTTCTGCTACAGAAAAAATGTGTGGGGTATATATGTGTGTGGTTTTGTGTGCTTACACTATCATTTTTCTTAAGTGGATGCCATTTAGATGAATTTTTCCTGTTCAAGGATTGAAAAGTTTTGCTGTGAGCCAATTTATCTCTAGACCATAGGAAGTTCACGCATCATCATACATACCCTAAAACCATGTGTAAAATGCTGTCTGTAGCTGCACGTGTGCATTTTTCTGGGGAAGGTCTACATTTCCATCAGGTTTTCTTTCAGAAGATTTCTTAACACTCTGAAGTGTTGCAGTGCAGAAGGTTGGGAAAGAATGAGCATGCATCTAGAATTTCATGACCTAAGTTTGTCTCTTCCCTATCGGGGTGGGAAGCCAAGTCCCATCTTCCTTAATGTAGGACGGGGCCCTGGTTGAGAGAGCCTCCGATTGGGAATTGGGTGTGATGTCTGCCTGGTGCTGAGTGGCAGCAATGGCAGACGGTGGCTCAAGTTCTTTGCTGAGTGGCCAGAAAGCCCTTTTTCTCTTTACTCCTGAGGAAGAATTGTGACCCTCTGGGTAAACACTCAGAGTAAACACGCGGAGATACCTGTACTTCAAAATCACTTGCAGCCTGGAGCTGGTGTGCTTCCCGTGTCACTTCCACGTGTTTCTATGTCACTTTGTTAAACGGCCGCCATCGGGTCTTCAGTTTTTCTGAGGGGTTTTATGTTTTTCAACCTCTTTCTGCCCCCTTTGCCCTTCTAGTCAACAGTGAGCATATGCATTTCACATGCGTCTACTGTGATTAGTACAAGGTCTGCAACTCATGCGAGAATGTCAAATTGTTCTAAAAATTGAACTTAATTTTTTTATGTCCGATTCCAAACATAATTAAAACATGAATCAAGCACTTATGTTTGAAGCAACTTACCAAATCTCATCTATATTCCAAAAGCTTTTGGGGTAGGTCCTAATGTTATACCCCTGTACAGAGGGACAGGCTTTGGCTTAGAGAGGCTAAGGGCTCTCTTAGGGTCAGCTATCTAGTACATGGTTAGCTCAGATGAAACCTGGGTCTGCCAGAGTCCAAGTTCATGGTCAGGACTACTATGCTGAACTGTCTTCTGTTGGCCATATTATTTCTGCGGTGTCTTCAAAGTGTTCTGCAGAGCCCATCCATCCATCTCGCTGAGTATGAGCATGCATATAGTACGGGTCAGCCGCTCTAGCTCAGGGTCACGCCTCTCAAGGGCATCCCTGGGGTACGGGAGGGCAGGGCCATACATGTTTCTAACTTCCTCAAGGAAGTAAACTCCAGACCGGACAAACTACCCTCCTTTTCTTGGGATGCCTTGACTCTGCCTTACTCAGCCTTGGATAATGATAGCCTTCCATCTGACCTAGTTTAATTATGACGTGACTTCAGGAAGGTTCTAACACTTGTTTCTGCTGCTTATTTCTTAGCACCTTTGCTATTCTTTGCTTCTTGCCTGTATTTTTAACTTGACACCTCAGGTTCTGTCAGATTTTCCATATAGTGAAAATACCCTTATTTCCTTGGTGCTGCTCACGAGGAAGAATGTGTGCCCTCTTCCAAAGCACTGACCCTGGAGCAGAGGAGTTGTCTGCTTTATGGGGTCTCATAGAGTTTTCTTTTAAAACGTACCCTTTTGAAATGGATAACACAATTTGTTTTAAATCCCATATTATTTTCTCACCCCATCACAAGGAATTCATTTTCCCTATTCCCTTCCTTGCCTTTGTCCACAGGGCACAGGATGCATCTTTCTGTGTTTATACCTAATGCAGTGAGGAGGAGTTTCATTAACCACATGTCCAAGTGGGCAAAGATGGTCATTTTAGTTTTCTATAACTTAGATTCTTTCCTGAGCTCTCTAAACTTGATGGCTAAAACCAAGAAACAAAATCTCACCTAAGTTAGTCAATGACATGGAAATTTAATCACCTAAAGGTTTCCTTGGTCCCTGTTGGGTAAATTCAGTTGAGGGAGGGTGTTTAACCTCCCTCCTGCCCCCTGGGATTGTGAAGAATTTCCAGGGATCTCACATGACTTGAAGACCTTACTTGGGGGTAAGGGAGGCTACTGTTCTTGATTAGCCAAAGTCCAGGTAGGAAAGCAAAAAAAAGTAAGAAAAAAATGTAAAATGTAAAAAAAAAAGGTAAAAATTTTTAAAAAAATGTAAGAAATTGGGTATATTGATTAGGAAGAGCTGAGACATCAAAGAGGAAACAGATCAGTTTCCAGGGAGGAGTTACCCTCATTAGTGAAGTGGTCTTGTTACCCAGCTCAGAAGCTCAGACTCTCTGGCTGGAACCTTGACAGTGGCTGCCTGATTAGAGCTGCAGGACTGGATGGAGGGACACTTGGCACTAGCTAGAGAGAGTCAAAGGACACACCCACCCGGGAGCTGAATCTTCACCTGATAAAGAGAGGCAGACAGAGAGAACTACCCTGACTTTTCTCTAGTTCCTACACTCAGTCTTCCCTTAGTGCTTCGCGTTGGCCAAACCAGTTGGAAAAGTTGCCTGGGAATGCAGCCCCCTGTGATGGAGAGCAGCAATGGGCGGGAGTGGCTCAGGGAATAAACAGGTAAATGATCAGGTCTGATGTCTTCTGACTTCTGTTGGCACCTGCTGAGGAAGAACCAGACTCTCTCTGATCTTTTGTGGCCAAATGATTCATGCTGGCCCCTACTGCGATGTCGTGGGCAGGCTGTGGCCCCTAAGTCACTGCTCGGAGACTGTGCTTCCTTGCTCCCTCCTGAGACCCCCGCAGGCATCAGATGCCCTCTCAACCCTCATTCATGCTTCTTGGAGGTGATGGCAACTACTGGATAATTCATTATGTTTTGGGTGTGTGTTCATGGGGCTTCCCAGCAGCCGCCCTGGGTTGGCTCTGTCTAAGGCTGTCCTGCCACACGTGTCCCCTGCGTGGTGGCGCCAGGGTGGTCCCACGCCAGGATGACAGTGGTGGAGCCAGTCTCCCAAGCATTCCTAAGGACACGAGGCCTAGGCACGGATCTCCGTATCGCTCATATTTCTCCAACCCTGTTTTAATTATTTTAGTATTGAATATTATTTGTTTATTTGGTATTTTGCTGATTTGAAACAATTTGTTGTTGTTTATTGACATATCGTTGTTTTACATCCTTGCTAGTGCTTCAGCAGTAGAGGATGTCCCCACTCACGTGGAGTCACCTTCGCCCTCCACTACAGTCTGTTGGGCTCTCCCTCCACTCTCCCCACCCACACCCCTGTTTCTCACATCTTCCTCTTCCTCTCTCCCTCAGAAACTCTCAGATCTATGGTCAGCTTTCAAGAACAGCCCTGTTTTAAGATATTGCTTCCTCTTTATTTGGCTTGACCTTGGGGTTCAAGGAGGGGAGGGGTGGCATGGATGAGGGCACAGGACTTCTCAGTGCACCAGTCGACACTTGGCACGCTCACTTCATTTTAAGTCTCAAATTATAACGGAAAAATAGTTTAATGTCTCAAAATTTTATTTGATCACATTCATATGGATAAGTATTAAAGAATTTAAACTGACCTAACTACTCTTTAATGGAAATTTGGGTGTTCTCAGTGTTTGCTCTGCCCGTTAGTGGGTGTATTTAAGCAAGTGGCAAAAGATACTGGACTCGGTCCCTTTAGCTCCTGCCAGTCCCCTTTATACCTTAGAACCAGCTCAAGGGGGCTTGGGGGCACTTCAACCCTGTTCAGAGCAAAAAGATGGACTCTGCTCTTTGACTTCCATTTTGCACTTATTCTCTTGACCTTTGGCCTTTTGTCTGCTTCACCATAGCTCTTGGTTAGAGACATGGCATCTTCTTTTGCATACTGGTCACTTTCTCCCACTATTGCTTGGTTTTTGCTATCCTGGATTACTTCCTCAGAAGGAGCCTTTAATAAAATAAGAGGTGGGCTTTTATTCCTAAGGCTCACGTTACAACTCCAACCTATGAGGATATTGCCAAGGTTTATTTTTAAAGTTATGCTTAAAGTAAATGAAAAAGGAACATTTGACCAGTTTAGAAGACATAGAAAGCACAGAGTAACAAATGGTAAAAGAGAAAATTTACCACAAATTCTATCATTCAAAGATAAACACCACAAATTCCATAATGGAAAGGATTTTTGCTGATCTTGTTCATTTCTGTAACCACAGAGCCCAGGCCCATAATAAGTGCTCAGTAAGTACTGCTAAAGTTAAGTAATAACCTTTCTCTTATTTTTTTCCCCATCCATTTTCTTTATAGATGGGCTCATATTCTACCTACTGTTTTGTAACCTACATTTTTGGTGTGTAGCAATTTAACTTAACATTTTCCCAAACCTATAAATGTCTTCTACACTTTAAGAGTAGTATGGTATTCAGATGTAAAAGCAGACCAAGATTAACCTGACTAGTTCCGTAGTGTTATATATTTAGCATTTGTTTTTTCTTGAATGTTTTACTTTTCCAACAACTTTACAGTCTTACACAACAATGAATGCACAATTGTCAAATCTATACACATTTTAAAGACTTTTTTTAAAAGATTTATTTATTTATACATACAAGAATTGGGATACAGGCCAGAAGCACAGGAGGTGAGAGGATTCATCAGAGACAGAGCAGGGAGCAGAACAGGCAGATGGACCAAAACACACTGCTGAGGGGAACAGTGGGCAAAGCAGGAGAGGTCTGCTATGCCGTGTGGGTCCCCTCCCTGGCCGGCGGCAGGGATCGAACTCGTGCTGCAGTGGCTGCAGTTTGCTTCACAGTGCGTTGCTCAACCCACTGCACCACCAGGGAGGCCCACATTTTTAAGACTTTTAATGCATCCATGCTTCTAAGACGTATGCACACTTCTAGCCCAGTGAATGGCATTAGAACTTATATTCCGAGAAGCCAGGGTTTTGTCCATGTATTTCTCATACACAGTGACTCTAGCCTAGAGCTAACCTCATAGCGTAGGGTATTTATAAACGTTGGTTGAGTTTGTTTCCCTATGTCCTTACCCATAGTGTTTACTATTACTTTAAAAGGTTTTTTTTAGTCTTACAGCATACATTATAGCCCATTAAAAAGTCATTCGCTCATCCCTTCTCCTACCCTCAAATGCTAGGCAAACTGAACCTTTTAAAACTGTTCTCAGAACTAAAACTAATCAAAGATCAGCTCTCAGAGAACTAGAGTTTCTGGATTCAGAGATCCGTCAAAGCTCAGGGTGCTATAAGCTGAGCCCACCTCCATTTCACAGGAAGTCAAGCATCCCACCCCTATGGGAGACTTTCGCAGGTAAGGGGAGCCAAAGGGATTTATGATGACGAAAATAATAATGAATTATTTCTCCACAAAAGATGCAACTTTGGATTTTTACACAAAGCTGACCTTCTGACCCAGAAAGATTTTTTTTTTAATTTTCTTTGAGGATTTGGAATATGGAAGCGTCCATCAGGCAACCCTGGGGAGAAGACATCAGCATGGAGTGGGGCATCAAAGATGCCTCGAAAGACTTGTGTGAGGGGGTGGGCCCTGGAGGCTCAGCGGGCACAGTGCCATGTGTACACATGTGTTCACGTGTGTGCCTGTACATACGTGTGTGTGTGAGAGAGCACCCTCCAGGAGGCAGCAGGAACCTGTGCCAAAGAACAGAAGTGGGTTTTTTTTCTGTGTTCTTCCTCAGCCTGCTGGGCTTTGAGTAGTTAGACCACTGGCCACATTGCGAGATGAAAGGAATTTGCATTGATTTCCAGGCCACTTTCATCTGGTGCCACAGGACAAAACAAAACAAAACAAATCTCACGGAGCCCCCTTTCAAAATGCAAATACTCCCAAGGCGCTATGCAAAGTAGCAGAGCCAGGGGCCCCACACCTGCCTTCCCAGGAAAGGTCATGATCCACACACTGGAAGCCAGGGCGGGCGGGCCTCACCATCAAAGCCAAGAACTTCCCTTTGAAGAATTCGGAGAAACAGAATGTCCACGGAGAGTCACACATCAAGCAACAGACACTACTCAGATAGGCGACTATGAAACCTTCGCACAAAGGACAGGAGAACACACCCGTTCTCACCTTGCTGGGAGAGATTCCCCACATGCCCTTGGTGACCTGCCTAGATATCTCTGCCACTGTTGGGGTCTGGATTCTCACCTCCTCTTGTTTGCAGGGCGGCAACCGCCGCCTGCTACCCTGTCTGCCGTCTGTCTTCTTTGCCCTAGATCATGCTTCCTGCTGCTCTTCGGGTCCCTTTACTCCTCCTCCTGATTAAAATCCTTCACTGCCTCCCCGTGGTCTTTTGGAGGAGTCATGGGGAGGGGTCATGGCACCTGAGACCATCCCCTTCCACACCTCGTCTTGCATCTCCAGGCCTTTGGACTTGGAGTTTTCCATAGCAGAGCTCCCCAATCTCCTCTCCCTCTAACTTGCTCTTCGTGTCCCAAGATTCTCATTCCCATGGCACCATGATCGCCTTACAAACAGTGTCCATGAAACAAGAAGGATGAATGTTGTTAGCTGTTTTTTTCAGGTGAGAAACTTGAGATTTCAAGGAGTTTTAAGTCTTTACCTAGGTCATAAAAATAGTAAATGGATGATCTGGGGCTTAAACCAGGCAGGGTAATAAGTCTCCTTTTGGGCTTCACGTTAGATAAAACCATCATCATCAGTGTTCAGCAACATAAATCTTCACTGTCTGCGTTCAAGTCCCTTCTCAGTAATGACCGATCTAGAGCCTAGAAACATTTTCAACAGTGGTTAAGATTAGGGCCTCAGTGGCCAGTCCACTTGAGTTTGAATCTCAACTGTACCCCACCCCCACCCCTTACCATCTGTGGGGCCCTGGATAAGTTACTGGACCTTTCTGTGCTTTTTTCTTTTCCTGTGAAATGGGGATAAAAATAGTAGCTGTTTTGTACGAGAGTTGAGAGGATTAAACAAGTTATATAAAAATTAGAACTGTCTAGAATAGTAAGCGACATAGAAACACTAGTGAAAATCACTGCTGGGGCTGCTTTGTGGTCTGCACGACACAGAACCTTCCAGGCCGAACTTACCTACCCTGGCCACCACTGCTCTGGTGGCGCTGCCTTGGTTCAGGGGAGGCATCTACCCAACCTGCCATAGGGTGAATGCTGACCAGGAAAGAGGAGATACCTTGTAGGTGTAGGTTGGCCTGAGGTAGGCTCATCAGATTTGCCTTGTGGCACTTAAACTGGATGGGTCCTGTGAGCAATAGGAACTGAGGCTGAAGGGAGCTTGAGGCTGGACTGAACAGCAGAACAGCTTCTGGGGAGAGAGGGCAGGACAGATGTTCCAAGAGAAGCTTGAATCGTGAGAAGGATCCAGAGAGGAGTAGGTGGTTCCTAAAGCCTCCAGAGTTCCTGCTGACTTTGCTGCCTCCTCTGATGCCACTTTCCAAAACATGTTTTAAATGTGTGTCCTTAGTTCCCTCTTCACTCTTAAGGCATGCTTGTGTCTTGCCTGGCCTTCTAACTGATCTCTCTGCTGTTTCTCTTCCCCTCTGCAAGCCAGTCTCAACAAGGGCCTTCTGAAAACCTGTTCTTTGAAAATCCTTTAGCGTTTCTCATCGCATTTGGAATAAACATCTCTGCCTACTCCCATGATCCTTTCCACCTTACAGCGTCAAACTCGTGAGGTGTCGGGACCTTTGCTCTTGCTGTTTGTTCTGTCTGAGAGATTCTTGTGCCTCCACGTGGTTCCATCAGGTCTAATTTGAATTGTTGCTCCCTCAGAGGGTCCCTCCCTGGTCACCCTAGGAAATGCTGTTCTCTTCAGCTTTTGTCACTATTTTTCACGTCCTGTTTAACAACCTTTGTGGCAGCCAACCTTATCTAAAATTATCCAGATTATTTATTTGCTTGTCTGTTTAATAACAAACTCGATGGCTCAAAGATGAATTCTTTGAGGGAAGGAAGTCTGTCTACTGTGTTCACTGGGGTATTTCTAGTAGTGAGGACAGTGCATGCATAGAATATAGTAGGCACCCAATAAGTATTCATTGGATCTCATTTGAAATTTTTAGTTTGGCTCCATTTCCAGTTCATGGATATCCCTTCTTAAGATATCTTCAAAGTCAAAAGAGGCTATTAAAATAAACTTAGAGCTTGGATCTTGTTACCATTCCACCCTCCTAGAATATTCCACTCTGAGCCCCTTCCTCTACACTTGACTCTCCTACAGCCCTACTGATGTACTCATGCCACCTGTGGGCGTTTCTCAGCAGGCCTGTTTTTATAGCATCCTCCCATGCTTTTAGAAGTGCCAGCCACCCAGGGCTGGGAAACCAGAGCCAGTCCACCCCCTGCTCCCACCCCTTGCCAGCTGACAATAAGCTCCCTCCCAGCCTCTATTTCAGACAATGTGGCATTGTCTCACTCAGCCCATTATCAGTGGGGTAAATTGACTCCTTGGTGCTAAGTGAAGGATAATGAGAGTAAAGTTGGAGGAGAACCTGCCTGGGGCAGGAGGGGAAAGAGAACCAGAATATCATCACCCATCCATCTCTCCTCTCCATGCCACCCCCCACCCCCTTCTTCAAAAGAGCACAGTGATGCGACTTCCATTACATCACTATGCATGAAGTTCAAGACGGATGCCTGTAAATCAGGAGGCTGCCCAAGAACTGGGAACAGTATAGATGGGATTGGTGACACGTCTGCGCATGCAGACCTCTACCCTTGCTGTCATCTGTCACTTAATATTTTATGAGTGAAGCTCCAGCTGCTTCCAAAAGATCCAGAATAAGATCCTATTTGCTAGGATCACAGCAAATTGCTTTTTTTGAAACTGTGGAATGCAGTCACCCATTCTTCATGCTGCACCATCCTGAGGGCTGGGTGCATGTCTCGCTTAATCTCCAGTACAGCTTCAGATATGAATGCAAATCCTGGGAAAAATTTGTATGTGTGAACTCTGAGCCCCTACTTTGGGAACTGACTGTATGCCCGGACCTATGCCAAGTGTTCCATGGGATAAAAGAGAAGTGGGTATTGTCTTATCTCTCCTTCATCTTTTGATTGGATTGTAGAAGACTTGGCACTCACCAGCTTTGTGACCAAGGAAGACTTACCCTCTCTGAGTCTGATTTTCTCCTCTTTCCTCCTTCAGAAAAGGATAATAACAGTACCAGTTATGTGATGCTACTGTGGGGTTTGGATGACGTCAACTATTTAAAATGATTGAGACAGAGTTGCTCAATAAATTGTAATTAATAGTTCTATCAGTGTAAAATATTGGGTGCTCAGAATTCAAGTCATTTTTGATAAGTGAACTTTCTTAGCAGAGATGGGTTTTACATTCAGTTCCACTTAGCCATTTTTTTATGAGAAGTTTTCTAGCATACTAAAATTTTCCCTTCACTCTAAGATCTTTGTTGAGGTCAGAGTTAGCATTATGACAGATCCATGCAGTTAATGAATGGATAAGATGTGTAGGATTGTTGTCCTTTCACTAAATGGTCCCAGATTGCCAGGGCCATTGTTTTGTTTTTCATAGCTTTTCTCTGCTGACAGATTGTTCTCTCTCACCTCACAGTTATCCGTTTGTCACTCGTAGGGATCATTGTTTTCCTTGGATTTGTTGTGGGCTTGGAAACTACATAACTAGCCTCATTAACAGCGTGAGTAAACCAAGAGCATACAGGTTTGAATGAGGACCTGAGAGGTCATATCCTTTATTACAAATCTTTGTGTCATCTCTTTTGTCTTCTCAGAGATCTGGTTCTTTGTGGATTCTCACTAATGAGCTCATACTGCCAGCTTGTGTAGTTCTTGGCATGTGTAGACACTCAGTAAAATTAATCAAATGACTAGAGGAACAAGAAAATCACATATAAATTTAAGGTGTTTCTGTGGAAGGGAAGGATGAAGTCAGGGAATATAGAGTTGGGTTAGTTTGGAATGTTGTAAAAGACAAATTGAGCTAAATTTTAAAAGAAAGGATAGATAGTGGGTGAAGATCAAGCTGGTATCATGCGAGGAAATAGAAGAAAGGAGTGAGCATGCTCCTGTTCTGCTGTATTCATGGACTTGTTTTCCCCAGGTGGATATGAACCAGGTGCTTTTAAAGAATTTACTCATCTGACCATCCATCCATCCATTCATCCATCCATCCATCCATCCATCCATCCATCCATCCATCCATCCATCCATCCACCCATCCATCCATCCACCCATCCAGAGCCCACTGAACATCTGTTGTGCCTAGTTCTTTCCAAGTTGTATGGATAGGAAGAGAAAAAGGAGCTGATTCCTGTATTAAGGGAGCTCTCTTTGTAACTTAAAGGGAAAAAACAAAAGATTTGATATCTGACGTCTGTTTCCCTTCCAATCCACTAGGATTTCTTACTATTCTGACTTCAGTGTATTTCTCAACTCTGTCCATTTGTTTTCATCTCCATTGCTATCATCCTGCTCCAGTGGGCCAGATGAAGTCTATAATTGATTTGATTTGGCAATTATCTTCTAGGTGAATTTCTTATTTCTATTCTTGTCAGTTCTTCATGATATAACCAGAGTGATCTATAAGTTCTATCAGATCACTTCCAAACACAAAACACTCCCGTGACTTCTGGTGACATCTAGAATAAAGTGCAACCTTCTAATGAAGTTAGATCAGTATGACCTGATTATGCCTGCTCTCCAATTATATGGTGAGTCCCAGCTCCCCTTGAACACTGTATTCCAGTCACTCTGACCTTATATTTGTTCCACAAGCCCACAGAGCTTGTTCTGCACTCCGGCTCATGTTTGTGCTGGCAGATGTCTCTGCCTGCAGTAGTCTTCCTCTTGACCCTTGTATGAAGATATCCTCTTTGTCCAGCAGATTGCAGTTTAAATTCCTTCTCAAAGAAGTCATCTACGACTATCATGTACAATCACCTAGTTTTTCAGTTATCACATTATTTTTATTTTCTGTAGAGCTTTAATTATTCTCTTATTTTGACTAAATGTGTGTTTATTTTCCATCTTCTGTTCTAACTGTGAGAGCAGGGACATTTGCTAGCTTGTTTATGGCTGTATCTCAGAATCCTAGTGGGCAGTAACATTTGTTGCCGGATTGAGTGAGTGACTAGATAGGGAGGAAATGTGGAAAGAGATGATTGTGTTCTGGTGTGGCAAACACTACACAAGGGATCAGTGTAAAATGGTAGGGCATTGCAGAGCAGGAAATACTACTCTCTTAGTAGACCTGGGTTTACAATTCTGACTTTGGGAAAACTTCAGTGTTGGGTTCTCAAAGACAACGAATGTTTACCAATTCAAGAAAAAAAAGGTGGACATTTTTCATCTTCGTGTTCTGCTAGCCAACTGGCCTTGTCTTTAACCCTGAGACAGTTAAGGACCTGAGCGAAGAGCACTTCTGTGCTTAAGATACTCACCTCTGTATGTCCAGCACCTGTTGGAAGATGTCTGCACTGAACTACCAGACCTGGACTGTTAGGACTAAGAACAGAGACTTTATCCTCAAATATTCTCAAGCTTGGATGAAAGCTTTTCTCCTGTTTATAGAAAAAATACTTTTATTTCTTATAATGTTTTACAGTGTGCTTCTCTGTATTCTGTAGCTCTGAGAAGGGGCAATGTGGACACTCTTTTTGGAGACGAGAAAACTGAGGGGCACACAGGGAGGCTTAGGAGTCAGGAGCTAACCTAATTAAGCATCTTCGCTTGTCTCCTTTCCCTGTGTGCTACAAGTGTCCAGCATTGCCTGACCCTTCAAGGGTCCCTTTCTTATTTGCCACTGCTGAGTGATCCCTGACCTGGTCCAAAGGTCAAGACCAACATGACTCTTTCATAAGAATTTGAACTAGTAAAAGAGGCTACTGGTATTTGTGCTGAGAGATGACGATGAGGACACTTGTGCTGAGAGATGATGATGAAGACACTTGGGTTGCAACCATGTGAAGCCACAGGAAGGTGAGAAAACAGAAAGGGAGCTAAGAGAAGATGCAGTCTTCAAGGAATGGAGGGAGCAGCTGCAGTTCCTCACTTTGGAGCTCTAGTCTTTGAGAGACCTGGGTGTACTCTGGTTCCTCTGTTCTGATGTCCATGAACTGGACATAACCCTTCAGGTGGTAGAGACACATTTAGGGTTAGGATTCCAAATAGATCATTAGATACTTTTAAAATTTGTGATGCTTAATTGAGACAAAAATGGTGTTGAAGATGGCGGTAGTTGTGTGTGTCTATGTGAGAGGGGTGGGGAACTCAGGATTGCTATAGATTTATAGATTCTGTCCTCTTCCTCACCTCTGGATACTAGTGTCCAGGGGGCAGTGGGGAAGGAGGCATCATAATGACAGGAGAAAAGGGGGGCTATTTTTAGAAAAAAATGTTTGCAGGGTGCCCACCCATAGTAGATGAAAGGTGGTTGCAAAGACTGCAGCTCTAAAGCATCTGTGAACACTATCCAACACCCGCCTGGGCCAGATTGGGAGATGCTCATACACAAGCTCCAACAACTTGCAGGCTTGCGATCAGGCTGAAAATTCAGACATGGGTGGTTTGCTCTCTCTGGATTTGCCTGGCAAATCCTCATTCTGGAAATGGACTGCATTATTCAGGTGCTCCAGAGAAACAGAACTAATTGGACATTCATGCATTTGGCTCATGTGATTGTAGGGCTGACATGTCTGAAATCTGCAGAGAGCTGGTTACATTGCAGTCTGGAGTGTGAAGGCAGAATTCTTTCTTCCTCAGGAAACCTCAGTCTTTTCAGCCTTTGAATAACTGGATGAGGCCCACCAACATTTTCAAGGGTAATCTGCTTTACTCTCGAAAATATACTTCGTGTGTGTAACAAAATTATACTTTCACAGCAACACAAAAGCAGAAACAACTGGGTCGCCTGAAGGATAGGAAGGACTGCCTTCTGGTTTCCAAAGGTCTGACTGTAAGGTGGTCGGCGGAGCATTATTCTGCATGTCCTCGGGGGCAAAAATGGATTTTGGCATCCAGGCAGCCTTCAGTTTTGTGTCAGAAAGAAGTTGCTCCAGTCACAGCTCTACAAAGGCAGGGCACCAAGACCTGCTCTGGGAGATTGCGACCCTGCACCGGGAGGTGTTTGCAAGCTGGACAGCTCCCTGACGGGAACCTGATAGGAACTCAGGTTTTTCAGCAACGACGCCTGACTGTCTTAGCATCAGGTATGCTTGTCTGCAGAAGAAAGGCACCAACAGACGGAACTACATGACCGTCTCTGCCCTTGCCTCAGAGGTGCGGGCCATCAAGTACGCGCAGCCAGAGAGCGACCCCGTTTCCCTCTCCGGTCCCCTAGCCTGGGAAAGGGCTCCGGACCCAGGAAGGGGACAGGATGGCGAGGTAGACCATTGGCTGCGAGGCGCCATGTGAACGGTGCTGGTTGGCTGGCGGGAGGGAGGAGGAGGCGGTTTCCCGGGTAACGGGAGGGCAAGGAGCGGCGGCAGCGGCAGCGGCCGAGGCTGAGGAGCGCGGGCCGGAGCGCGGTGCGACCGACTGGAGGCGGAGGCGCCCGGAAGCCGCGTGGGCGCAGGTAGGAGCCCCCCGCGCTTCCTTCTCCTGGGCGGACTGGGTCGGGCTGTCGGGGGCTGGGACCTAACCCGGGAAACTTTGCAGCGCGACGGGACAAACAGGAATGAGAGGACTTGAGGATGCTCTGTGCTGGGCTTGGGGCTAGGGCAGGGCGGGGACTGCAGGCTGGGCGAAGGCTGAGGGCGCTGGGCTGCGCGGGGGCCACACCTCCTCTCCCGGGGTCACACCTCCTCTCGACACCGGGTGTGGGGCCCGACCGCCTAAGCAGCCCCTCCGTAGCACAGAGACCCTGCGGGCAGAAGCAAGCCCCCCGGGCAAGCCCAGGGCTGGCGGCCCTTGTTCAGAGATGCGCTGGGAAAGTCTCCCCTGGCAGACGTGGACTAGAGCGCTCGGCGGTGGTCGCGGCGGCTCTTCGAGCAGCAGGGCGCACTTTCCTCAGCCTCCCGCCAGCCTGCACAGGCCCCATCCCGAGTGGATGTGTGCCCCTCTGGGTGTGCGTCCCGGAGCGTGTGTGTCTCGGTGTGCGTTCTTGTGCTTCTGGGTTTTTCCCTGTGTGTGTGTGTGTGTGTGCGCGCGCGCGCGTCTGTGCGGTCCCCTTCTGCGTGATTGTCTCTGGGTGTAGCCTCACGTCTGGCCCCTCTGTTTGCGGTCGGCGTGGGTGCCTGCAAACGCCCTCTCCGCCCTCTCCGGGTGCTCGCGCCTTGCGTCTGAGTGCCGCTGCTCGTCGATCCTCCCGCCGGCGTCTCTGTTCTCGGCTTGTGTGTGTCTGTGCGTGCTCGTCTGTGTTTCCGTGAGCGCGCGCGTGTTGTCTGTCCGTCTGTGTTTTCTAGCCGCCTCTGTCTCTGACTGCCGGTCTGGTAACTGTCTGCTCGTGCCCCGCTCTGGGCGAGTGTGCATCCGCTGTGCGAGCTGCGCTTCTGAAGGTATCTGGACGTGTGTGTCTGGATTTCTGCGAGTGTCTACTATACCTGTGTCAGTCCACGTCCGTGTGTGTGCGTGTGTGTAGGTGGATCCACGCGGGCGGCAGTGAGGCCGGGCCTCTTCTCCCCGGCTCTCTCCCACGCTCCAGTAGCCGCTGGCGGCGCGTTGAGGGCGGTGGGCGGGGAGGGGGCGCCCAAGCGCCGGGAGCCTCGTCTCTTCCCCGGTGTGCGCTCAGTCGACTCCTTTCTTGCCAGCAAAGGGACCCTGGCGACAGCGGCAGCCCGCGGCGCCCAGCTGGGGCCCTAGTGACTTATTTTTGTGTGTGATCCTTTCTTTTCTTCAGGGAAGAGGCGGGAGCATGCTCCCCTCGCTCGCCATGTGCAAATAAAGGCGCTGGGGTTGGCGGCTGGGTCAACTCTCCCCTCCGCCCTGCCAGACGCCTAAGCAGGAGCGGACTGCTTTGGCGGGCTTCCTTTGGGAGCAAAAAAAAAGCCCCTAAATTATAAACTCAGTCCGGAAACCACCATACCTCCTTGTCTCTCTTTTTTTACATCTTATGTAACTTATTGATTGATGAATGAAAGGATCGGTTTCCAAGAAGCTCCTCTGTTTCCCCTATTGGCACCCAAGACTAATTAAAAATGCTGTGTCGGTGATGAGTGTTAATTAGACCATTGGAAAGACGGGCTGCATCCTTGTTTCAGAAGCTTAACTCCAGTTTTAACATGAAACAGGTTAGGCTTGCCTTTCTCACTCCCCTCCCCACCCACCCCACTGCCTCCCTAGTCTTTAATCCAGTTTTAAAACCAGTTTCCCCACTCTTGGAGCTGCCAGGGGGAGGTAGATTTGGGGGTCATAGGAACCCCCAAATGACTCGATAAGTGACTTTGAGGAGGGAAAGAAGTGTGAATACCAAAGGTACTTTGTCCGATTTTGAAAACTTGGGTGCATTTAAAAAGCAAGTGCTGACAAAACATGTAAAAGGGGGATTCTAAATTCCTATACTCAGAGAGAAGTCTGGAATATATTCTACCTGTAAAGGTCTGGCCTGTGACTTGTCCAGCACCCGCAATTCCAAATTGGTGCTTAGTAGTGGGTGGGGTTTTATTTCAGGAAGACACCTCGGTTCCCTTCTCCAAAAATGCCTGTACTTTTGAGCCTAGACCCTTCTCTAGCTCCCTGTGTCCTGGGCTTTACCCACAGACCATCCTTTAAAAATTGTTTTCCCCGAGGATTGCTCAGAAAGCAAGAAGGATTTGGGTAGACATGGAGTGGGAAGTTAAAGCCTTTGGTAGACTCTGTTCAGACCAGGCTGTCCAGGGTGTTTTCAGTAGCACCGGGTGATCTGGACATTGAGCGGCCAGGTCTTGCCTGGACCATCTGAGGATGCAATCTGATCCAGTTTTCTGTCCTCCCTTTCCCTTGCATGCTGCTGGCGATGAGGGTGTGAGGAAGGGAAGGCACTGCTATATTGTTGCGTTTACATGTCAGTTCAGCAAACATGTTGACATCTCAACAATCCAGTTAAATGTTCTCTCAGTTCTTCTTACCACTCAACTCTTTTCATTCCAGTATGTTTAAACTTCCTGAGTTTTCTCCAGTCAATTAGAAACCAGAGTTTTTACATTAGGGCTTGCTCTTAAGCATCCACTCCCCTCTCTTCCCCCCCCCCAAAAAAAATCAGGAGACAGATTGGATATGGCAGCTAGCTGACAATAACATCCTTGCTTCTCCCCCTTTTTGGGTAACACCCGCCCCCCAACTTCAGCATGAAGATAGCCAAAGCCCCAGAACTGGTAAAGACTGATTCCCAGAAATAACAAAAGGCTTGCAGGAGGTGTGGAACCTTCTCCCACTGCTGCTGATTGGGGAGGGATTTCTATGGCGAGAACGTCTGTCCTCCTGTGTCGTGGGGAGTGTGCGGTGGCTGGCATGATGGGATTTGACAGGGTCTCACCCGGGAGAGTGCTGAGGGCCTGGTGCAGAGGGCAGAGCTATTCTTAGACATAGAGAGGCCCCAGAGCAAATGAAGTGCCTGCTGGACAAGGTCCTTCTGCGTAGGAGACCCTTTGGCATGGGCTTCTTTTCTTTCATTATTATTCATGAGGAGAGCCAGGAGCTGCACAAAGTGTCAACTTGACCCAGGTTGCTTGTGAAAAGTCCAGTAACTAACCCTGTCAGGGATGCCTAGAACAAACAAGGACTTTGAAGTGAGACCTACGTTTATATTCCAGCTTCACAAGTGTGTGACTTTAGGCAAGTTAGTTGACCTTCCTTACCTTTAATTTTCTCATCTCCAACAGAGTTAGGAACCCTAATTGCAAAGCTGGATAATGGACACATAGCAAACCCTTAACAGAGGGCTGTTGAATGAATCAGGTAAAGCAGTAGACAGCTTCTGACACGTGGAAAACACTTGATATCTTTTAGCAGTTATTCTCCTTTCGTCACCTTTGATCAAGATGAAAAGGTGATCTTGATCTTTCCACTCTTACGTGCTTTTATTATCCCCCTTTAAGTTGAGAACACGGAGACTCGAAGAGATGCTAAGTTACTTGTTCACGGTCACCCTTTGAATAAAGTTACAGAGTCCTACCCTAAATCTGTCTGAGCCCTCTAGTTTGAGGTCTCAGTTTAGACTCAGAAAAAGGTCATAGCTGTGGTCAGTTTCCCAGAATTTATTTGCATTGTGATCTGCAGCTAGAAGACATGGATCTGAGCCTTCACCTTTGACAGGGATCCCTTGAAGGGGTGGTGGAGATGGTGATGATGGGCAATCAGAGGTTGTCTAAAATCTCTCCTGAAGCTCAGCCATTTCCTGGGCCAGTAGAGGGCTTCACTTGTGCTGCCTATAATGAACATGCTGGGGTATACAAGATGCTGTTCTCCTGGACATTTTGCTGTGATCAATTCTTACCTGCCTTAGAACATTCGTGACTTGGGAATTCACTTGGAGAAATCTGCTTTAACTGAGTGTTTCATGTAGTACAGGACAAGCCTTCAACCTTTCTGCAGCTTTTCTCCCCAGAGAAGCATTTCTCCTATTCCTTTTCATAAACCCTTTGTGGCTGAGTCTCTAGTCTGCCTTTTAACCTGCTTTGGCACAGAGCCCGGTGGCAGCCTTTTGTGACGGGATGGGGGATGGCTTCGGCCTCATTCCAAAGTAGCCACCGGTTAGGACAGCTGCGAGGGAGGGTCTGAGGGCTTCTGTCTAGTGCCCGCTGCGGCCGGATCTGGCCACAGCTCTCCCGGAGGCTGGCGCGGTCTGAATTGTAGCATGGTAGTGCATTGATTAGAGACGCTGGCAGAGACTAGTGCCTTTTCGTAAAGGCTTTTTCCTCTTTTTTCTTTCTTTCCTGGTGATGCACTGTAGAAGGAGACATTTGTAATTTTTTAATCGGGACATCTTCGTGGGGATTCTCAAATACATTTGAGTGATATTCCAGCCTCTTGAACTGCCCATGGAAGGACTCACCACTATGAAATGTTTTCTTTGGTGCAGCGCTCCCTCCTTCCCCCCCTCCCTGTCCCTCTGAGCTCCTGTGACGTCAGCTGGAAGGTGACTGGGTGCCTGTTCAGCCTGCAGGTTCCAAAGCAGGGGATGCAGCTCCATGGCACCGTTGCCTCTCTGCCTTCAGCTGATCCAGCCTGCTCTTTTCCACCTTCCCAGCGGAGCCCTGTGTCTCGCCTGCCACCCGCTGCCTCCACAGCTATAATTGGGGGGGGGGGGTGGAATGTTGATGCCT
Organism: Galemys pyrenaicus; assembly: GCA_019455555.1. NCBI lineage: Eukaryota > Metazoa > Chordata > Mammalia > Eulipotyphla > Talpidae > Galemys > Galemys pyrenaicus. The sequence continues at coordinate 7,473,594 of JAGFMF010011390.1, forward strand.
TTTTGCTTCACAGACCATTGCTTCCCTGTCTTATACCTGGGAGCCTTATTCCTATGATAATGATGATGATGATGATGATGATGATGATGATGCATCCCACATAGATTTGAAAGATACCTTACTCCAGGCTTCAGCAGGCTTACTTCAGGAACACACTGTGTGTCTCTAATCAGAAGTAGGGAGCCCTAAGGCCCCCTCAGTTGCTTGTTCATGGATGTGCTTTGGAGAACTGGGGGACTCAGAGGAAGATTGCTGGTGGCTGCTTGGTCTGGGCTCCAGTTGGTGGGCAAGACGGCTCAACCCTGTATTGCCCCACAAAGACAAATAAGCCTCTTGATCATTTTCTCCTCAGGTATGGGTGTTACTTCAGGGAGGAAGATGACAGCCCAGGATGGGAGCAACCTCTGTGATGAACGCTCGCAGGAGCCGTGAGGGGCGGCTTTGCCAGCAACGTTTGTGGTGATTTATGGGAGTCAGGGGCTGCTGGAGAGGGATGTGGATGCTATCAACTCGGTGGATTAAATGCCCATTTACATTGTTATTGACATATAAATTATCAGTGCCAAGGAGACAGCGAGGGGAAAGATTTCTGGGGCAGTAATGTGGCACGTGCCCCAGGGTATGGACTCGTCTTTGCCCAAATCGGTCCTCTGGGCTTGCAGGAAGCCAGTCTTGGAACTGCAATAAAACCCCAAGTCCCAGCTCCCACAATGCCGGCAGCGGCCGCCCTCATTGCAAAGGCAGGGATGGCGAATGGGGTTCCCGAGTGGATTTTAACAAGTCGGGAAGACCTTTGAAGAGGTAGTGTGGATTTCCTCGGCTGGCGGGAGTCGTGTCTGGTGGCGTGCATGCCTCACTTTTGTCTGGCTGCTTTTCTGCCTCTGTGGATTTGGAAGCATCGCTGAAGGAAAGAGGGGATTTTATTCCTGGGAAATGGAATCGGCTTCTGAATCCAGCCAACAGCAGAAGAGAAAGCTGGTTACCCATGGACTGGAAGACCAAAAGAGGGTAAGTGGAGGAACTTTGCTGCTGCTTCACAGCGTGGGATGCGCCGGGCGTGATTCAAGAGCAGGTGGTGATCGGAATGTTGTTGTTGACAGTTATGCTGGTTTGTCTTTCTTTGCTTAAGGAGGCTGGAAGGTGCCCATCTTTGGCGCAGTCCTCGCATGGGACTTGAAAGCTTGACTTGGTGGTGGTGGAAAGGAGAGAGAAAAAGAAGGGGAAAAATTCAATCCTGGGAGCCAGAAAGGCAAAGTGCTCTTTAAACTCAGGGAGTTAACAAACAGCATTGGTCTTCGCTAAGTCATATAAGAGCTTATTTGTCCTGAGCTCCCTTTGGGATTCGCACACTCTTAGCACCTTGTGTAAATCGTGCCTCTGACTGCGGTGGTTTCATTTGAGTTACTCTTTGTGTGGTCCTCTGGCTCCTGTGTTTATGGATCAAAACATATACCACTCCACTCTTTGGCCCCATCTGTGAGAATGTCACAGCCATTTAAAAGGGCCTGTTGAGTGTGGGTCATTTGCTGTCATCGGTCTGAAAGCTGCAGTAACCCCAGATCTGTGTCTACCAGTAAAAGTTCAACCAGTTTTAAAAAGCCGGATGCATTTGGGAGCAACATGGAGTGACTGGTTGTCTAGGAAGAAAGTTGAAGCTGTGTTGTCTCATTCATGGGGGTTTGTTAGGACCAGGCATGGCCAGAGTTAGAGCTCAGGCAGAGTCAGTGTCCGTGTTAACCTGATAGAATTCCTGGTAGGTCCTCTGAAATGCTGTGGATGCAAAAAAACTTGTGGTCTTCTCTTAGTGTGGGGTGGAGTACCCCCTTGCATTAACATTATCTCTTTTGGGTTTGGGATACATTTGGAGGTGAAAACTAGCCTTACAACTTTCCTCTATACTGCTATAATTTTAGATGACTCTATGTATTTGAGAAGAGTTTTGTATGAGGTTTTGCTCTGAATTCCAAAGGATTAAAAAAAAAAGGAAACAAACTACATCTTTAAAAAACATAGCTATTGACTCCACTACTGAAAAGAAAAACTTCCCTCTTGAACTACCTTAATGCCGGAGGAAAGCCCTTGATCGTTGGCACCTACACTAGGGAAATTTGTTTTGTGTTTTTTGATTTATTCGGAGTGTAGCCTATTAGACCTGTCTGTTCCTATTTTTACAGGCATTTCCTGCAAGATAAGAGGAAAGTCACTAATTACTGTGAACAGAACCTGGGATGAACTGTATTTTACTAAGTGCTAGCCAAGTCTGTATCTAGACACTTAGTGGAGGAACATTTGGGACCTCTGACACTGTAGAAGATTTTAATTGGGCTGGTACATCGAGATAATACGCAATTATGACGGCCTCTCCTTGGCTAGGTGTAGATGTCTGCATTTCCCATCTGTTCTTGGCTCTGGCTGTGTAGGGTCCACATGTACGATGGAGCCTCTGGAAGTCGAATATAACCCCAAGTGAGGCTCTGTGGCAGCTGGGGTAACATCAATTGGTCATGCTCAGCTGACATTCATTTTAACTTGAACTCTAGCCGTCATGGTGATTATTAAATTTATAATGATATATGTAAGATCCATTTTAATGACTCTCCATGCTTGAGTGAGCTCTCACTTGTGCTGGCAAAATAAGGCTTAATAGAGTATTACATTTCATCTCCTACTGTATTTTCCAGGCAGTGGTTGAAACTTTGCTTCAGAGGAATTAGATTGTTTTTCCTGATAGGCATCACGAGTGAATTCCATATTGCTTGAATACCGTCTCTGGGCTTCTAGAAATACCGCCACAGCCGTGGCTTCTTTTGGCGGCGGCCTCTGTTGGTGTGTGCATGTGTGTGTTTGTGGGTAAACACACACCTCATTTATGTCAAGTGTGAGGCTAAACAAGCCTCCCGGCATGCAGCCTGGAATGTCTTGTCCATGGAGCTGAAAGGCAACTCTGCAGTGTTTTGGCTCAGAAATGTCGGGTGAGCTGAAAACTCCTCTTCAGGGGGGATTGGCTGAAAACCCAACAAAGGCACAATCGAGGCATCTGCTGGGGAGCCGGGCAGTCCCCACCAGCATGCTTAAGTTACGAGCGTTTATTGGCACCAGACCCTGGTGGCGTTGCTGTCAGCATGTGTGTTTGTGTGTTTCGGCTGTTGTTTGATGGAGTGACATTGTGGGATAGAATGGGGGACAAGGCAGAGGGGAGAGGGGTAGCCTTCCTTCAGTTTTGCTCTATTTTTACTCTCCTGAGAAGCAAAAGCCACTTTCTCTAAGGGTTGGGAGGTATCGTGCATCTCATGGTAGCAAACAACACCCCTTGTTTGGGGTGTCACAGATAGAGTGCTTGCCCCTGGCCCATTTGGGAGTGGCTTTTGGGGGGGTATTTGCCTGAGATGTGGAACCAGAAAGCCGGTTCAAATGCCAATTGTGCTGTGTGGCACCTATACCCTGGAAAAGCCACTTAACGTTTCTGATCTCTACATTCTAAGTGTTCGACAGAGGACAATGGTATTTAATTACAGGGAAATTGTTAAGAATAAATGAATAAAGCTGCTAAGGGATTTGGCACTTTGTAACTACTTCAGAAATATTCTGTATATTCTTGGGCTAGTTTGCAACGTGCATTTCTTTTTTCCCTTTTGTTCTCAGAAGGTTGCCTGTGATTTTGTTTTACATCTTTCAAACCTCCAGTAACAGACACTCATTACACACTCAAACATTACAAAAGAATACAGAATGTAAATTTCCCTTTTCTCTGATTCTATCCAGCAGTGACTGCTATGAACACCTTGGTTTTTATCATTCCTGACCATGTGTGGCCTGTGTCTATTGATAATAATGCAGGCATACTTTTAAGAAGCTTGCTTTTTCATTGACTATAGTGTGTATGACAGCCCGAGTCATTACATACACACTGACCTCGTGTCTTTTAAGACTGAATAGCATTCCACTCCAGAATGTGCCCATATTCCTTTCACTAACCCCTATGGATGCATAGTTAGGATGTTTCCAGGTTTTTGTTGTTGCTCTGTGATTTTTTTTTTTCTTTCAGTATTACAAAGTTCCTTTTCTCATCTATTCAACAAGTATTTCTGAAGTGCCTTCCACCTGCCAAACACCATTCTTGTTATAAACTAGAAAGACAAGGTCTCTTCTTTCCTGAAGCATACATTTAAGACCACTGCTGTTCAATACGGCTTTCTGAAATGATGGAAATGTTCTATTCGTGCACTGTACAAATTATTAGCCTATAGCTACATCTGCCACAGAGCACTTGAAATATGGCTACTGCGAATTTAATTTTAAATCTTATTTTGTTTTAATTAATTCAGACTTAAATTGACCCAATTGGCTAGTAGCTAATGTGTTGGACAGTTCCTTTCTGAATGGTGACTGGCAAAACCCTACAATTGTCCATTTGCAGACACTGTCTTACACACTAAAGAAATAAATAGGGCATAGAGATATAATGGGCAAGAGAGGGAGGCATTTCATATTTATGATTCTTTTTTAATTTCCTTTTTATGGAGGTATAAATTACAACCACTAAAGTGTGTGCTTCTTGAGTTTATAGCTCTATGAATTCTTCTACCTCTTCTATACCCGGGCCACCTCCATGCAGATCAAGATAGATTCTTGCCCCCGGCAGGTGAGCTTTGGTTGGGTGTAAGGGGACCCCTCCTTAAGGATGTGTCTTTTGAGTGGAGACTTGGGGAGAAGCAGCATCTTCCATGGGAAGATAACCAGCTGACGTCAGATGTGAACACACCTACAGGAGGGATGGGGTCCCCCCTTTGGGGACTGACCTTGGCACCACTTCTGGACAGCACCTCTCTAGGCATCCTTAGCATCTGACAGATTCCAATTCTGTGCTGAAGTCAGGACATTTCCAGAGAGGCGGGAGGCTGCGAATTGCTACAGTGAGAAATTCAGCAAAGTAAGTATTGTTCAGTGTTATGAGAACCCACTTAACTGGCATAGATGGAAGAAGTAAAATTTCCCTGACAGACACCTATTGATCAGTCAGCGGAATGACTTTTTGATTGATTTTTCTCTACTCCTCCTTGGAAGTTTGTCCTTCACAGACAGAGCTTTCCCACGGAGGAAGAGCATGGTAAAATGAGAATTGTTCAGGGGTTTTTGAGATAGCTGATGACTGAGTGGTGACAAAGATGGTTTAGTTTGAATATTCTCCTGGCTGTCAGCTTCTCAGCATGAAAGTCTCCCGGAGACAGTTTTAAAAATGACTTCGGAGAGGGTGAACTCGGGCTTGGCATAATTAAAATTTCCAGGGTTGGCTGAACTGCTCTGGATTGCCAGATCCTGCCCTTCCAAAGGGGAATATATTATTATCAAACTTGCTTCATCAGTATGTCCCCTTCGTTTTTATTAATAGAGTCCCTGTGGCTGCAGCTTAGAATCATCTGACCTTTCAGACCCTCCTATCCCTCAAGCCCACCACCTTTTCTCCCAGCCCCCTCGGCCACATTTGCTCCCCTGCCACAGTGAATGTGGCAGCTGTCTCTTTTAATCTCACTGTCACCATTTTAATTCCAGGTGTGAGGATTCTTGTCTGGCAGGTGACACAACCTGCTGGCTGGCTCTTTTTTTCTGTTTTTCCTTTTGTTCATCCTCCACTCCTGTCAGGGCCCTTCCTGGAGTTCAGCTGTTTATCGTTCTTTCATAACATGTCTGCAGAAGAAGGCTCTTTCCGAGGTCCTTTCCACGGTGTTGCGACTTCTAGGATATCATGGGCAAAAGTTAGAATCTCACGGACCCCACCTTTTAGACACCTCCCCTTTTATCTTGGAAAAGCTCTGTAACCCCGAGCTGTTTCCCCAGTGGTATTTACTCCCGGGCAGTCAGGTGTCTGGCGCATAGCAGCTATCAAATGAGTCTCCCACTCTCTTTACCGAATCTCTTCTTGCCAAACTCCAATTGTTGTTCTGTGAACAACCCTCACCTCACCCCACCTCTGAGTTTGCCTATGCATTATTTCCGTCTGGAAGACTGTCATGCCCAGTCGGCCCATCGACTTCCATGTAGCGTGGATCTTCCTCACGCTGCTGTACGTGCTCAAGTGCACCCTGTCAGCCCATCACCCCGTTCTCCTTGTAGTCTGATGTTCCCCATGTGTCACTCCTCTGAACCAAGTTGTTGACTCACTGCAGATGGAGCTGGTCTTATCTATCTCTTCATCCTCTGGCACGCTGTAGGCCCCAGTAAATATTGGTTGAATGGCTGTTACTTGTTACTTTGAGATGCTTCTTTCTCTGTGGTTCTAAAACTGAATCTGATTTTCCAAAGTAATTAGTTTTATATATCGTCCATGCTTCTAGAAAAAGGAGAAAGAAATAAGATTCAAGGAGGTAGGTAAGAGTCCTATGCAGTCATCAACACATTTAATTCAGAGAAGCTAGATTGGGTCTGGTGAATAGAACAGAAAATTTAGAAGCAAAGTTTTGAAGGTAGAAGCAAGAGGATTGGGAGGTGATTAGACCTAGCTCATAGAGAGGAATGAACCTAAGGTTGGGCCAAACCTTAGCACACTGGTGACTGGAGGGAACTTCAGCCCCAGGGTAGAACAACTTGCAGTAATGACACCTAGTAGTGCTTGTCCTGGCAGAAGCGTCTCTCACTTGATGTATACTGGTGGAGGCAGGGCAATTGTTATTTCCTTTCAGGAAAAGAAAATCAAGATGTAAAAATTTTAAGGTCTTTTTCTTTCAAACATGCTTGGCTAGATTTAGTGAATTTTCCAGAAAGGATTAAGAAATTGGATCAATAGGCTAAAGATCTGGAAAGTGATGATTAAATTGTGCAACTGCTATGTGCCAGAGTGTACAAAACACTCTTAATTTGATCTCATATAGAGCTCCCCAAGCCCTTGATGTGGATATTAACCCATTTACAGAAGCAAAAGAGGTGGTTGAGACACTTCTACAAGATTCCACAGCTATTTTGTCTGCTAAATTCCAGCACCTCATGGCAGTTTCATCTTGCTATGGGGTTTATAGATCTCTAAGTTTTTAAAACTGAATTTTACTCCTAAAATAATTTTTTTCACCTTTCTTGCAGTCATCGACATACACACACACACATCCACCCATAGCCATATTTCCTGTGTGACCTCTTATAGGTGCTTGTTCACCCAGAGCTGTGTCTGTATCATTGAGCAAGTCAGAGCTACCTGCCACTGCCCTTCCCGAGGTCAGGCTGTGAGGCCAGACTTATGTAAAGGAATTCTCCTCTGTCCTGAGGTGCTAACAGTGGTTAGGACTCTGGACGGCTGGATGCTCACACATCAGTTGAGGATGCAGCTCCCCGAGCTCTTTCCAGATGAGCTGAAATGCTTACTCTTTGGCCTGGGCTTGTGTGTTGCTGTTTTCCCTGTGGAGCCAGAGGTAAAGGCAGTTGCAAGTTCATCTGCCTTCCGACAGCTCCCTGCCTGGATGGTCTGCCTGTCTTCTTGGCATGAATGGCGGGGATGTTAACCAAACACTCAGGGGATGGACACTGAGAACCAACCACAGCACATTTCACATGTCATTGATGTCACTGAGGAAGGATAGAAAGGGACTGAAGCCAGATGCAACTCAATTCGGCAAATTTTGAACCCTACTCAGGTAAGGGGCAGAGCAGAAACAAAGGGGTTGGGTCAGTGCCTTGTTTGCATTTCAGTGGAGAAAACCTGAGACGCTGTAAGTTCAGCCTCACTCATCCACCATCTTGCATTTATTTATTGAGTCCCTACAATGCGGGTCAGCCACAGCGTGAGACACTGGGGTTATTATGAGCTTAGATACTGTCCCTGATCTCGCGGCACCTGTGATGTCTTGGAGAGTTAGTAGTGGCAGAGACATCAAGTAATTTTCTACCTGGTTTGGAGAGATAGGGAGAGGTTCCCTGGAGTAGAAGGAACTTGAACTCTGCCTATGAGCTGAGTGAGGGATGTCTACATATGTAACCAGTAGGATAGACTGAGTTGTGTCTCCCCATTTTGTATTCGTATGTTCAAGTCCCAGCTTCCAGTGTGACTGTATTTGGAGATAGTGCCTTTAGGGAAGCAAGTGAAGTTAAATGAGGGCATAACTACGAGGCCCTAATCCAGTATGATTTGTGTCCTTACAGGGACACTAGTGCACAGTGCAAGAGAGTTGGATTAGGGTATTTTTGCCAAACTGTAAACTCCTTGCGGGCAGACACTAGCTCTGTTCCCCAACAACCAACCCATTAGCTGGTGCCTGGCGGAACTTTGGAATTATTTGTTGAGTGAACCAATTCATGAATGAAATGGAGAGGAGAGAGAATGGAAAGATTGGACAACCCATGTGAACAGTTGGTATTTTATCCTGTAGATATAGAGAAAACCATTACAAGCTTAAGAGTTAGGGAATGACCTAAATGGGGAGCTTGGGAAGATTTTAGAATAGACTGGAGCTGATAGGAAGAGATGAAGGTAGCAGTGTAGGTGAGGGAACCAGTAGTCAGAGACCAGTTAACAGGGCACTGTGGTTATGTGGGCCTTTGATGATAAGTTTGTGCTCTAGGGCTAAGATGAAGGGAACGGAAAGATGAGTCCAGATACCAAGGAATAGAATTTGAGGACTAGGATTTGGTCAGCAACTAGACATGGTTGACCCACATTGCAAGTGGTCCAAATCCCAAGTATCTCTGAAGCTCAGCGCCTCCCCACTGTGCCTGGTAGAATGGTGTGAAATAGCCGAAAGGCCCTGGAAATAGTGACTGCCTAACACACTGTCATCTCTTGCACCAGTTACACTGGAACTGTTGGTGTGATCTCCGTTTTGTGGATAGCAAGTGTGGCATGGACAGGCATGTGACCTGCCCAAAGTCATACAATTTCTTAATAACCAAATGGGGGCAACGAGGTCTAAACCTTTTGTCTTCTGGTGTGGTATCATTTTCCAGGGAATAAAACTGCCTTCTTCAGTCAGCAGAAATTAATGCTGATGTTTTGTTATTTTGACTTAATTCTCAATGGGAAATAAGATTTGGTATTGTGAGGACCTGATTTTAAGGTGCTGGAAAAATTAGGCAATTTTGGCCTGAAAGGTGGTAGGCGAACAAAAGTTTATAGGGGACCATTTTCATTTATTTCAAGAACTGGTATAAATTGCACAAGGATGGTTCTGAATGTAATACAATGATTTTACTTTGGCTTCCCAATTCCACCCTAAAATGACTTGTAGGAACCAAATTATCAAGTTCTTAGCCCAAAAAAGGGCCGAGGTTTAATAAGAACCAGTAAGAGATACCCAGCTCCCAGCATTCTATGTAAGGTGTGCAGGTTGAGCTCTCTAGTCATCACATTTTCCTATTGGTTTGTACTGGTTCACCATTCATTTCTGCCTTAAACATACTTTTAAAAAGCATGATTTTAAATTGGAGGGAAAAAGTGACCATGTCACTAGGTTGTTTGGTATTTACTAATAACACAACGTTATGGCCTTATTACCTTGGCTCATTTATTTATCATTTCTAGCCTCTGCTTCTTCATCTTGAAAATTAGTATGTAATAAAACCTTTGGTGAGGTTTATGGGCTACAGTGAACTTGAATTACTTAATATAGTACTTAGCACACAAACATTAAGTGATATCTATTATAGTTCTTTCTTCTTTTCCTCATTTGGCAAAATCCTTTCAGTAGCATATTTGGGGAATGGAATGAGGAGCAAAAGAGATGGGTGACTGATGCTAGTTCATTTGAGTTTACTTCTCCATGAACTGAAGGTCACATAAAATTCCTTCTAGTTTGAACTTTTGTTGCTACACATCTTTCTTAAAAGAAAGTCTGCTTTTCTGTTAGTGGTACTGTTAATGAAAACAACCAGTGCTTTCTCTGTGTAGGTACTTCTAGGAACTACCTTATCCTCCTTGTTCTGCACATTAAATTACACTTTACAGGAGGCTGGTGCATAAGGATTAGGCTAGACCTTTTGGGTGATTTCAAAACACCTTCTGCAAATTGCAGTTTTGTTTGAATGTACTTTATAAATTTTATTTATTGTACTTGGTGATATCCCTGAGAGGTCATGACCAGGAAAAAAATCTGATTACCTAAAGGTGCATTCCAATTAATTAAGTTTTTCCAAATCCCATCCTAGGTTACTTTGCTACTCAAGCTTAGATCATATTTTTCCAGGCCTGTGGTTTGAATCAAAATAATGACATCTCTGACTCCCATCCTAAGAACATTAATTTTTAATCTTTCTTCTCTTTGGGGTAATTAGAAAGAGAGGAATGTGGGGGTTGGGAAAAGAAATGTAGATGAAAGAGCAGAAGTGGTTGCTGTTGCAATGCAGCATCTTCAGAGGACAGCTGGCATCAGAAACCTTAGATCTGCATTCTCACATCACCCCACAAAGGGTATATTGTAGATGAGAACCTTCCTCAAATATGTGATTCCAAGTTTAACTATCTCTTTTTTCACTGAAATAATCTTTAAAATTGAATAAATGAAAATCCATGGGAAAATCTTCGTGAAAGCTAAAAAACAGAACAAATAATTCTACGTCTTGTGCATCTCACATGAGAAAATCTGATTTAATCAGTGGTTTAAAGAGTCACTTTTTTATTGGCCTTTCAGTTTCACATTTATTTCTATATTTCTAACACAGCTTACATGGTTTTGTGTATGGTAGATGATCAGTAAATATTTGTTTAATGAATGAGAGTCAAATTCTCATTGAGGGAAGTGAAAGAGAGTCTGGTGTTCTCTGACACTCTGTTACACTCTAGGTCACATAGAACAATGGCATCTTAGAAAGGGGAAAGTTTTAGTGGCCTTTATTTCTGTGGTAGGAGAAAGAATGCCTGAGAGGACTGCTTTGGGGTGAATGTCCTGCATTTGTGCAGCGTTGTGTGTGTGTGGTTTTCTTAACTTCAAAGACCTGTTTTTATTATTATGACTGTTATTTCCCTTGTCCTTGGAAGAGATGTGCCTTTTGCTTTCAGTCTCCATGGGCCCATGGTGTTAGGTGAACTGGAAGGTCATTGTATTGATGTCTGCATGAGCTGATTATTTAAAGGTAAGATTAGGTATGTAAACAGTGGCTCAGATATACCCAGCAGGGGATGTGTCAAATAAATCAGTGCAAAATAATGTCCTTACATGTTACAGCACAATGGGACAAACTATAAGAGCAAGTATGAGGAGTCAAAGAGGGAGAATGTGTCCTGTTGAAGTCCATGGAATGGTGTAGATGTGGATTAGAAATGTCTGAACTCAACTGCATCTTTTACCCAGAAGAAAAGGTGTGCAGGTTAGGCAGATGGTGTTTTCTTTCAGGTGATTTTGCAGAAAATGGGTTGACATTCAAGACAGCTTTGTACAAAGAGGCACTGAATAAAGGTTGATCTTTTGAGTGTCAGCTCCAGCGGTTTGATCTCAGTGCTTCCCAGGGACCTCCCTTGATCAAAGGTGCTTCTTCCTTAGACTACATGCCCATTGTTGTGGTTTAGATCATTATTTTATAATAGTCATTTTCCCTTTAGCCCCATGCAAGGAGGGTGTTTTCCTGCACCACTGATGTTGGATATAGCCATGGCTGCTTGATTAGTGGAATGTGGTTGGAAGTTCTGTGTGCCAGTTCCAAGCCTGAGCCTTGGAGTCGAGTTGTTTCTCCTTACCCCTCTGGGAGCTTCTGGTTTCCACTTCAGGAAGAATATGTCCCAGCTAGCTGCTGACATTCCATCTTGGCCCTCAGAAATGCTTGGCACATCCCTGAAATAGAGCAGTCCTAGAAAACAGACAGACCCTGTGATTGAGAAATACATGTCCATATTTCTATGCCCCTCATATTTTGTGGTATTTGTTGTTATGCAGCAAAAGCTGACTAATAACCTGTAGACCTTCACTGGGTTCAGTTTCCAATATGGGGAAAACGTTCCCCACACATTCAATAAGCAATTCTCTAGACACTTGCTGGGTATCCTATAATTCAACACAATTCTGACAGTGTCTACGAGACATAACATCAGTTTCTTCAGGTTAAATGTTTAGTCCTACAAGACTATCCTCTCCTCCCTGTTCAGAGGCAAGCACAAGCCACGATTCTTACCTGTGCATCTAGTTAGTTTGGAGGTTCCAACAACTCACTCCTTGGACTTAAGATACCCCTTGAAGATCTAGGTTGTTATTTATACATCTGACTCACTGACTATAAATCAGAGGTTCCTACAACTCTCTTCTTGGGTTTAATTAATTTGCTAGATTGGATCACAGGTTATATAAATTATCAATTTGTTATGAAAAGATAGTTCAGGAACATTCAGATGGAAGAGATGAATGGGAAAGGGTGCAGGATTCCCATGTCCTCTTCAGTCATGGCAGGACTATTCATAACTGAGAATATTCATAACTGACAAGTTCTCTGAACCCAGATATTTTGTGTTTTTATGAAGGCTTCATTACATTGCATGATTGATTAACTCATCAGTCATTGATGATTGATTCAATCCTCAGCCCTTTTCTTCTTTCTCCCCAGAGGTTGGGGGATGGGACTGAATGTTTCTACCTTCTTAACACAGGATTTCCTCTACTGGCAACCAGCCTCTATGCATAGATGCTTTCTAAGAGTCACCTGATTAACAAAAGACATCTTTATGTCTCTCATGACTTAGGAAATTCCAAGGGTTTTGGAGCTCTGTGCCCTAAATGGGACAAAGACCAAAATACGTATTTCACATAAATCACAACATCATATGGGCAAGGCATGTTGGTCTTATGTGATGAGTTTTTTTCACAATATAATTAAGGAACACTAATTGGATGGAGGAGTCCTCAAAGTTTTATTCTAGGGCAATTGCATCAGAATTACCTGAAGCAACAACCTGGTTCAAACCTACCAAAGTAGAGTATGTGGGGTTAGGGTCCAGGAATCTGCACTCTAAGTATGTATTCCAGTGATTCAAGTGTAACTTGAATTTTGAGAATCACTTTCACAATAGGTTAAAGTCTACCATCACTTCTATTAACACCCAAATCAGTGGTCTGTAGGAATAGATTGGAAGAAATGATTGCCTTTTTGTAATTGCAGAGTTTTATTTAAATTACCTAGGACCAAAAAAAGAGGTTTGTGTGTTTGATTTTTTGGTTTGTTTGTTTATAGAAGGGCCATATACTTAGGCATGCAGAGTAATTTCAAAAACCAGACGTAAGGAAGGCAGAAGATAAGGCAACTCTAGGTCCTGATCATTTGTTTTTCTTTGGCTGTCGCTATTTTCTAGGCCTCTCTTGGTGCATTAATTCCTTTCTCTTCTACCTAACACCCTTTCTCTGTGGCTAGTCATGGTCTCCCTCTCTTCTCTTTTAACTTCAATTGATCCTCATCACCTCCACCCACCACCACCGCCTAACTCAATTTCACTGTCCACTGAGAATTTCTTTTATGCTTCCTTTGTTGTTCAGAATCACAAGATAATCTAATTGTCTCATCCCATTCTGTTAAGAAGCAAGTCTAAAGAGGTTAGTTAGCTTTTGGATTGGCCACTCTTGAATTCCTTATGTTTCTTTAGTCAGTTATGAGGTATGTGGGGGTGACTTGGTCTAAAATAAACTTTGGGCTGTGATTCGTTATTGATATCTGTGCACTAATGGGTGGGATTTGGTGGAGAGGGAAGACTGGAGAACTGGAGGCACTCTCTGGGGGTACCCACCCTACAGGTGATGGAATCATGGAATCATCTGTTGAGTGTTTGTTTTTCTCATTGGATTGTCCCTGCCTTCACAAAGCTTCCAACCTAAAGGAGTGGCCAGGCACTGAATGTATAACTGAACAACTACTTAGGTTACACAAATTGACAAATGGAATATATCAGGGGAGATGGGATCTTCAGCAGTGGATAACAGGAAGCCAAATGGAAGGGTAGAAAGAACTTTGGAAATTAGAGCAATCTAAGTTTCAATCCTAATCCCTTCCTCTGAATGTACCAGCTTTTTTTTTTTTTTTTTTTGATCATGGCAAAGTTTTTTTTAACATTTCTAAACCTCATTAGCTCATCTAGAAATGTGGATACTAATAAGTTCTACTTTGTAGGATGACATTGAAGGAGAGAATGTGTACAAAGCACTGAGTAAAGAATCGGGCTATTTCATTGGTGCTGACCCAGAGTGAATTCTCTTTTACCCTCTCTGAGCACCATGAGAAATTGAACTTAGGTTTTGAGGTTTTAGCAGGAAAAGTCACACTTTAAGAGGACTTGGGTTCTAATCCTAGCTTGTCACCTGGAGTGGCAGCTACCCTGGGGTGAGTCCTGTCACTCCTTGGGCCTCAGCCTTGCTGGATCGGAGTGAGGGTTTTAGGCTCTGTGATTGAGTCTTTTGCTGGTGTTTGGTATGTGGGTCACTTTTATGGGGGGAGTGCCCCTGTTTGGAAGTCAAGGCAGAGTCCCCAACTGTAAATTGTCTGCCTCTCTGACTGCCTTCCATGAACCTGAGGTTATGCTGCCTAGCCCAGGAAGCCAGCTCAACCTGCTGATTGGATCAAGGGCATTTGAAAATGCAAGTGCTGGGTGGGTGTGCTCTTATTCTGTGGCCATTAGTCACTGGCAGGGCCCAGGGGGAGGGAAGTGGCAAATAAGCAATTTGCATTAGTAGAACAACATGAAACCCTTAGCCTGTGATAATTGAAAAGAAAAAAAAACTTCTCCCTGTGTCCTTGGAGTATCTTCCCATTTGGATTCCTATGGAGTCTCCAGATTTTATCAACCGAGGAGGCAGAATTCACCTGCTGGAATCCCTGGGTGTCCCGAATGGAGCCAGGGATGATGGCTCTCAGCTAGATTAAGGAGGGTGAGATTGAGGTGACAGGGAAGGACAAAAGTGAGGGCAGTGCAGGTGTGAGAGTAAAGACAGGTCAGAGGGGCAAAGACGATCTGGAACTGCCAAGGCCCTTGGTGCAGATACTTCCGGAACATCATCACCTTTAGTCCTCACTTCAATAATTTACAAGAGCTATTGCTAGTGTTCCCACTTTGCAGCTGGGGAAGTAAAGACTCAGAGAAGCAAGGTAATTTCCCCAAGGCTCCCACAGCAGGAAGCAATAGACCCAGATCTTGAAGCTGGCCATGAATAAGTCTGATGTGGGTGCCCTTTTCCACCAGATACCGTTATCAGACATGCTCATACCATTGACCTGATTTCTGATGTATTATTACCCCATATCTGTCTTTTAAATGGACTCACTTTAAAATTTTTTAGCCTCGCCCCAAATATATTAGCATGAAATCCTAGATTTGATGTGCTATTCATCTTTCTTTGTAGAAATAAAACCATGGATGTGACATTTTTTAAAAGTTCATTGAAGTGCCCCCTAAATAGTGACAGACCAGCAAGGGTACAGAGATCTCAGTTTTGGAAACACTACCCTGTACATACATAGCAATATAAAAATGTAAAATGGCATCATTAAGCATGCACCACTTGCCAGGCACTGGACAAAGCATTGCATTGGGTAGAGCATGGTAGAAACACCTAGGTTTGAGCGCCAGTCTGCCACTTCCTTGACATCTGACCTTGAGTGACTTCGTTATCTCTTCAGTGCCTCAGTGAAAATGGGAATAGTTATAATAATTATAATAATATTTACATTATAAAGTTGTTTTGAGATTTAAAGAAGCTAATTAAATGCATCTGAATTTTAAGTGCAGTGTAAGTATTGGTTATCATACTTCTATTGATTCAATCAATTGTTTAACAAGTTTGAGAATGTTCTATATATCTATCACTTTATACTCTTCGCAACAATTTGATGATGTGGGTATTATCGTTATCATCCACATTTTATAGATGCAGTGCTAAATGTTAGAAAATAGTGGTTGAGTTCATAGATGTTCCTAAAAGGAGTACTTTACTAAGAACTTTACAACATTGTGATCGCTAGTTACTCTTCATGAATTTGTTCTCAGTTTACTCACATGATATTTTTTCTTTTTTTTCTTTTTTTTCTTAAAATATTTTAAAATTTACATATACTTGCCATTAATTGTAATCCCCATGTATTCCCCATCACCATCTCACCAGTGCACC